>CM031239.1:696938614-697001846 GCA_018340775.1 Taxus wallichiana var. yunnanensis
TTGCATTAATTAATGAGCCCTCGGAATTGTATCCTAGAAACCATCTTTAATGCATCCACACGAAATGAGTTGCCTCAATTATCCATCATGCTCGATGAGTCCCATTGATAGGGCTCCATCACGTATTCTCGTTTATGCAACGATCTCCATTCATTTTATGGCACTCTTGATGCCTTGGCTTGCATTTGAATCACCCTAGCTGCAGAATGTGTCCTAAAAGAAGCTTCACCACATGATCTCCAAAATGAACGAGTCACTTAAGATGAGTCGAACTCCTTATCTCCGCCTCGCTTCCGCCCGTGGCTTGAACCTTTCCAATTCATTGAGACTTTATTGATAGCTCAAACTTTGACTCTCCCACGACTTGGCCTTCACTTCCGCATGACATCCGATCTCTACCGAGATCCTTATAGAGTTCTCTTCATTCCAATTTTCAACGAGCTATATTTTGCATTAACAAGACCATGAGCTCTTTGAACCGAGAGTCTCCACCGAGATGATTTTTGAGATGATTATCAATTTGACACCGGGTTCTTTATCAACTGACCTCGAACTCTCCACCGAGTTGAGATCAACCGGGTGCCTTTCATGCTAGAGTGATCTCTTCATATGTAATTTAGAATTATTTTTAATTATCAGATCTCGATAATAACCGAAGGTGGGTTCCCCGGGACTATTATTTCATTTTGAACATGATAGGATCTCTTGTCCAATCTTGCCAAGTTGTGTGCAAAATTGGATAACATTTTGGTGACCTCTGAGGGATGATCGCTTTACTAACATGAGTCCAGAGTTTTAAGTCATCCATTGGGGCATGGAGTCTATGTTGGAATCCGAAAGTAGTATGATTTTCTTTTGACACATCCCTAATATCCTTGAGCATTTCCTATATCCTGACCTCCTCGAATGCTAAGCATGAAGTATACTTGAATCTGTTTAATGCTTGACATCAATGGAACATGCAAAAATTGAATGAAGGTGTTTTGAACCACATGGAAACCTTGAACCCTTCTTTCTCTCGACACCTTCCAATGATGAAACAATGTGTAATGGGATGCAACACAAACATAACAAAAAGGAAAGAAAAACAACAACACGCAACAATGTGCATAAGCACTTGGAGGAAAACACCTAATTTAAGCATTGTGACAGTAAGTGAACGCTTCTCAAAACAAGCTTTGAGATGTATCCCATTCATGTGAATGGGCAGTTCTTTCCATTGAGCTCCATATAGACAAATGAATTTGCCTCTTTCGCAACTTGTGATGATGTATGGTCCACCTCAGAGAGCGTCAAACTTGGCATGCTTCGCTGCCTTTGGCCCTGTCTTCATCCCATTTGAGAACTAAATCCCTCTTGAAAATGTCTCGCTTGACGCCTTCTTGTCAAAAGATTTCTTAACTTGAGCCTAATGTTGCTCCAAAGTTTTCATAGCCTTGTCTCATACTTCCTCTAACCGCATGAGTTCTGAGCAAACTCATCGCCGAGGATCACTCTCTATAACTTCAAGTTGATGAGCTAACTCCAAAGAAGGTAACTCCAATGAGAGTGGGAGTTTTGCCTCTCTTCCATATACAAGAACGAAAGGAGAATTTCGATGGCCCTTTAGGTGTGATCCGATCTACCCATAAGGCGGTCTTAAGCCGTGTATGCCAAGTCCTCTTGTTTGTCTCCATTGTGCGCTTAATAATCCTTATGAGGTTTTGTTGCATAGACTCTAAAGCCAATCCGTTTCCTGAGGATAGTAATTGGATGAAGTTTTGAGGTATACCCCATTTTTAACAGAGGCCCATTCACTCAATTTCATACCAAGAAAAGCCAAAGATTGTCTCGAAATGACTGTGAAACTAACACCGAATCTCATCATTATACCCTCCAAAAATCTAGAACTGCGCTTTTCATTGCTTCTTTTAATGCTACCGCCTCGCCCATCGAGTAAAATAGTCTCTGCTTGCGGTAAGGACCACTTATGTCCGCTACCGATGGAGGATTAATCATTCGATGAAGTCCAACCCTATCAACAAAGGGTTGATCGATTTGAATTGGATGCAGGCGGAAGAGCTGCCAAACTTCCGCTACCCGTGAAAAGGCACATTCCTTACATTTCCTTACCCAGAGATGGGCATCCTTGAATAAATCCACAATAATAGCTGCTCGCATGATCTTGGTAGCATTGTTAGATTCAGCGGGGAATAATGTCCTCCAGATAGGCCATTATGAAACTCTTCTAGTTTCTTACTTACCTGTTCCGGTCCTATGCAACCAAGGAGGACGCCCGCTTCAAATCTTTTCGAAGAGAATGCTATCTACCAAAACATATGGGATAGATTGAAGATGGAAAGTTCATGTTTTGGTTTTTATCCATGTTTGTCAGTATGCTCCGAGAAGATGAAATTCTTCATTTTGGATAACCAAATGCCTGGCTTGATCAACATCCTCATCGCATTTAGGAGTGTCACATCCTCATTACCTTTTGATTCCATGTCTGCAAGCAAGTTGCTCACATAAACCCTTACCTCGACAAGTTTAGTGACTTTGATATGCACGTCATACTCCATTACCTTCGTGATCCATCCAAGACGCTTTTCGCTCATTCTTTGTTTAGCAAAAACTCTCGACACCTGGATGAGACACCATCGATGAATCTTGTTGTTGGACAACATGTGCTTGAATTTCTTCAAAGCTCAAATAACCTATGCAAAGACTTGCTTTTCAATGAATGAGTATTTGAACCGTAGTCTTTGAGGGATTGATCAAGAAAGCAATTAGTTGCTCCATCGTTGTTGTTTTGTTGGGTGAGGATCCCGAAATGCTCTTCTTGACCGCAAAAGCATAAAGGATAAAATCTTTTTCAAACCGGGGTTCACAAGCGTGGGAGCTTGGGAAATGGCTATTTTGATGGCTTCAAAGCTTTCTCGCCCTTCCTTTGTCCATGAGAATGGCATGTTTTTCTTGAAGATGGTGCCGCTGGTTTAGCCAATGTCGCAAATTGAGGGATGAATCTCGCACAAAATTTATGGTTCCTGTAAAGCTCGAGGCCCTTCTGTGACTTGGGAGAGATAAGGACATAATCGAATGAATCCTGGCCTGGATCGATTGATAATCCTTCGCTGAAACAACATGCCCCAACAATTTTCCTCGTGCACCGCAAAATACATTTCGGGGGTTAAGTGAAACCCCAAATTCCCTACACCTTTGGAAAACTTTCCTTAGATGCGTGATGTGATCTTCGCATGCTTAGAGTATACAATTATATCATCAAGGTAAACCAAAATAATATCGTTGATTAGTCCCTTAAATGCCATGTCCATGGCTCTCTTGGAAAGTAGCCCGGCATTGGACAATCCGAATGGAATTTTATCAGAGGCATACGTGCCCACTTGGTAGTGAAAGCCGCTTTGAATTGGTCGATTCTTGGACTAGATTTGATCAGAACTCGAATATCCATCGAGCAAAGAAAATATTTGAGCTCCGCCACCGCTTTGAAGGATCTGCTCCATCGAGGGAAGAGGATAATGGTCTTTTAATGACGCATATTCAAATCCTCAAGTCTACGCATAACCGATCTCTCCGTTCTTCTTCCTCACGGGCACCAAATTGGCTACCATGAGGAATGCTTGATGGGAAAAATTATACAGCCTCGATGAGCTTGGTTAGCTCTTTCTCATTAGTGGCTCAATTTTGGGATTAATTGGTCTCTGCTTCGATTTAACCGGCTTAGCATTAGGATCCAGCCGATGGTATTTTGTGCCAGACTGGATCAAAACCACGCAGATCTTTATAGCTCCATGCAAAGATGTCATGATAATCTTGACAAAGTTTGATGAAAGCTTCTTTCTCATCGTAAGTACACACTTTTCCGATCTTGAGAAATTTTTCATTTGATACTTCGACTTCCTCAAAATATTCTCTTGACCACCATGTTAGGGCTTTGTCTTTGGCTTGGTCATCTGAATTGAAAATGGATTCCAAAGTGACTAAACCTTTTGGTAACTTGTTGCTTTTCAATTGAATAATTTGTTCACCATATGACTTCTCGCAACTTATCTTGATTTTTTTAAAGAAACTCCGCCTCTTTCAGGAAGAGGACAATTTGTCACACTATCGAACACTTGCCAACTACTCACATTATCGTGGACTCGCTGGTCGAACCACCATTTTAACAAATTGCTGCCCTTCCTTCATGATATCAATCGGTATGTTGTATTGTGAACCAATTATAAGCAAGTTTATCCGCATCTTGATTTTGACCTCAGAATTGCATGGATTCCAAAAGCTTCAAAATCTTCAATCGTGTCCCAGACTCGATTCTTATATGATCGTAAAGATCATTTTTGATGCACTACGTGCCGAAACTTGATGAACAACTAACTCACTGTCTCCAAAAATAGTTAGGGCCTTGATTCCCTTCCTTTGGGCTACCAATTCCTCGCACAAGAGCCTCGTATTCAAAGAACATTGTTGGTGCAATCGAACCGCAACCGAAAGATGAGAAGTACTTATCTCCCTCTGGAGAAATTAACATAACACCAAAGACCGGATCCATTCTTACTTGAGCCATGAAGAACAATTGCCACAATCCTTTAGAATCACTTGGTGTTTTGACAAGTGTGGTATGATCGTATCTTCTTCATGGATACATTAAGTACCTAACCTGCTTTCTTCCAAGACCAAAGAAACCACCTTCTTCTTCCGCTAATACATCAGCCGTAGGGATCATACCGATGATCTCTACATACTTCATCTAGCAAAGTATCGTGGACTTCTTCAACAAGGGTGGTTGGTTCATGATCGCATCTTCCTCTTCGGATCGCCGATGGTGTAATTTCCATTTATGGGACTAGCAGGTAGGGTTCTACATGATTATGGCAGATCGGGTTCTACCCTTATAGTTACTTTGGTTCCAGACGAGTCCCGAGAATCATATGCGACCAATCGGCCGATAGGTAACCGCCCATCTTGGCAAAGTGAAATCCCGTGATAGGTAGATGGCAAAGAGGGAGGGAGATTGATGACCGATATGTCTTGGGTGAATGACAAACTTGGGCATGCATGAATGGTAAGTCAAGTCCTTTGATAACCCCAACAGCTTAACAAATGCATGCATCCAAACTTGAACAACCCCTCTCTTGCAATCGGCGATATTGTATGCCTAGTACATCTGCAATTTGTTTTGGCATGACAGAGCTACTCGCACCATAATCGATCATGCAATTATGTACCAGTGGTCGCCAATGATCAGGGAAATGTAGAATGGCAAAGTGGTTTGTTTGCCGTAGGAATGATCTTCCTTCCGCTGACACAAATTTGTAGCATTTGTCACCCATGGCTTGGTGATCCATTGGTGTACTAAATCTGCTCGAGCTTCTCGCAACAGGTTTCTTTGAGAAGGAATCGAGAGTGCATCCCACATGGTAACGCTCAGATTGGTTTTCTTCATTTGTTCTACTATGCTGAAGGGAATCACTCCAACTTTATTGACACTTTTTTGGGCATTGGGGTCCTCCTTTGGAAAATGTTTGTTGGGTATCGTGATGCCCTCGGAGAACCATCTTCCTCGCGTGTGGCTAGCCGGTGTTTCTAGTGATTTCTTTCCCGCATTTTTATCAACTGCCATTTGAAACCCAGGTTGAGAAGTGGATGCTAGATCAGCTTCGAGAGGTTGAGGCTCCATTGCTCTCTTTTTGGAACGAGTGTTTCGCCACCGATGAAGAATCTATATTCAATCCGCAAAAATCTTCTTCGCTGGGTTTAGCAACGTGGATTCTTGTGTGCCCGCGGTTGATCTCGCTACTTCTTGTGTAGATGAATTGTTTGTTAACTCAAGGGGCGTATACACTTTCAACCATAAGGGCCGGCTAAGAACCCCATTGGGACAAAGATTTTGATGTGAGGTTGAGAGCAAGGATAACACCATTCGTAGTCTTGAACCAGATTATTTTGAACAGTACTATAGCTCTAGATGAGCTAGCTGCAAGAGGGTTTCAAAGTTCAAGGGCCCGACATTTGCAACTTGACTTGTAGTTTGATTTCGAGGCTGATTGCTTCCTTGAAAAGGAGGACTCAGTTAGCCCTGACATCGCTGATTTTGTGGGCGACTTGATTTATTGTATTGAAATTGTTGCCTTTGAGTGCAACGAGCTCATTTCCAAAATTTTGCAAAGAGTGACTTGACTTCAAATAGGTCATTTGAAGAGGCAGGGGAAGATTGAGATGGTTGCTGGAGTCTACCTGGAATAGAGCAATGATAGGTGATGATTCATAAGATCTGGAGAAAAGGGCATTGGTGGTCGGAGCTATCTTTCCAAACTCAATCAAAGAATTCTCTCGCACTTATGGCAACTTCGTAAGCATCAGAAGTGTAGTCCCTCCCATGGACTCGGATCATTCCGGTTACATCACTATTCAAGGCTCGCAAGTAATACAAGAATGCATTATGTGCGTAAGGCTTTACGAGCGCTGGAATCCTATTCCAAGTCCTATGGAATCGGAAGTTGAAATCACTCATGTATTCTTGGGAAGCTCTCTTTATGGTAGAGTTGTTCCAAAAGTGATAGGTGATCACTTTTGTCTTCAAATTGTTTACATAGCTTTTCTCCCAACTCGTCCCAAGTGGTTATAGTGCCAACACCTAACCCACTACGAAACCATCAAGTGCTTTTCCCTTGAAAGAGGTAGCAAGAAGTCTAACCGCAACGTTGTCTTCGGTGATATTATGCATCGCACAAATGCTGGCTACATCAAAGATATGCTCCATCGAGTAACGTGAGTTTCGTGTAGAAGGGTAAACTTTGAGTGCCGCAACAGTATCGGGTCACGTTGAGCCAACATGAGAGGACCGCTTGCATTGAAAGGGGGAAAACTTGGTTCCTCGCCATAGCAACGAAAGGTTGATTGTTCCCGGGTGGAGGAAATCTTCCGTAAGGAGAGAGTGAATGACCCTACTAGGTAAATCTGCAAATGCGGGGATGTGGAAATGCTCTTCTTCTCTTCTTTGGAGGAGACAAGGAAAGTTCGATATGATGATACTTTCCTTTCTTCAAGAAGCTCTTGTCCAATTCTTCGCATAAGTTGCGTGCACCGAGATTTGGAATCCGAAAGAGATATAGAGTCGCCATAAAATCATGTTGTGTGTGTACTTTGACTTGTGTAAGTGAGAAGAGAAGTACTCAACTTTGTCCCACCGGCAAACGCAAAAATATTGTCGCCAAATCACCGCACCCCGAATGGCCGCAGTGATGTGAATAGGACGTTCGGTGTGATTGGGACACATGGGATCACCTCTCAAGCCGTGGGACTTGGGCTCGAGGTGAACCTCCTGAGAAGGCCGGCTTCCTCTTCCTAAACTAAGTGTCAGACTACTCCTAAAGTGTAACAAAAATGATTATCTAGTCCTACGCTAACATTTTCATGGGGTTTTAGGAAAGAGATTTACAGTAAATGAAACTATACTAGGGATGGTGATGCACCGAATAAAGGGTGTCTTCAGATTCAGGAAGGGTTAATTTGAAGAGGGTGTGTGCACCACAGGTCAACTTCACCTACTGTAACTTAGAGAGGGTACAGGATACCACAGACTAAGAGACACGCGTGCTCCCTTTGTTAAACTTTATCAGACTGAGAAATATACCAGTTTCCCAGTGAAGAAGGATGAACTCAAGAAGGGTGAACAGACACCACAACTCAACCGCATGCAATACTCCACCACTCGATAAGCACGTAACTCCAAGAACCTCGCAATAGAAACTTAAACTCGCACAAAGGTACCCGCAAGTACGAGAAAGGCACAAAGAAGCATAAAAGGATGAAAGGACCGAGATTAGTCACAAAACACACACTTTTATTACTTCAATAACATGCACAATGCATCATACATTCAAGAGGCAATAGTTGCACATTACATGGGCCTTGAAGAGGAGGCTTGAAAGTTCTCTCAACACACAAGAACAACTTCGTAAGAGAGAGGATTCTTGAAAAGTATACACTTGCCTCGAGATATCTAACTGTCTAACTTATGTCCGAACTATTGGAACCCTTTGAAATGAGCTCCCAACTTACATTTATAGAAGAATATGTGAGAAAGAAGAGGAAATGTCATAATTGCATTCCTAAATCAAGGCCCGTGATGTATTTATAACATGCTTAGTCAACCACTTGAGAAGGTTCCATCATGGGTCATTAATTGCCTGATGACCTAGTCTTCTCAATTAATTAAAAGAATATTTAAATAAAATATTTAAATAATAATAATAAATATTATTATTAAAATATTTAAATAAAAATATTAATTTAATTAACATAATGTGGGCCACACTGTTGACCGGTTTTTGCTGAAGGGGAGAATCATGAGAAAATGGCCAAAAAGATCCCAACTTAGTGGTTGGCTCACCGAGCCAACTCACTAAGTTGGGTCTGAGCTCCTCTGTGCTATGTACTAGCCGAGTCCATTTCCATCGCATCGCCCGAGCTCCTTCTTTCATCTTGCTTGCATGCCAACTCACCACCAATGCATCGAGCTCTAAAATAAGCTTTGTCTTTTACTCCATGACCAAACTCCTCTTATTCCTTGTCATCTACTGACTCAACGATCCGAGCTTCCTTACATTAAACTTCTCTTGACGCTGCGTTGGTCTACCTCGAATGAACCCACCTTGTCATTCCCAAAGACCCCCAACAGCTGCGAGCTCAAACAAACATTCCACCGAGCTCAACTCATTTTTGCTGAGCTCCACGATTGACTCGAGCTTCTCAGCCTCCCATGTATTACTTTGATTGAAAGTCTCAAAACTCTGTTTGATTCGCTTGTGAATTTCCTCCGACGGGCCTAACTCGCCCGGATACTTCATTCCCCATCTCAATTTAACTCGGGTAACTCACTTACTCATTTCCTGGCAAACGTGACTTGGTCATCCGAGCCCTTTTCATGAGTTCATTTCTGAGCCAAATTCACACATCATTTCATCGACTCTGGTTTGATTTGGTACCTTAATGGCACGTTGAGCTCTTCCTAACACCGAGTCAATATCATTTTCATGTTAAAATAACCAAGCTTCTATAGGTGATTATTCTAAAGCTCAAACAACTTAAACTTTATAAATCCATTGACTCCAACTTGTCGTCGAGTTCAACCTCATGTGGCTCACGTTGATCTGACTTCCACGAGCCTTGCATTGGCCATAGCTCATTTCATATCAGGCTTCCTTCGCTACTGAATCATCTGGCCGATCAACTTTGTGCATTAGATTGATTTTTGATCTCCACCGAGCTTCCAAAGATCCTCTATAAACTCACAAAGTATTTGGGTAGTGCACTCAGCAATCTCGGCTCCAATCAACAATTATGCCACTATTGGGATCTTAGTATGGCATAGGTAGCTGTGAGCTACACAATATACTCATTTTTCAGAAACTAAAAGATCCTTTATGTTACAATCTGCAACACATAAAATAAGCCCTTCAAGAAATATATTGAACAACTGGGGCAGCCAAGAGGACCTTGGAAAAATGTACAGGTAACAACCATATGAATTCTTCCTTAGTCGTGAATCAAAGCTAATAGAAATAAGCAGATAAAATCAGCTCGAAACTACAGTATAATCGTCCATCGTTAAAAATAACACAGTTTCTCTGAACCTGGTAAAAGAAAACTGTTATTGTCTGATTGGACGTATATAATGGAAGGGTATAAATATTGCCTACTGCACACAGAGTTTCTCAAAGAGACCATTTACGAGTGACAGAGATGTGGCATACAAAACGGCCGACCAGGTATTTTCAGAGTTGACCTTCACATTCAATTCGCTTCTAGGAGAAGAAGTGCTGAGCAATATGAATCGTTTCACTCTGCACCATAATAAACCAACATCTCCAGATTCAAGGAAATTTTATGAAGCCTTGAACAGCGTGACTCCAATCCATCGTACATGGCAGTGAATATGTGTTTCCTGCAACTGCTTGCTGCCTGTGCGTGGGAGTTTCTCACGACCACCGAATTGCTTTCCTCTTCCCACGCATTCGAACTGCAAGCGCTGACCCCCACTCGCCATGTTACTCGATATCATTTGACAAATATCTGCATAATGAGACGAGCGGCCTATAGCCTCCGCTGAAACTCGGATCACGTCATGATCCTATTAAACACTCCATGACCCACTCCGATTCGCAACTGTCTTATTAATCCTCCTGGCGACCCGCACAAAGACTCGGACCACTCCAAGCTGCGCGGATTTCTGTTTACATCGGCTGCAGGTGGAAATCTCATGACGGATTGCCATTGTAATATTTCCGCTTGGCAATTGATCCGATTTCTCCCCTACGCGGAGGTTTGATCATGGTTTGCCAAACCAATATTTCCACGCTTGGCAGTTTGACCAGATTTCTCCCATTTTTTGGCAGTAGACTCAAACTTCTCCCACGCCCGGGATTTCTTCTTTGGCTTGACATCACGTCATTTCCCTTGGCAATGCTCGCCTTATTTTCCACGTCCAACGGCTTGGCCAAATTAATTCACGGGCCCCGGCCTCAACTTCGCCACGCAGATTTGGCAAGTTTGTTCCTTATCTCCACAATTTCCACCAGCGCGCGGGATCTTCATGAATCTTCTCCTGCCGAGTTTTCCTTCAACAGATTTGAGGATAACATTAAACTCTCAGTGCAAACATTTCAGCTGTAGCTTGTAAGGTGTGAGAATTTTCAACAGAAACCTTTATGCTCGCCAACTTAGTGACTCGTTGAAGATGCTCATATAATTGCAAAGCAAATTATGCTCCATGAATATTCTGATATGAAACAGTTCCACCTCTATGAGATCCACTTCCATGAGTTGCATCGTAAAATAAATTTAATCAAGTCTCCTGGTAACACTCTTACTGTCACTTAATCGATTTTTATAAAAATATCTTGAAGGAAAATCCCGAATTTGAGGATGCATTCGATGCTGAACAGATAAAAACATAGTTGGGCGACCTGCTTGCTGGAAGTGCTCAAAAGAACTTCTGCTATACTGCAACATGTCAACTGCCTGTGCACCAAATGCTCGGCCGAGGAAGGTCTGAACAACGCCAGCAAAAATATATATACTGTATTCACTAATACCCTGGCCCGATTCTTGTTGTCTCTGTGAGCTTACCATTGAAAAATTATCTCGAGTAGGCCTCCCAGTTTTGCATTAATTAATGAGCCCTGGAATTGTATCCTAGAAACCATCTTTAATGCATCCACACGAAACGAGTTGCCTTGAATTATCCATCATGCTCGATGAGTCCCATTGATAGGGCTCCATCACGTATCTCTATTTACGCAACGATCTCCATTCATTTTATGGCACTCTTGATGCCTTGGCTTGCATTTGAATCACCCTAGCTCTGCAGAATGTGTCCTAAAAGAAGCTCACCACATGATCTCCAAAATGAACGAGTCACGAAGATGAGTCGAACTCCTTATCTCTGCCTTCGCTTCCGCCTGTGGCTTGAACCTTTCCAATTCATTGAGACTTTATTGATAGCTCAAACTTTGACTCTCCCTGACTTGGCCTTCACTTCCGCATGCATCGATCTCTACCGAGATCCTTATAGAGTTCCCTTCATTCGTCAATTTTCAACGAGCTATATTTTGCATTAACAAGACCTTGTTGAGCTCTTACAACTGAGAGTCTCCACTGAGATGATTTTTGAGATGATTATCAATTTGACACCGGGTTCTTTATCAACTCGACCCTGAACTCTCCACTGAGTTGAGATCAACTGGGTGCCTTTCGATGCTAGGTGATCTCTTCATATGCAATTTAGGAATTATTTTTAATTATTGCATCTTGATAATAACCGAAGGTGGGTTCCTGGGACTATTATTTCATTTTGAACATGATTCTCTTGTCCAATCTTAGTGTGCAAAAATTGGATAACATGTAACATCCCCTATGGGAGAGGCATAGAGGTGGCGGATCCGGAGCCATGAGGGTAGCTAGATGGACAGAGATGTCGATGCTTAGAGCACCCCACTAGCTAGTTGCTTCCCTAACTACTGATGATATGGAGGCCACACCTTATTAGGCCATGGTAGGGTTATGGGGTGAGGAGACCCTCACTTTTATTTCCTGCTCTACTATAGGGCAGCTTGTGGATAGGATGGGGAAGGTAGAGACACACCCTTTTGATCGAGTGCCTCAGCAGTTTGGCCTTTCCTACATTGGTATGCTTCCCCTAGTGGTGCCAGTGTTCAGATTAGTTTGGGAGGCTAGGGGAGGTCCTAGAGGCCGGGGTTGGACTGTTGTTACTCTTGGCATCCCTATTGTAGCTAGGTGGGTGGTACGTGCCCGAGAGAGAGTCGGTGCTCCTCAGGCACCTTTACTTCGGATTGTCGCTAGTCCTACCCATAACAGTGATGACCCTATTGATATAGACTCTGAGTCTGAGGAGTTCACAGGGGGAGAGATAGAGGAGGAGACCAAGGACATGGAGGTCAGTGAGTCGGGTGGAGAGGAGGATAGCGATCTCGAGTGGCATGACACTTAGGAGATCTTACAGGCCAAGAGGGCAGAGTAGAGTGTGGAGAGGGTGACTCTAGTCTTAGAGGAGTTGCCCTCTCAGACTCCAGCAGGGAGGATGAGTCTCGTATTAGGACACTATGTTGCCTCGTACATAGGAGGAGGACATCGATCGGCCGGCGGCATCTATTTTAGGTGCTGATCATAAGGATCCCTCTTGGAGGCCCGAAGATCCAAGTGAGTTGTCACTCTTCTTTTAATATTTGTTCTTAGCTAGGATTTCCTTAGTTGTTATCTCTCCCTTTGTTCATTTTTGTTTTTATCTTTTGATTTGTTCTAACTTGTCTTCTCATTTTCTTGTAGAGACTATTGATGAGTGGCGAGACTTGATTCACCAGGTATGTACTGATACCCTGATGCTCCCCATGGAGAAGACTTATGCTTTGAGTTGTCGGTGGATGCGGGGAGCCTTCGGCACTTGGTAGCATAGTGATGTCTTTTCCCTATCTCGGCACGTGGCCAAGATGGTGACTTCCCTCCATACCGAGTTAGCTGGGTATAGGGACCGTAGAGCACCCGATGAGGAGTTTCTCTCATAGCGAGGCCATAGGCTGCTATTTAGGACCGTGAGCCTTCGGTGCACCTCGGAGCGCCGATGTAGCGCAGTCCTAGACGTGGTTGTGCACCTTCTGAGGGATCTCATAGGGGTTGAGAGGCCACTTGGCTCTTTTTGTAGTGACTTTTGTTAGATTGTTTATACGATCATTTTGTATTTTCTAGGCTCATTGAGCATTTTGACCATGCCTAGTGCATGATGGCATTGTACATAAAACTTGATTATATATATATATACTTCTTTTGGATCAGACTCTTGGTGTCTAGGATTTTGTGATTTATTTCCACATGTATATTAGATGCTTATTAGAATTCTTGTTTTTATATGCTTTTCAGAATGTATGCAATGGAGAAAAAATGATACAAATGCTTTCTTCCTTTTGTATTTTGTGATGCTGATGTATGATAATGTAGACAAAATGTGATTTTGAACTTTAGTTTCTATAAGCAATTTTCTGGTACTTCATATTTGTTTTGAAAAAATGTGATGATAAATTGATATGATGAGTAGATGAACTTGCCCCACTCCTAACTCCACGCAACTAGTAAGATGCGAGGGCTCACCACCAAGAGCTAGAAAGGGCACAAGCTATGAGGTGTGTTGAAATGGTAATGATGGGAGATAGACAAAGAGTTGGTGGAACCAAATTAAGATGCTACAAACCTACCCTTCTCAAGTGACTCCATAGTTTAGAATGTGACTTGCTTTGCATTTTATCTAGACTTAGATCCGTAGATGGCAACTTGGTTGAAAAAATTTGGTTTTCATGGTTTTAAACTCTCTCTGAGAATTTTAGACATCTGATTCATTTGTTTTTGACTCAAGATTTCAAAGGTTTATTTGAACTATTTGCTTATGACCTTCAACATTAACGTCAGGAGGACCCCTACACCTTGCCCCACGCTACTAGTAAGAAGCATGGGCTTATCACCATGGATAAGGTACATGTGAGTAAGGGAATTTCCATCCTTTCCCAACCCTACATCACTAGTAAGAGATGCAAGTTCATCACCGAAGGTTGGTAGGCAAGGAAGCTGTGTAAAAATAATTTTTTTGTTTGATCTACATTTAACTTATTTATTTGAGAAAGATGTTAGTATGTTCTTATTTCCAAAGAGATCTATATACGGTATAGATTTGACACCATGAAGCTTCTAGAACAAGACATAGGCAAGACACCTATCCTAGGAAGAAACAAAAGTGGGAACAAGCATGCGAGGCCTTGGTATGGCTATCTTGTTAAGACTTTGTCATATCTAGCTTTAATTGATGACATGATTTAGAAATGGTTTGATGATGTTATGAAAAAGAAGAAGTATGATTTGAATGCTTTTTCCAATACCATCAAAAGTTTGTAATGAATTTCTTAAGAGCAAGTTCCTCGATCAACAAATTGTATAAAACAAGTCAACAAATAGAACCTATCTAATGAAGATGCAATGTAGATATAATTATACAAAGAGTGTCGACGCTTCATGCGTAAAATTGTTTAAGGTGCAAGGAATTGTGATTTCGTTGAATTCCTCACCTTCCAGGTACATAAGAGATATGCACCATTTCCATAGTCTTTCATGACTTCGTATGGGCCCAACCATTTGGGCTGGAATTTCCTTCCTTCACCGGTCTTCTTATCGATCCAAATTGCCTAGTCTTAAAACTAGATCTCCTTCATATATTTCTCACTCATAGACCTTTTGTTATACTGCACGGCACATTCAGGTCAACATAAAATCTATGCCGTTGTTAAATCATTTTAACCTGGCCTCATCTAGGCTTTCTAGTTGGGAGAGGCGTGCCTCTCTATAAGCTTCCTCATCAAGAATCCCTTGTAGTGAGATGCGGAGACTGGGTATTTCAACCTCAAGTGGGAGAACTGCTTCTACTCCAAATACCAATGAGAAAGGATTTACTCATATTGGTGTTCTTATTGAGGTTCGGTGGGCCCACAAGGCTAGATATAACTTTAAATGCCAATCTTGTTTGTTTTCTTTTACTGTTTTGAGTAGAATAGCTTTCAATGTCTTGTTTGTTGCTTCAGCCTGCTGTTGGCTTGAGGGTAATACAGGGAGGCCGTATGATGGTTTATTTTAAATTTACTGCATAGCTCATAGACCTCATCATTATTAAAGGACGTGCCATTGTCTGAGATAATGATTTATGGGATATCTTGTACCTACAAATGATTTGGTTCAAAATGAACTTGGTGATCATGACACCGCATGATAGGTGGTAAGAGGCATAGCCTCTACCCATTTGGTAAAATATTCAGTGGCCATGATTATGAAGTTATGGCCATCCGTTGATGAGGGAGAGAATTTCCCTATCAAATCTAGGCCCCATGTAGAAAAGGGCCATGGAGTCGTGATTGGTTGTAGAGCTTGTGCCGACATGTGAATCTTGTGGGAAAATTCTTGGCATTTATGGCATCTACGTATAAAATCTACTGTGTCGTGTTTGAGAGTGGGCCAAAAATAGCCCATTCGATGTATTTTGTGAGTGGTGGTGTGACCACCGAAGTGGCCTCCACATATTCCACTATGAGATTCGTAGAGAATCTTCTTGGATTCTTCTGTGTCAACACACCTTAGAAGCATTCCATCGAAAGCCTTACGATAGAGAACTTGTTCTATAATAACGTATTTAGCTACGATAATGCGTAACCTGCCTTCTTTGTTGTGGTGTAGCACCCTCTGGATACGTATGGTCCATGATAAAATTGATAATATCAGTATACCAAGGACATTCAGAGATGGGAGGTCTGGTTTCGATGTAATATATGCATTCATCGGGAAAATCCAGATCTACTAGATCGCCTCCGTCTAACGGGTTGTTGGCTAACCAATCTGCAATGATTTGTCCCTTAACAGACTTCTGGTTTACAAAAGTTAATTTGAATTCACCCATTAAGGTTATAAAGCGTCCACCTTTTTAGACAAAGACCCTTACGTGAGGAAAGTTTGTAAATGGTCTGTTTTTACAATGACCCTTGTTTCTTGATTTAGCATGTAATGTCTTAAGTTTTTGGTTGCAAAGACTATGGTAAGGAATTCTTGTTCTGCTTGTGTATAATGTGTTTCATAATTGAGCAATGTTTGGCTAATAAAATAGACCACACGTTCTCATTTATCATCGTCTTCTTAAGCCAACATGCAAAGAATGAGACATCCATAGCCCATGAGTATAAGATTAAAGGATGATCTGGTCTAGGTGGCATTAATGTAGGAGGAGACAGTAAGAAGCATTTAACTGCTTCAAAGGCCTCATGGCATTCCTTTGTCCAAATAATGCAGCAATCCTTTTTCAACAAATTGTTGATCGGATGTACAAAAAAACTTAAGTCCGGAATGAATCTCCAGATTACACCGAGCTTTCCAAGAAACAATCTAATGCCAGAGTCATCTGATGGTGGGATCATCTCAAGAACAACCTGGATTTTGGTTGGGTCTACATCGATCCCTCGTGATGATATAATGTAACCTAGGAGTTTCCCTCCTATCACACCAAATATGCATTTTTCTGGGTTTAGTGTGACTCCGTATTTGATCAAACGTGAAAGAATGATGCAGAGCACTTTCGGGTGATCACGGTGCTTCTTGGCCTTGGCCAACAAGTCGTCTACATAGGATTCCATGATTTTATGAATAAGATTGTGAAATATGTATGTCATTGCCCACTGGTATGTAGCACTAGTGTTCTTGAGACCGAATGACATAACAACATAGCAATAAGTTCCCCAAGGAGTTATAAATGTGGTTTTGGCTTGGTCTTGTTCAGATATTCTGATTTGATTGTATCCCGAGAACCCATCCATGAGGGACAAAAGCTCAAATCTAGTCATTGCATCAACGATGATGTCAATGGATGGTAATGAGAAATCGTCCTTGGGAATGCCTTGTTAATGTCTTAGAAATCTATGCAGATGCGTATCTTCCCATTATTTTTGAGAATGGGGATGATATTAGATACCCACTGAGAGTAATCGACCGGTTTGATGAACCCTACCTAGAGAAGCTTCATTACCTCTTCCTTCACCATGAGAGCTACCTTGGGTTTCATTGGTCTCAATTTTTGTTTAATTGGCTTTGCATCTGATTTGGTGATGAGGTTATGTACCGTGATGTGTGGTGAAATCCCCGTCATTTCTTTATAATTAAATGAAAAAGAATTTTGATGTTCTTTGAGGATTCGAGTGTGTATTTCTATTTCTTCTGGAGTTAACAAAGATCTTAGTTTCAAGATCTTTCGTTCTTGCTCCGTTCTGATGTTAATATCAATCATTTCTTCGATTAAAGAAGCATTACCTTCTTCAAACTCAGGTGGGGTTGGAGGTAGTTCCATATCTTCTCCATTCTCTACCACGTATATGTCGAGTTCCTTTTATGGGGGAAGCTCTACCATGGGATTTCCAAAGTAAGAAGATGAATAAGGGATTAAGGAAAAATCTACCATGTGATGGGTGAGATGTAACTCTACATAGGTGTTTAGGTAATCAAGAGTGGTTGTATCACTATCAACGTGACCTAAGATAGTAGATGTGTTCTTAGCTATGTGTGTTAGAAGAGGGTTTGTTGACATTTTCTTTACTAATGGTCCAGTACGAAGGGATACCATGAAATGGGTGTCCTCCAACTCACTGTTTGGGGTGAAACATGAAGCTAAGGTTGCTATCGAATCTGCGAGAAGATTTTGTTCTCATGGGATTACTTCAATTGATATGAAGTTAAATCCTTTACTCAAATCTAATATTGTTGTTTTGTAGAGCTGTAAATGTTCAACTCTAGTCTCATACACCTCAGAGACTTGGTTTGCTACTAATTGAGAGTCTCCTAATACTCTGATGTCGTTAACACTAAGCCTTTTAGCTATGATGAGACCAAGGAGGAGGGCTTCATACTCAGTGCCATTTTTTGTACATTTGAAATTTAATTTAAAGGTGAACGATAGGATCTTTCCCTCGGGAGAAGTAAAGATCACACCTGCCCCAGCCCCATAATGACATCTAGCTCCATCAAAGTGGAGATTCCAATGTTTATTTGGGAAGATGGATGTCGGGACATTCGTCACATCTATTTCTTCTACTTTGGTTACTTCTACCATGTAGAGTTCTTCTACTGGAAGAGAACCAACTCCTAGGGTACATCCCATACCTGTGGAATCAAATGGTAGGAAAATTGGTAGATCTTGTTCTAGTAACTCAATAATTTTTGTAGTAGTTCCTAATGATACTGTTTCTACAACGTTAGCTTCATCCTTGAGGGTGGGATTCTCTTGACTAGGTTCATAATCTCTAGTTTTGTTGTAGGTATTAATTTTTCTCCGGTTTTGAGTGGTTGGTTTGTCAAGTTGGTTTGTTGGGAGTTCAAATTCGAGTGAATTTCGACCTTTTCTTTAGGTCTACTAGGTGTATATCGAATGGTTTCGGATCACCTTTTGCCATGAATATCTTTCCTAAGTCCAAGAATCTTATTTCGAAATAATGTAGAACGGATTGCCTTCATTCTGTATCCATGGTCAGCCGAGGATCATATTATAGTTGGTTTCCTGATCTATAATATAAAACTCAAGTGAGGATTGTTTTGGGTTCTAAGGTGACCAGTAGTATTATAGTTCCAATCGAAGTGGCTTTAAGGCTATCATAGCCTCTTAGTGTATTCCGAGTCATGGAACAATTTGTCTCTCCATACCCTAGCTTTTGAAGGAAAGAGAAGCAGACTATGTTAACTGCTGCCCCATCATCAACCATTACACGTTTAACATAATTGTTATAAACCCACACTTGTAAATGTAAGGTTGGATCACCTCTACGTGCAATCTCAGCATTTGTTGGCATTTTTCTTATGTCGAATATGAACTCGGTATCCCTATCCGGCTGCCCCGGAGGGTGGATATCAAATTCTATATGGTTTACCTGTGTTTCGAGAGGAGGAGTGATGTTAATTAAATGACCTAAACCTAATGCTTCTAAAAGAGCAGCCCTATGGGTGGGAGAGTTCTTCAGCAAGTCCAAAAAGGAGATGTGAGAAAAGGTCTTTGTTAAGTCATTAATTAAATCATAGGCACCTACGGGTTTTACTAGTGTTTGTTGAATGTTATCTGGCTCTAGTGGGTAACTTGGATTTGGTTAAGAGGAATAATCTTGTGTCCTTGTTATGGATTCCACATGTAGCTCAAATGTCTAATTCCACTAAATTGACTATTTTGGTTCGTGGCTGATTTCCTAATTGTGGTGCGACAAAGCGGATTTCCTAATTGTGAAGTCGAGGCTTCATGATCATTGTTTTCTATCATTATACCCTTGTTCATCCCATTTGGATTTAATTTGTTGTTATTTTTATTTACGAGTGGATCATTCAAGATCTTCTGAGGAGGGTGTATTTTGAGGGAGACTCGCCTTGTGAAAGTACTTGGTGCCGGTGATGCAGGATCAACTAAGAACATATCTATGAAAAGTTGTCTTTGTTCCTTTGGCAAATGTTGCATGAATTTATTGTAGTCACGAAAAGTCCTAGTGTCATGGCCTCAAATTTTATGGAAACCACAATACAAGTTGGGATTATAATTCTTAGGTTGTTGGTTTGGCATGTGTTGTGGTCCAAAACTCTGATTAAATCGTTGACTATTAAGATTAAAGTTTTACGTTTGTTGCCTTTGGTTTTGATATCCAGTTGAGTTTTGACTTGGACCCTGTGTCTGGATCTCATTGCTGTCTGCGTTGTTGTTGTGGACGATTAAAATCCACCATGTGTAAATTTTTGTTTCATTGATTGTTAACCGGTGGTGGAGCATTTACAACATTTGCCTTTTTTGCTTGGTCAGTTACTCCATCTGTTGTGACCCCGTGGTTCTTGTTAAGGATTTTAGGTCCTTGATTGGCGTTTGTGGTAGTAGGATAAGTCGTAGTATTTTGGTTGGGGATGATTAACCTCCCATTTGTTCCATATGCCTTGCGACCGCTATCTATTACAGCTTGATCTATTCGGAGGGTGCTCTCAAGCACTTCATCGTAAGTTCTTAGTGGGAACTTCTAGACTTCTTCCTTTATCTCTACCGAGAGAGTGAAGGAATAAATCACATAGTTCCATCCGATCCATGTTTGGAGCGTGCTAAAGAATAGAGGACTATACACCATATTTGGATGAAATGAGCAACATATTCATTGTATTCTTGTTTAATATGCAAGAATTCCCGATTCTCGTTCTCAACAATTGTTCATGTCGATTGCCTTGATGAACTCGAAATGAGTTGTTTAAATGAATGGATAGAGGCTTTGGGTATTCTCGTAATACCAATCAAGGGCAATGCCCTCTAAAATTTTGGGGAATATTTTAGAAACAACTCCATCCTGTGGGACTAGTTATCGAATGGCTATGGCATAGGCCTTAATATGTGCATTCGGCTCTCCCTCCCTTTCAGACTTGGGAAAATCAGAAGAGGTCTTGGAAGCATGATGCTTCGTATAGTGAAGTCTAAGGGCTCTTTCAAATATTCTGAATAAGTTCCTATCACATAGGTTTCGACCATCGATGACACCTACTGAGGGGGTGGAGGTGGAATGGGTTGTTGATATGGCATAGCATATGCATTTGCACGGACATAAGGAAATCCATGTGGTTGAGAAAACATGTTGGGAGAAGAGAACATATCTCCCTGTGGTGACTTGGAATATATGTTTAAGTATGGAGGAGCATTGCTTAAAAATGGATTGTTTTGTACTAAACCGGGAGGTATCATATTTTCCATCGGAGCGGCATTAGAGAACACAGCTTCTATTTCACGTTTGTTGTGAATACTGAGGAGGCATGCCTAACGTGCCTATTCCCGTGAGGAGGTTTATTTGGCTAGGATGATGTAGAGGATTGGAATTTCCGCTGCGTGAATTGTAAATTTTGACTTGCTTGAGTAAGTTCCAACCTCTAACTTTCTCAACTAAGGTTGAGATGACCTCGTTTGGTGAAGATACAATATTTTGCCTTAGTGGTGTTTGTTGAGGTTGTATAGGCATATGGTACCCAACTATAAATTGATCGGTGCCCTACCAAGTTTCACCGAGGGCATTTCCTATAGGTGGAGGAATGGAGGTGTTTTCTTGAAAAGAGACCTCGGGTTGTGTTTGCAAACCTCCTATAGGTGGATACATACCTTGAGAGCATTGTTCACTCCTAGCATAATGCACTAAATTTTCATCATCTAAAAATAGATATGGATCTGATTGTCTACTAATTTACAGTCTAAGCAACACCTGAGGAGATGAACTAGATTCTCCAGTGAGCATCATGTTATTCAAGCCTGAAGGCTCTGGTTGTTGCATTTGAGTGAGCTGATCCAACTCCTCTATTTGGAAAGAAGAACTATATCTAGTCCTTTGAGGTGGAGTTTGTGTTGAAAACTAGTTGATTGAATAGTTGTCACCCCATGCTGAGAGCGAGGGTGATGGCTGTCTATTTAGTTGATTGTAGTATGCTTCAAGACCTAGGAGAGGTTTTCCATATGCATCGAATCCCGACATATTCGGGGGGTATATGAATACTCACAGAATAATGGGAAGAAGCGAAGATGGATGAAGGAAAATGAAACACTAAAAGGGGAAAGGTGAAAATGAAGCAACTATTCCTTTCACGTCAAGCTCACCAATTTTGTTGGTAAAGCTGATGTGAAAGGCTAATGAGGCGGAAAAGATGAAAAGTACTAATTGGAAGAATAAGTAGAAATATATTGTTCCTTTCACGTTGGGTTCACCAATTTTGTACGATGGAAAAGTGATAAGCGAGCATGGGAATCTACAAGTAACTCTTCCTCACACCCAACCTCCCAAGGTCATGCTAAGACAGCCGGTGGGGATGGAATATACATGCGGCGTGAATAAACTAGTTAGGAAATCTTATGTCTTTGACGCGCACTAATGGAATCTGTGAATCTAAGGCAAAGAAGGCCCTCCTAACTCGAATCGGCATGATAGAGCATTCAACGAGGATGACTGCTCAAAAGCTCTAATCAATATTGAGCTGCGGCGTGATCCGATCTATAGGTCAGAGGATACGTGGAAGATAACCTGTGGGTGCTTTATAGATATTCCCAACAGGTAATGAAAATAGATGATGGATGTATGGTGGACTTTATGGGCAATTCTCTTATCTAGTCTAGAAATCCTTAGCTTGATTAGCTGTTATGTCTAGTGAGGATAGTTATGTGATAATGATTGGTGGAAGTGGAGAGGATCTAAATACTAATGTGCGTAAATCAACATCGTGTGTCGATTGACCTGTGGGCTCGTTGGGTTGTGGGACTTGTGGATCACAACCATAGGTTTGTGGTTGTTGTGGGCCTCCTATGGTCATGTGCATAATCAATCCCTAATCCCTAATATCTAGTAGTCATATGCCTTTTCGGCCTCTATGTTTAGAACTAAAAGTTGTGTAATCTTCTCAGAGTACCTTACAGGTGTTCTGGCAACTTGAATTCTTAAGCTAGTGTCTATGTCAATGAGAATGTCTCCGCATCTGGCTATGGGACCAAAGGATCACAACTGAACATTTGCTCTTTTTCAAGCCCATGTACAGTCATGCATGGATATTTATTAGGGCAATCTATAGTTTGGCTAGTTTGACCAAAATGTATGCACTTTGTCGTCTTCTATGTTTAATCCTCTTAACTATGAGCTAATTTCTTATAGGTTTGTTGTTGTTTAGAAGACCTGAATTCTGAGATTTTGGTCTATGTCAGTTATTGCTGCAACAAGATTGGGTTGAGGCACGATTGGCTCGAATACGTATTCTTTGGGCTCCCTAGGTCCCGTGATTGTCATACAAAAGAAACAATACAAATCTAACTAAAGAAAAGTAAACTAATTATGTAAAGTATATCCACAACATATATCTAAATTCTCTATTTTGTATTTTTGACAGAATATTTAACAGAATTAAGATAACAACTATTTAATAGAATTGAAAGAGCAATTATTTAATATCTAGAAAATAACAACTAAGCTAATAACAAAATTTAAAACAAACAAAGTAGCCGAGTATAGCTACCTACCTGTGTAGTTGTGAGTCTATTCTGAATAACCAAATAACTGATCTAATCTATTCGAAAGACCCCGATCTTACCTCAGAAGTAAGGAATGAATCATAGTTTCTTAGAAACTATCAATCCCCACACTTCCCGGTAATATTGAAAGTGATATTAACTAAAACGAAATGATTAACTCCTCTATTTTATATGTTTTAACTAGAAATTTGATAGCTTGAACCCGGATTTCATAGTAATGTGGTGAATCGATTGTGTGTGGCTTTGTCCCCTTAGTGTGGTATCCTCATTCCTTTGTGCTCATGTGAATCCAAAAAGTGTGTAATGCTTAGCTTCAATGTAAGTAGGTATTGGAACAATATCAGGTTTGATGCAAACCGAATATAATGCGAGTAGAGAGGGATAGCGCAAGAGAACAGAGCTTGGATTTATTGCGAGTCATACAACACAAAACATCCAGAACCTGAAACTATCCTTCTTGATGAACAAAACCTGTAACTCTAATGGCTTCAAACTGAAAATGAAACTATCCTATCTCAATTGATTGTATGAAACAATAATAACACTAGAACAAGAAGATCATGTGGCTTCTAAACAATGAAATAAGACTAACTATGCATATAACAAATGAAAACTATTGAATTCCTAAGCAAGAACTGAAAGACTAAACTACTGAAATGAGAGGATGAGAGGTAATTTTGAGGGGCCATTTGCTTGTAATCAAACCAGCTATTTATAGAATTCCCATTCACCCAAAGGTAACTCCAACTAGGACTCTTTTACTATAAACAATGAAGAAACACTATTCTAGGGAACCAAAATCATAAATACAAGCAAAAATAGATGAAAAAGTTGGTAAAAGTTGAAAATTTATGTGAGTCATGTTAAAAGAAGCATGCTAGAAAACACGTGAAGGACCGCCACCCTGAGCAGGCGGCGGTTATAGGACCATCGCCCGCCTGGGTGGCGGTCATGAGACCACCGCCTAAACAGGTGGTGGTTTCGTCACTAAAGACCAAAATGCAAAGGAAAAGAGGGGGAAGAGAAAATAAAGCATGCATAGGGTAAGCGGGGTATGCGGGATGTTAACGCACACTTGGAGAGATTTTTAGATCTCAAAACCTTGCCAGGAGACTTGTATCATCATTGGGGCATGTGTAACATCATTCTGGTGGTACTGTACCCTACAATTTTGGGTACGACAACAACCTCTAATGCATTAAAATGATCCTCTCCTTTTTTAGTGAACACCATGAGATCATCCAAGCATATCAGAATCACTTTATCAATAAGCTCTTCAAATGCAACATTAATGAATCTCTAGAAGTTTTAACTAGTATTGGTGAGTCCAAATTACATCTTTACATATGCGAAGGCTCCCCACTTTGTTGTGAAGGTGGTCTTATGTTGATATTATTCCATGAGCCATATTTGATTGCAGATGAAAAACCATCCAACAGAGAAAACCTTTCTGAACCTACCACTGTTTGTAATATTTTCTCCATGGAAGGCAAGGGTAGTGATCCTTAAGAGACACCTTATTCAGATCTCTGAAATCCAAACAAAATTTGATTTCACCATTTTTCTTCCTTACAGAACTAAGTTAGACACCCACATGGAATGCTTGATTGGAAAGATTATTTTGGCTTCTAAGAGCTTCATATTGAGCTCCTCATCCATGAGAGATTCTATTTTTGGGTTCACTAGCCTCTACTTTTGATGCACATGCTTTGTTCCTTTCTCCAAATAAATGGTATGTTGAATGATATATTTTTATAACCATGTAGGTCATCATAAGTCCAGGCCACCACCTTATCATATTTATGGCATAAAGCCACAAGCCTTTCTCTTTCTTGTTGGGTGACTAGTTTCCCTACTTTTAGCTTCCTTCCGTGAGCTACTTCTATTTCAACATAATCTTATTTAACCACAACAAAATTTCTCCTATTTGTGTTAGCATCATTTGTATCAAAGAGATTCTCCAATGTTATCAGCCCTCTTGGAAGCTTGTTCATTCTAAGCTAAATAACTTGATCTCCATATGCTTCTTCAATTTTTGGTTGGAGTTGGTCTGTAAATTCTTTAGATTGTTATAGGAAAAGCAATATCTATTGGTCACTCTCAAAGACTTTCCAATGATCTATATTGTCAGGTATATATGGGCGGATGATCAACTTTACTGCATCCTTGTTCTCTAGTAGATATTTGGTGGGACCGGTGTGATGACTGCACTGAGCCATCCTATCTGCCTCTATGTTCTAGTCCCGAGGGATAACCTTGATATCAAAGGCTTCAAAGTATTCAATAAGATCCCATACCCTATGTCGGTAGGACCTCATTCTTGGGTTATTTTTCCATAGAAATGTTCCTAACCTATGTTACCACTAACTCAAAGTCTCCAAATACTCTCAGTTTCTTTATACCTTCCTTGTACGCTAAGGTCAAACCATGCACTAAGGCTTCATACTCCACTTCATTGCTGGTGCAAGTGAATTAGAAATGGAATGCTTGAATATATTTCTTCTTCTTGGTGGAGCTAAGAAGATACTCGACTCCAGAGCCATTTCTTCTTCTAGCACCATCAAAGTGCAAAGTCCATATATGTGGATCCTTTGTGGGATTATTTTCACTTTTATTATCCTCTTTCATGATCTTTGGAATGTTGGTGTTTTCATTGAAAATCACATAAGTGCCCAATCTAGTGGATTCAAAATTTCCAAAGGGATCCCTTGGTGATAGGTCAACCAGATAGCTTCCACTTTGATGGTCACCCTCTTCTATGTATGACTCTTCTTATTTGGTGATCATGGCGTGTGTGGCTTTAAAACATGAGGCCGCTTGATGCGTGATATGATATTCCATAAGAGGTTATGATAACACCTTCATTTTGGATGCATACTTAGTCCGTAGAATAATATGTGACCAATCAAGAGACATATAGCCCCTAAATTTTTTCTATGAAGTCGCGGGATAGACATAGTCCAAAGATTGGTGGTACATCAATAACCATTATGTCCCGTAGAATCATTATGTTTAGGAAAGAATAAATTTATAATAGGATACCTCCGATGACTCCAATAGTTTTCACTAATTTTCCATCCGATTGCATGACTCCTTTCCTTAAGGGTTCATATTTGATTCCCAAGGCATCCGCTATTGCTTTAGGCATCACTATTGTGCTTGCACCAGAATCTATCATGGAATTATGTAATAACTTCTTACCAATAATAAGAGTCATAAAGAAGGGTTGGGGTCTTGGTTTGCTTCCTTCCTTTTTCGATTCATCATCACTAACTCTTTCAGAGCTTGAGCTGCTCCGAGTTGTTCTTTACCCTTTATGTTCACGATTGAGCCACTACTATATTTTAATGCCTCTTGCAACAATTCCTTTTGTTCTGGAATGCCCAAGATATCCCATAAGGATACATTTGGCTCGATGATTTCTTGAGTTACTCTACTACGTTCATGGGTCCAAGTGATTTTACGTTGGGGGCTTACTAATATTTTGGTCTTTCCATCACTAGATATAAGTTATTTTGATTTTGATCTATTCACGTATCTCTTATCTCGGTTATGGATAGGATATATGAATGTCGAGGCCCTTTTCATACTTAATTCATCATAGGAACCGGATTTGCGCTTTACGTCATTCACCTATTAAAATGAGTATTGTAATTCGATTGTACTGGATTTGAAGTAGATACTTCATTTGTCAATAAAAATCCTTCCCTTAAATCTAAGAGAAAAGTGCGTGCTCAGGAACAATATTTGCTTCTTTTTCTAGGGACATTCCTTGCATTTGCTCAACAAGGGCTACATTTTGGATTCCCTAGGACTGTTATGGTTTTCCTTCGTTGAACTTGAAACCCTTCATTTCCCTTTTCTCTGATACCTTTTGCTATAGATTCCCTTGAGGAAAATATCTTGTCATATGAGGGGTGTTGCAAGGAAAGCACCAAGCATTTGGAATCCTCCACCATTTTTTTGTCCTACAATCATCTCTCTCCCTTTATTGGGTGGGAGAGTCTGGAGTGGTGTCGGGACTGGGACAATTTGGTTAGATGGTGGGCAAAGTAGACTGGGAATTTTGGTATGCATGGAGGGTAAGTGGGCCTATTTCCTTGGTAACCTTGATAATTTTGTCTAGGGTATGCATTTTGATTCCTCTTAAGGTTAACTATCTCATTGGAGAAGCTTAAGGATATTTTTCATCTCTTCCATTTTAGGAGAAGAAGTGGATACTATTGTGGGAGTAGAAGCTCCTTGAGGGGATGGGTATATATATGGATGTAGGATTTTGGGTTAAACCCAAGGTCTGTGCATAGGGAAGGGGGATATCTCTGGATATACTGGAAAAGGAACCTTAGGGGGAAGTTTACCAACATCTATCAAATTGTTCTCATCCTGGACCACAATATCATAGCCTTTGGATAAGAATCTTCTCCCAATGACCTGAATCATGATATAGTTATCTGAGTTCAAATATTTTAAATATAAAACAATAGCCATACTTGCAAGTGGCCTAGATAAAACTGGAACTATTTTTCATGTTTTATGGAATCTGGTATTAAAGTTGGTCATAGGCTCTTGCGGAGCCTTTTTGATGTTGGTCAACTATTAAAGAAGTGAAGATATATCTCCTTTTGTATAACCTCATGAAAAATACATTCCCAATCTTAGCTAAGGTACTAATAGAATTAGGAGTTAAGGATCTGTACCAATCAAGATATTTTCCTTTGAATGAGGTCGTTAGAAGTCTCAAGGCTATATCTTGCTCGTGATGAAATGTACTGCACATATCTTCACAAAATCTTGGAGATGTTCCTCTAGAGTCTTAAGGTCTTCACTGCTGAACTTGGGTAGTGCTTTCATTACATTTTCTAGAATAGGGTTCCATGTTTCCAGATGTACTAGTGTAATAAGTGGACTCCCTTGATTCCATGGGATGAACTTCCTTAGAGGATGAGGTGTTGATGGGCCATTCTGATAGGTCTGAGGACTCTAGTAGATTGTGAGAAGGGCCTCCTAGGTGGAGGTGTTGAAAGAGTTCAATTCGGGGAGATGGAGATCTCTGGATCTTCCTTCCTCTTCTTCCTTGACTAGGGGATAGCTACAAGTACTCAAATATGCCTTATTCTCTTGCTCTTGAATGTGTTTGTATCCTTCTCATGAATTAGAATACTATGGGATATCCTTGTGGATATTTTACCACCAAAATAAACACTCATGTGCCTCTTGATAAATCTTTAGGTTATTCCCATTTGTGTGCCATGAAAACTTATGATGATTATATTTGCAAATGAACCATCAAAGTTGTGGGAAATCTTAGAGACATGGGACTTGGCCCCTAAGATAACCTCCATATTTTATAGAAGTTGGCTCTTCTCTTCAAGTGTTGAGATAAGGGTTAGAAAGGGAACTAAATAATTGTAAATCCTAATCTAAGGTGATGTGCCAAGATTTATCATAAAGCATAAAGATACATACCCAAATCATAACAAAATAAGTTAAAGAGCATTGAGCATGATTAACCTATTTTCAGAAAGATTCAATATTATCTAAGGCTAGAGAGAACTAAAACATAACCATGCAAATGAGTAGATGAATGTAAAAGGATCTAAGGGTGTATAGCATGGTAGAAACTGAAACATATATTTGAGAGTTAAATAAAATCATACAAAAGGAAATAAATATTTAGAGTATTGTGAATCCTTTGTGCATAAAACAAGAACCCTTTAATTATAGAGAAAACAATACATAAGGTTGATAACAACACAAATTATAGTGCTTCTTTACAACAAAGCCTTGTTAAGGCTGATAAACACAAACTAAAAAATCATCCGGATCTTGTGAACCACTTTTCCTCTACCCTCCTCTTTCCTTTTGGTTCAAGGAATCTCTTATATAGACCCTCAAGTACACACTCCAACATTTCTTTCATTATGATCTCAACATTGCATTTAGTTATTCATCTACTCCGATCTTCAAACATGCAGGAGATCTCAACTTCTCACTTTGGGACTCGGGATTGCATTCAATCCACCGAATGTGAGTCCTTTCACTTCTTTGGTAGGATTTGGGGAAGGTGATAACTTCTTTTAAGTGACACATGGATTTCACACACTGATTTGGGGTTGCCTTCTATTTTCTCCCTTTGGAGTTATGCCTGGGTGACACGTGGGTCTATGTAGGCTTGTCTCCTTCTCTTTTGAATTTTCAGCCCATTCGGGCTATGTTGCTATGCCTTTTCCACGTGGAGGTTATGTGATGATTATAAGTTCTTGACTCTTTGTGCTTCTTTCAACATGTGCTAAAGATACACATAGATACCCTCCATGCTTGGCTCCATACTTAACCAAAATCATGCTCTAAATAAACAACAAATGCTAAAAAATAAAAGGGAAAGTGTGACAAAAACCAAGAGACCCCTGTAGATGTAGAAATTATTCTACAATTAATATTGGTATCGAGGACAAACCTAAGGGGGAAATTATTGGTGATTACTTGTCAAAACAGAAGTATCCAAGATCATTGAGCTCCTATGCAAATTTCAAGATCTCTTTCCAAGAGGTTATCATGAGTTAAAAGGTGTACATCCTTCTTTAGGTGAGATGAAGATAAAATTGAAAGAAGGAACACACCCATTAGGAAGAGGCCTTATAGGATGAATCCTAATTTGTGTGTGAAGGTAAAAGAGTAAATTGATAAGATGCTCAAGTCTGGAATAATTGATCCTATTGAGGAATCCAAATGGGTTATCCCCATGGTTATCGTATCAAGAAGGATGGGAGGATTAGGATTTATGTGGACTACAGAGAGTTGAATGCTTCATGTGTCATAGATCCCTTTCCCACCCCTTTCATAGAAGAAATCATTTAAAGTGTAGCTAGGCATGAGATATATTCCTTTATAGATGGGTTTTTAGGTTATCACCAGGGTGTGCATCGTGAAAAGGACCAGAGAAGACCACTTTCAATATTGAGTGGGGTAGTTTTTATTACACGCTTATGCTCTTTGGATTGAAAAATGTGCCAACAATGTTCTCGTATTATCATTGTGCAAGCCTTTCAAGATTTTATTCACAAATTCTTGCAGGTGTATTTGGATGATTAGACAATATATGGTTTATTCAAGGATCACTGTGATAGTATGAGACTCATGTTTGGGAGTTATAGTAAAATCGAGCATCTCTCTCAACATTAATAAGTGCATATTTGCTACACCTTTTGGAACCTTTCTTGGGAAAATAATTTACAAGGAAGGATTATTGGTAGATCTAGCTAAGATAGTTGTCATTTTAGGTTTGGAAGAGCCTACCAATTAGAGTGAGGTGTGCTGATTTATAGCACATATAGTTTATTACAGAAATTTATCAAAGGATATCCAAATATTGTTGTACACTTGGAAGAATTTTGAAATATAAAGAAATTTTTTATTTGGGTGATGCGCAACAATATACATTTGATACATTGAAAGAGAGGCTTACTACTACACCTATTTTACGTTTTCCTTCATGGATAATCTGTTTCATGTTCATGTTGATGCCTCTGGCTTGGTAATTGGTGTAGTGTTGGCACAACTAGGAGAAGGAATTGTGGGCCAAACTTTTTACTTTACAAGGTGAAGTCGACACCCACGAAGAAGAGTTACACAAATAATGAGCATAAATATTTTTGTATGATCTACATACTACATAAGTTTAGATAGTACTTGCTTTGGTTATCCTGTTTATTGTTTATATAGATCATATGGCACTCAAGGAACCTAGTTAAAAAACCCATTTTGCAAGGGCGCATATGTAGGTGGATACTTCTGTTTCAAGAGTTTAAATTTACTGTAATGGTGTGAAACTAGGTAAGAGAAATTCGGGGCATTCGACCATTTATCAAAGATTAATTTTGGTGATGCATAGAGAATTGAAGATACTATGCCCGATGCACAAATTTTTAGATTGAACCATGTATCCACCGAGTTAGAAGATATAAGTATTTATTTTCTCACTAGATTTGCGCCAACTAGAATGAAGACATTGGAGAAGAAGTAGCTTTCAATAGGCACAATGCCATATCAGTTAATTGGGGTAGACTTGTACTAAATGGGTAGAGACGAGGTTTTGTGTCATTATGTTTTGGAACACGAGTACAACACTATTATAGAGGAGGCTCATGGTGGAATACCAAGAGGGAACCAGGCTTTGGTAATGCCACAACATAAAATATTCTAATGGATGGACTTTGGTGGGAGAATTTGTATAAGGATACTAAGGAATATGTGAAAACATGTTGTTTCACCTGATTCTTAGATGTTTCTTTGAGATATTGACAAAACAAATAGGGTAACGAGCATAGGAGGAATACCTGTTGAAATCTTTGGTTGATGGGTTGTTACGCACGTATGACTTCTGAATCCACAACTGATTGTGAGAGCTTCCTTTTGGCTAGGAGGAACTACCTATAATGAAAAGCAAGACCAACAGAAAGAGTTAAACAATATGTGCAGTGAACTGCCTAGCGTGTGCTAGATCCAGGAAGTGTGATACTTCCTAGATGGTTGTCAGTCCACTATTTAAGACAATTTAATGTGGGAAATAAAGTAAATCCTATCGTAGTTGAAATGATTTGGGTATCTCATCCAAAATACAATAATAAAGGTCTAATCTAACAGGATAAGTTAAAATAAGATCTAAAGGTCAGGTAACTAGTTCTAGGTTTCTCGCAGGTCTAACAAAGGTCTTAGCCATATCACAGGTGAATGGGGTGATGTAGAATTAGGTGGATAGGTCATTATTCTAGGTTGTATGGGAAAATACAGAAACCGATGCCGGTTAAGGGTGACTGATAGTGGTTGGGTATAACTGGAACCAAGCATTATGGAAAAACTAGGAATGCCACAGAATGAGTTTTAGGTCTCCTTTGTGATTGCACAAAGGATTTTTGGTTGGTCCAAATGAGGTATTGGGTGGTTTGGGTGGGATTTGACGGGTTTTAATGGGTATATGAAGGGGTGAGTATTAATGGAGGTTTTTGGGTGGATGAGAGAACAAAAGGGTGATAATATAATGATGAAATGAAATGAACCAGAGGAGTATAATGTTTTACTTACTCATATTCTAGTCTTGGATGCCTGTGAGTGAGGAATGGAGGTGCTGGTAAGAGGTTCAAGACCGCAAAATGATCACTAATCGTATGAGAGATTCTATATGGGCTACATTCACATTCCTTTTTGCTTGGCTAGATCAAATCCTGCTTTGGGGGTGAGTGCTTTAGATGGCTATACGCAGAGAAAATGCTTGATCTCCTTCCTTGCATGCATGTTCTTACCTGAAATTCACTCTCAGAAGATGTGATATCTCTCAGGGATGTGCTAATGTTCACCAAAATTTTTCTAACCTTCAAAATAAGGTTGTTTTAGGGGTCTAAAGGTGACCAATGGCGGTTCCGGCTTAACAGTGATGGTTAGGGGTAAATCGTACGACGGAAAAGTGACAAGCAAGCTTGGGAATCTACAAGTAACTCTTCCTCACACTGCACTCTCGAGGTCGTGCCCTTGCACAACAGTGGGGATGAAATATGTATGGGATATGGACAAACTAGTTAGGAAATCTAATGTCTTCGATGTGCACTAGTGGAAATTGCGAATCAAGGCAAAGAAGGCTCTCCTAACCTAAATCTGGTGTGATAGATCGATCAGCAAGGATGACTGCGTCAAGGCTCCAATCAATATCAAGCTCGCGTGATTCGGTCCATAGGTTGTGGAATACGTGGAAAATGTCCCGGGATAGTTTCATGTATATCCCGTATAAGGTCATAGGACGAGATGGTAAATATAGTTGACTCTATGGGTGATTCTCTAGCCTAGTCTAGAACTCCTTAGCTTTGTTAGCTGTTATGTCTAATAAGGATAACTGTGTGATGATGATAGGTGGAAGTGGAGTAGATCTGAATACTAGTGTGTGTAGGCTGGTGTCTATGTCTGATTTACTTACGGATTTGTTGGGTTGTGGGATTTGTGGATCGCAACCATAGACTCTTGGTTGTTGTAGTCCTACTATTGTCATGTACAAATTTAGTCCCTGATCCCTAGTATCCAATAATCATATGCTTTCTCAGCCTCTATATTCAAAATTAATAGCTGTGCAATCTTCTCAGAGTACCTCACAGGTGTTCTTGCAACCTGAATTCTTAGGCTAGTATCTATGTCTGTGAGAATGTCTCCTACGTCTGGCTGTGGGACCAAAGGATCACAACCGAACGTTTTCTCTCTTTCAAGCCCTTCTACAATTATGTGGATATTTTCAAAGGGTAATCTATAATTTGGCTGATTTGACCGTAACGTATGTGCTTGATTGTCTTCTATGTTTAATCCCCTAAATTGAGAGCTGATCTGTTGTAAGTCTGTTGTTGTTTGGAAGACTTGGATTCTAATATTCTGGTCTATGTCAACTATTGCTGTGATGAGATTGGGTTGAGGCACGATTGACTCGAATACGTATTATCCGGGATCCCTAGGTCTCGTGATTGTCATACAAAAGCATTAATGTAAACAAACCGCAATAAAGTGAATTTAACTACGTGAAATATATCTATAAAGCATATATCATTTTTATTTTTGTATTTTCTCGATGAACTATTCAAATGAATTTAGAACTAATTGTAGACACCAAATTTGTGTCTTACGACCCCGTGTGCCCGCATCTCATTTTCGCAACCTAACCTCATCACCTAAACCTTACACAATTATTTATTAATTACCTTATAATTAATAAATCCACATCGCCATATTTGCAACCTCATTTCACCACCTCATCATGACCTATTCTTAACCCTAAATTAACCTAATTAAGACCTATAACTTGGTCCACATCCACACCCATGACTAATTATTCCTCATCCGCTATTTCACTTAATGTTTCAAGCTTCGGGAATAGAGCTGCTTCTATCCTTTCATTCCTTTTAGAAAGCAGATGAGGTTAGGGTTGGGAGGAATACTGTTGAATGTCGAGATGGTGTGCGCGCATCGTAGAGAAAGATCAAAGTTGATGCGGAGAACTCTTTTTTGTCTTGGAAGGACTACTGGTTTTGGTGAAGATGCAAGTTGATATCCTCTACCGCAAGCACTTTCGGTTTCTTCACTCGTCTCTACTTGGTTAAGTGAAGATCCGGGCTCGTCTTTCGCTCCCAAATGATCTCTATCGATTCAAAATCATTCGGTGATCTCCCAAAAATGAAATTTCGATCCGTTGTTTTGGTCCTGGGAGCCCATTTACAGGGAGCCGATGGCGGTTACGTAACCGACGGCGGTCGAGTAGGAACCTAAGCATCGGTAAGGAAAAAGTAGGCTATTTTTAGTAAAATAGCCCACCTTCCCCGCTTTCTCCCGAGAGATCCGCCATGGGCTTGGTCAAGTGGCTAGAAGGTCGGTTTTGGAGTGCGAGCAAGGAGGCATTAGTTATGGATGTGAGTCTAGACCAAGTCATGGGTCTTAATTAGGTTAGTTTAGGGTTAGGGCTAGTCATGATGAGGTGGCAAAGTGAGGTGGCGGGTAAGGTGATGTGGATTTATCAATTATAAGGTAATTAATAAATAATTGTGTAAAGTTTAGGTAATGAGGTTAGGTTGCAAAATGGGATGCGGGTCACAAGGGGTCAGAAGACATGAATTTGGTGTCTACATTAGCCCCGTATTGTCGTGTAGCTTGTTCCGCAAAAGCTGCGCTGACAATAATATGAAGTGGTTTCTCATGTTAAAGATATAGGTAATCCCCCTCAAATCTATCGCCGATTGAGTGAACGGAAATCGGGGATAGGGTTGATAAAGGGTACATGTTGTAGAGAGGATGGTAAGGTGGTGGGGTAGGTCCAAGGAAGCGGATGCATGTTGAAATGCAATAGTACGACGAGGGTACATGATTTGACAAGCAAACCAAAGAATGTGTAGGCAAAGGTCGATAGTTTATCCAAACAAGGGTGATATAATCCTCGTATCCAAGGCATAGGAAGTAGCTCGTGGTATATAACGGGTGAGGTACAGGAACGTTTTAGGCATGTTCGTAAAGCACCAAATGGTTGGTTTGGTTGAGATAAACGTCACGGTCTCAGGTCTAGGCAAAGTTGGTCGACGAGATCAAGTCAAGGACCGAATCATGCTAAACACGAACAGTGAGCTCGATTGAACAAAAGGTACATGATGGATGGATAAAATAAAGCGTTGATTGTGGGTATGGTATTGAAGTGATACGGCCTTGGGTTAGGCCAAGTGGTTGGGCAAAGTGGCCCAGGTGGGTCAGTCATAAGGGTAGAGTGAGGCCTTGGGTCGAGTCAAATTGTTAGGGTGAGGCCTTGGGTCGGGCCGGATGGGTAGGTCATGCGGCCTTGGGTCGGGCCTAATGGTTAGGCGAGGTCTTGGGTCAGCCGAACAGGTAGGCCGAGGCTTTGGGTCGGGCCTAATGGGTAGGTTGAGGCCTTGGGTCGGGCCGGATAGGTAGGTTGAGGCCTTGGGTCGGGCCTAATGGTTAGGCGAGGCCTTGGGTCCGGGCCGAATAGGTAGGTTGAGGCCTTGGGTCGGGCCTAATGGGTAGGTTGAGGCCTGGGTCGGGCCAAATAGGTAGGTTGAGGCCTTAGGTCAGGCCGAATAGGTAGGTTGAGGCCTGGGTCGGGCCTAATGGGTAGGTTGAGGCCTGGCCCGGGCCAAATGGGTAGGTTGAGGCCTTGGGTCGGGCCTAATGGGTAGGTTGAGGCCTTGGGTCGGGCCGGACAGTAGGCCGAGGCCTGGGTCGGGCCTAATGGTTAGGGCGAGGCCTTGGGTCGGGCCGAATAGGTAGGTTGAGGCCTTGGGTCGGGCCTAATGGGTAGGTAGGCCGAGGCCTTGGGTCGGGCTAAATAGGTAGGTTGAGGCCTTAGGTCGGGGTGAATAGGTAGGTTGAGGCCTTGGGTCGGGCCTAATGGGTAGGTTGAGGCCTTGGGTCGGGCCAAATGGGTAGGTTGAGGCCTTGGGTCGGGCCTAATAGGTAAGTTGAGGCCGTAGGTCGGGCCAACAGGTAAGTTGAGGCCGTAGGCTGGGCCGCTGGATAGGTGAACAAATGGTGTGCAAAGCAAAGTGGATAGAGGCGATATTGGTGAAAAAGAGGCAAGGAGTAAATAAGGGCAAAGAATGGGGTGAAAGTTGGGTAGAGAACCGATGTCGATTCCCGCATGACCGATATCGGTTAAGGGACCGATACTGGCTCCTTAGGGCAAAATGAAACCGATATCGGTGAAAGGCGAAAAACCTATAAAAAGAAAAATACGGCTTATTATTGTCACTTTTGTTATTTGCAAACCAAATCGACTTGTCGACGTGGAGAGTTGGGATTAGAGGCTTGATTGAGTGAGGTGGAGCTATTGTATTGGCGGAGAGAGTTGATAGTAAAGGCCCGATTAAGGAGGAGGCAAGCAGTTGATTGGCGGGGACCTAGCAGAGCAGATTGGAGCCATGGCACAGGCGGGGAGGAGCTTGAGGGCTGGACCCGGTGGACCGCCACCACCCATCCACCACGACGACGTGTCGTCGCTCGTAGATTCGAAACTCTTTAATTTGGTGATTTGGTTGTATTATGCTAAATTGGGGGTTTGGGTAGGAATTAACCTTTTTAGGAAATAATGAGAAAATGGAAATGATTTGAAAAAGGGAGAGGGTAGATAGGCTAGATAGGCTAAGGTGGGTAGGTGGGTAAGTTTTTAGGTATTTGGGTGGGTAGATGGGTAGAAATAGGTAAAAATGGGTTTGGGGGCCGTGCGGGGGTTCGGCTCGGAGAGGACAAAGTGACCGATGTCGGTCACTACTGCGACCGCATCGGTCACAAAATTGAAGGGAAAGCGATCGTTGGTGACCGGCGTCGGTCATGTATCGGCCGTGTCGGTGGCTTGGTGGGTTTGGGGTTTTGGGTTGGGTTTTGGTTTTTAGGTTGGGTTGTGGGTGGAAGTGGGAGAAGGGTTTGGTGTAGGGTTGGGTTGTGGGTTTTTGGGTTGGGTTTGAGGTGGAGGTGGGAGAAGGGTTTGGTGTAGGGTTGGGTTGTGGGTTTTTTTGGGTTGGGTTTGAGGTGGAGGTGGGAGAAGGGTTTGGTGTAGGGTTGGGTTGTGGGTTTTGGGTTGGGTTTGAGGTGGAGGTGGGAGAAGGGTTTGGTGTAGGGTTGGGTTTTGGGTTTAGAAGGGTTTGGTGTAGGGTTGTGGGTGGGTGTGGGTTGGAGGTTGGAGAAGGGTTTGGTGTAGGGTTGGGTTGCATGTGTTTTGTTTGGGTTTTGTTTTTGTTGGTTTTGGGTGGGATGGTTTTGGGTTTTTAGGGTGGTAGGTTACTAGAGGGGGGTGGTAGAGAGTCGGGGGGATAAAAAAGGGTGTTTAGATGATAAAGTAGATGTTGTAATAAAGAGTAGGTCTAAGGATGTGGGTTGGTTTTGCAGGCACGTCAGCAGTTGACGATGCGGGATAGGATGCCCCCGCTGTTGGTGTGGATGAGGCCACACGTATCTGCGGCTCATTGGGCCATCATGCGTGAGGTGGGACTTGGTGGAGTCCAGAGGTACAGAGCGATAGAGAGAGATCACAGCCTGATGGTCGCCCTCATCGAGAGATGGGATCCGGCGACCAATGTGTTCCATCTCCCGACTGGGGAGATGACCGTCACATTGGAGGATGTGTATCGCATCCTTCGTTACCTATCGAGGAGAGCAGCCTTCCGTAGATTCGAGATCGCCATGATGGAAAGATACTTTGCGCAGGTTTTGGGGATGAAGCCGTGCCACGACCTATCATAACATGCCCAGTATCGTACGGTGACATGTACCGTGCGCATCGACACGAGACATGACTGGCTGTGTTGATGATGGTTGGGATCACCTGCTTCGCCCTCCCGGACTCAGAGGGAGGCCGCTTCCCATGAGCATTGATGGGGGTGCTGCTTGAGATGGTGGAGGAGCACACTGCTACGCCCGGGCCAAGTATATCCGGTGCAATTATACAGGAGCTATGGGACTATCGCCGGAGGAGGTGATTCAAGATTTGCTCTACGTTTTTGTTGCATTGTTGGGCATACGAGCACATCATATGTATCGAGCCAGTAGGGTTACCCTAGAATGGTGGCCATAGGTCATATACCGATATGGTTTTCAGAGGTGGTTGGGGTCGTGGGCCACCACCAATGAGCGATTGTCGCAGGTGGGATGTGGCATACTATAGACATTTGCTAGAGGGCCTTACAGCAGTAGACATTGTATGGAGACCCTACAGAGGTCACCACCCTGGCAGAGGAGCCCGCTTACAGTTGCACCTAATCCAGTACACATTCTGGATAGCAGGACGGAGGCCAGGAGAGTACGAGCGGATACCCCTGGAGAGGTACGCAGGCAGATGGGGCTGCGACAGGACGAGCCACCTCCCTTCCCTCAGTACAGGAGGGATGATGTAGAGGCCCCACTGCCTGCACCACAGCCTTTGGATCCGTTGGGTAGTGGAGAGGTCAGCAGTGAGGGTGTAGATGATGCTGGGTGCACTGGAGCATACAGGGTGTGGTGGGCTAGGCAGAGGGCAGCCAGGATAGTACCGCCTACACAGCCAGACTTGGCTGCAGTTATAGGAGAGAGAGATCAGCTCAGGGGTCAGGTGCAGCTCTTACAGGGGCAGCTAGCTGCTGCACGAGCACGAATAGGTGTCTTACAAAGGGCGCTAGCCCGAGCTCGAAGCACAGCACTGTGCAAAGACCACCACCACCAGCACCACAGCCACAGTGTAGTAGTACAAAGAAGCCCGGCAAATGCAGCACCACCGCAGCCACTGAGCTATGCACCAGAAGCAGCCACCAGATGTGCGAGCTCAGGGGGCATTGGTCAGAGGTGCGAGGACCACCCGCCTAAAGTCGATGACTCGAGAGCGCTATATGGAGGTTAGAGCAGAGGCCCGATATTATCGAGATATTCTTGATGGTACGAGTCGAGTATCGAGGCTTATACGCGCAAGGTAAGGCGAGACATCTCACGGCCCGAGATCTCGGGAGGTGCACCTGGCCACTGCATGTCCGTGACAGGCGGAGGCGAGAGGCACCACGGGGACCAGCGGGGAGAGGTGCGAGGGCGGTGGGAGAGCCGAGAGATCCAGGACATGGTGTATTGATAGATGGGCACCCTGCCTCGCAACCGGGTGTATTGATAGAGGCTCCTGCGTGCCTATGTATTATTCATATATTCATTCATTCATTTATTGTATACCGGCCTGCGAGCTGAGTAGGGGTTGTATAGTGGATACCGGCCTGCGAGCCGAGTATATATCTATTTTTGATACGAGGGACCGGCCTGCGAGCCGAGTCGAGATTTTTTGACAGTTATTGCGGCCTGCGTGCCGGCTTTGGTGGATTATGAGATCACAGAGGCCCCGATGTAGGGCACATTGTATTTTTGAAAATTTGTATATATATAGAGACGATGTTTTGATCCACATGCAGTGTTCAAAATGTGTTTAAATATTTTGTTAATGGTTGGTAATATATAATGTATGATAAGTTTTAGTTGACATGTTGATAGATGGATGATGTTGATGTTTTTGTTTTTGCACGTATATATGAATGACAGGTTATGTGATGAATTGTTGGTTTTGTGACATTGTGATATATGTAACTGATGAGTTGGATCCAAATGATGTATAGATTGATAGTTGCTTGATATCCGTAGTTGATGGTTTGTGTATTTGTATAAAATAAATGATGTTAATGAAAGTGTAATGCTATATGTGGTGGATGAACAAGCGTGGTAAATTGTGTTGTTTATGTAGGAAAAAGAGGCGATGACAAAAATTTAGGTGAGAAATGAAGAAAAGAACGCTGTTGAGAAAAGATAGGTGTGTAACCGATATCGGTTAAGGGAACCGATATCGGTAGTAATTTGATAGACCGGAAATATCGGTTAAGTAACCGATACCAGGTTATTTAGGTATGAGCTTTTCTAAAAATAGAAAAGCTAGGGTGGCCACTTAAGTTTTAATTTTAGAGCCATGCAAGAGGTTAAATACGTGAACGTGACGCTTTTTGACGACCGAGACAGTGTATTTGCATGAGAGATTTGAGTGATAAGGAGAAGAGAGACAGAATTTGTATGAGAGATTTGGGTGATAAGAAAAGAGACCCAGGAAGGTGAATGCGATCGGAGATTCAGAAAGTAGAAAGGTGAATTTGAAAAGAGTGGTGATAATGGCGGGATGAGGAGAAACATCCAAAGCAGGCAGGGACAAGAGGGAAGACAAGGGCCACCTCAAGCTACCGCAACCCCAGGTAAATGTTTTGGTTGTGATTTGATTTGCATGTTTTGTGAATAAGATGAGGGAGAGTATGTGGGTAGATATGAGAAAAAAAAGATGATAACAAGAGTTATAAATGAGGTGAGTGTTACGTAGTAGGTAATCAAGGGTTTCGGGTATGTCTGTGTATACAGAGAGGAATAAACGAGCAATTTATCGTAGGTGGTTGTTTAGGCAAGGTGTATGAAATGTGATGACCGATATCGGTTAGAATAACCAGTATCGGTTAGGGAAATGCAGTTAGCTATGTAAACGATACCGTTCTTGTAGGAATTTCGAGAATTTTAGAAAAAACCCGTGGTGATTTGATTTATTCAACGGCTATTTGTTTTTTGTAACGTATACGCAGCAGAGGCAGGATAAGGATGAATGATAGTGTATACCGGCGTCAGCTGCATGTCACGGATCCGAGCGGATGTAACACCAGGAATGGACATTGATAAATCGTTTGGGGTTAAGTGGAATCCGTTATTATTCCCGAATCACACGTAATCAAGGTATGTTACTGAGCGTTGATTGAGAGATGGAATCCCGAGACAAATACCTTCTATCCGCCAACAAAGGGAGATGACGAGTAAGAATATGGAAGATGTGTTCCAGTTTTGAGACTCCTATTACAGAGAACCAAAGATATCGAGCACTACCTAGCGCGGCACGGGAGCGATAATGCAGATTTGGTCCATACGCACGAGATTTGACACAGCGAGGTTTATCCTTTACATATGGGGTAATGTATGCAGCACACCCTAAGGAGACAAGGTTAGCAGTGATATTAATAATAGCGGTAGGGTATATGCATTACCGAGGCGAAGGAGGAAGATTTCCAAAGGCATTGATGTGTGTTATCAGGAGATGGTAGAAAGGAACGTTACGTTTGCGTACAGGCACTGCATATTTAAGCGGAGCTATACGAGGGGTTTATGGGCTTGTAGGAAAAATCACGGGGGCAGATTTGGATTGTTCATACTTATTACTAATCTTTGTTGGGCCTATGAGCACATTGTTTGTGTGCGACAATAGGCCAATCCCTCCAGCGAGAGAGATCGGAGTACGAGGTTGGGATTCGGACGATGGGTCCGAGGAGCAGAACAAGAGGCAAGATCCCAAGCCGTGACAGGTGATATTGTGTATTACAGGTAGGTATGGGAGAGGGTGACGGTTGCGGACATCTGTTGGAGGCCTTACGGTAACTATATGGTAACAGAGAGCATAGGTGGGAGTTAAGGGTGTAGAGCGAATGAGGTGGATCGCGGGGCACAGGCCAGGTGAATATGAGAGGATTCCTATAGATCACGTGCGGCGACAATTTGGATTTGTGCAGGATATACCCCTGGCTTATAGACCATATATGAGGATTGACGCGAGGCAGCATTCTCACCTCCCCGGCCAACACCTCCAGAAGGGCCTGAAGAGGTAGCAGCCGATCGCAGGGTAATGGATGCGGGAATGACAGAGGCCTATAGATTATGGTGGGTAGCGGAGCTGCGAGGTGTACATGAGCGCTCGACATAGCTGTGATTACAGCAGAGAGGGATCGTCTGCAGCGTTTAGTTCAGCAGCTCCAAACGCAGGTGAATGAGACAAGAGGATTGTTAGCGGTTGCGGAGTCACGGGTGGAGAGACTAGAGGCTGGAGTCCTCCATGCGAGAGGGCGTATTCATATGTTACAGGAGGGATTGGCGAGATCGGTGGGTGGTACCAATAGCCGTGGTACCTTTGAGACGAGAGGCCGGCGAGAGGGTCGGCGATCACGATCATCACCTAGTTCGGGATGAGGCGTGAGGGTGCGAGTAAATGTTAGCAAGGTATAAGAATAAATAAGGATGCCGACTGCGTGTCGATGATAGAGAAGATGTATTTGTTTAACATCTAAATAAAACGAGATATGTATGTTGAGTTGAGTTATAATAATAAGAATGTTTTCGTTTTGACTTTCGGTGTTTTGAAAAAGGATAAAGAGGAATGTGATTAAATAGAAATACACAAAAATATTTATTATACCACACATGATAGATTATGGTAGGGGATGGTCGAGCCAACCTTGGGAGACCCCATGTCTCGAAGTCTTGCCTACATAGCCCTTTGCACAAAGCGAGGAGGGCCTCGGACCGATGTAGTTCTCCCTTAGGATCGGGAGAGGCGGGTCAGAGCAATTTAGTACGGTTTAGGCAATTGGTTGGTTGGTAAAAATATTAAGATTAGTAAAGGTAAGGTTGATGGTGTTGGTAATGAATTGGTGATGTTGTAAAAGGTATAAGGGAAGCGAAAGTTAGCCTACCCAAGTAGAAGGGAATCATGTCCTGATTAAGATCAACACACAATCCTAGATGCGAGGCAAAGCGGAAAGAGTGCTTCGTAGGTGAAAAGAGCTAAACAAACCACACAACGTAGAACGAGCCTGAAGCCCTAGGTACCGTGCATAGACGAGAAGTCAATAGGTGAAAAGAGTTGTATGATCACAATATATCAGGTGTACGTCACGTCCCTTGAGTTTGAAGCAGAGATGGTGAGGTGAGATGGATGATATAGCCTGAGTCTGAGAGAACTCATTACAAAGTGAGTGTTCTTGACAAAAGAGAACCTACCCTAAATAGACAAGTCCATGACTCAAAATTTCTTCTGAATGAGGCTTTTATTTTATTGAATGTAGACTGATCGATGCGGGAAGTCTACAAGGGATATTGATTGTATTATTCTTGAGGTCTTCACGAAGCTGATCGATGCGAGAAGCTTCTACTAAAGGCTGACTGTGTATAGCTGTCCTTCGAGGGAGCAGTCTATTTATAGTAGCAGATATGATTTTAGTGCATAGCTGTCCTTGAGGAGCGATCTATAGAGAATAGCAAAGAATAATTTGGCATATAAATGTCCTTCGAGGGAGCAATCTATATTTAATTTAGATGACTAGATGTTCTTTTTAGCGTGAAGCATCTAGTTTAGTAGGAAGTTTGACTCAAGAAAATCCCATAAGAATACGGCTTATCTTAATACGTTGAAGTCATGGACTAGACTAAAAAGGGGAAGGCATCGTTAAGGGGAGGTGAGAGGTGAGCTTGATTTTATTTCGAGATGTAGGAAACAAGTGCATGTGGTGGTATGGGAGCTCAAGGGACGAGCAGTAGGCGGATAAGAAGTGATATAACACTAATTTCAACAATAGAATGGTCAAAGATGCAAGGCATTAAGGGGCTCAGGCTCAGGTTTACCATTAAGCGAAGCTAAATGATAAGTACCAGATCCATAGGTGTGAGTGATTATATAAGGCCCAATCAATTGGGAGAAAGTTTTCCACGTTTGCTCTTTTCTAGTTTGGTTACATGTTGATTCTCTTTGAGGACAAGATCACCAACCTTAAAGGTACACTCATGAAGTCGCTTATCATAAGCACGTTTAATGCGTTTTTGATAGATTTGAAGGTGATCAAGAGCGTAAGATGGCGTTCGTCAAGAAACTCCAATTGGGCTAACCGCTCTTGATGGAAATCATCGTTAGTGAGGATATCTTGAAGAGATATTCTAAGGGAGGGTATTTGTATTTCGAGAGGCAAAACAGCCTGATGTACAGTATACCAAAGAAAAGGTGTGGCATTAGTAGAGTACGAATGCTAGTACGATAAGCCCAAAGGGCAAAGGGAATGTGATCGTGCCAATTTTTGCGAGTCATTGATAACTTTCATGAGGATTTTGGTTAGGGTTTTATTAGAAGATTCCACGACCATTGGCTTTGTGGATAGTAGGGTGATGAGAAGCTAAGTTTGATACCAAAGTTGTCACAAAGGTTTTGTAACAACTTGTTTTTAAAGATTTACCATTATCTCATTATTAGGCGATGAGGAATACCAAAAGCGATGCGAGATAATGTGATGGTTAATAAACTCGACAATTTTTTTCTTTTTGATTGAAATGAGTGGAATAGCCTCCACCCATTTTGTGTAATATTCGGTCGCTGTGATTATCCAACGGTGACGTTGTGAAGAGGTCGGGTGAATCTCACCAATAAGGTCTAAACCCCATTGTGAGAAGGGCCAAAGATCTCGAGCGACCTGGAGCGGGTGGCTAGGAGTATGTTGAAGGTTGGCATGTTGCTAACACATAACACAACACTTGACATATTCGTAGAGATCATTATTGAGAGTAGGCCAATAATAACCAAGGCGAAGGATTCGTTTGGCCACGGTGAAGGCTGCTGAAATGTCCACCACAAATACCGTCATGGACTGTTGGATGGTATGAGTGGCCTCCGCGCTTGATTAGGCAGCGAAGGAGGATGCCATCAAAGCCACGTTTATAGAGGAGTCCCCTATGACAACATAGCGCGAAACACTTTTAAGAAAAACACGTTTGCGTTACTAGTAAGGTCGGTGGGAGGACAGAGATTGTAAGGTAGTCGTGAAATTGGTGGTACCAGGTATCCTGCGAACTAGTAGACACAGTATTTATCGTACAAACTACCGGGGTTGAATAGGATGGGACAAAAAGTTGTTGGACCACGACGAATAATTCAGAGTCAGTTGGTGCGGCGGGAATTTGCGAGGCTAAGCAAGCCATAGTGTCCGCAAATTTGTTAGTGGAGCGTGGAATGGTTTGTATAGAATAGTGAGTAAATAAGGCTAGAAGTGAATCCACGTAGTGTTTGTATTTTTGAAGTTCCTCGTTTTTACATTGGTAGACGCCCATAACTTGATTGACTACTAATTGAGAGTCGCAAAATTTTTGATAGATTTGATGCCTAAGTGTAACGTGACTTCAAGACCGGAACAAGGGCCTCGTATTCCATTTTGTATTATTAGTGCAAGGGAAATCAAGCCGGAATGAAAGAGGCACTGAGTTCAGCATCGAGAGGAATGAGAACAACGCCGGCTCCTCTGCTGCGCTGGCATTTAGATCCATCGAAGAAGAGGGTCATTTGATACAACTCTTCCCGGAGTGAAAGAGTGGCGATGAGTTCATCGGGGAAGGTAAAATTGGTAAATTGTTCCCCCCAGTAAAGGGGACTCTGCAAGTTGGTCTGCAAGAGTTTGTCCTTTGATTGACTTCTGTTGTACGAATTCAAGGTCAAGGTCAGCGAGGAGCATAAGCCATCGAGCGATACGTTGGTTTAGATGCGGTTTGGCGTACATATAATGAATGGGGTCTGTGTTGGTGATGACAAAAGTTTTGTGATTTAGAAGGTAGTGTCGGAGTTTGGTGGCTACAAATGATAGGGCTAGGCATAACTTTTCTATATGTGTGTACCTAGTCTCATAGTCCACCAAAGTACGACTTATATAATAAACGGCTTGTTCGCGATTCTCGAGTCACGATGTGCAAGCATGGCTCCTACAAAGCATGGTCGGTGGCGGAAAGGTAAAGGTAGAAAGGGTGGTCGTCTTGGGGTGGGGTAAGCACGGGTGGCTGTAAGAGATAGGATTTGAGAGCTTGAAGGCTTGGTGACATTCTTTGCTCCATTGAAAGGCAATGTCCTTTTTAAGAAGGTGATGAAAAGGTTGACACCGATCCAGAGTTGAGAGATGAAACGTCGATAGATTGGAGCTTACCTTGTAAACTACGCAATTGTTTGAGATTTTTGGGTGGGGGCATTTCTAGGATAGCTTTGACTTTAGATGGATTGACCTCAATGCCATGCAAAGAGACGATAAAGCCAAGAAGTTTTCCCGAAAGAACACCAAAGACACATTTCTTTGGTTGAAGGCGGACAAAATATTGAAACAGGCGATCGAAAATAATGGTTAAAACATCGAGATGTTCACTAAGATGTTTAGACTTGCGAGAAGATCGTCGACATAATCTTCAAGGATAGTGTGCATAATGTCATGAAAAATGTAGGTCATAGCCCGCTGATAGGTTGCACCGGCATTCTTAAGGCCAAACGACATGACACGATAATGAAGGTTCCCAAGGAGTTATGAAGGCGGTTTTGTGTTGATCGGCGAAGGCAACCAAAATTTGGTTGTATCATCGAAAATCCATCCATGAGAGAGAGCATCTCATGACCTGCAGATTAGATCAACAAATTGGTCAATGCTAGGTAAAGGGAAGTCATCCTTGGGGCAAGCGAGATTAAGATCTCGAGAAATCCGTGCATATCCGAAGTCCCCTATCGCTTTAGTGACAGTACGATGTTAGAAATCCATTGAGGATAGTCAATAGGCAAGATGAAGGAAAGCAGAAAGGAGTCATTGGAGCTCCTCTTTGACCAAGAGAGCAATGCGTGGATGCATTTTCTCAATTTCTATTTGATTGGTTTGGAATCGGGGTTTAGGGTGATGTTATGGGCCGGCAATGGTAGGATCAATTCTGGCATGTCGGCGTAAGACCATGCGAAAGCTTGATTGCGAGAGCACGGAGAAAGGTAGTAAAGGCGGCTTGTTCTGATGTGTTAAGGGATTGTCCAATCTTCACAATGTGAGGATCCTCCTCCGTGTGGATGTTGATTTCTATGGTAGATTCGTTCAGCATGGTTTGGGTTTCAGATGGTAAGGCTTGTTGAATATAAGAATCATCCGCGCTTGAGGTAGGTGAGGATGGAGTCATCATCCACGGCATTCAACAACATTAATCAAAGGTGAATCCTCTTTGATCATGTCTGGATACAGAAGGGGAAGAGAAGATGGGTCCTCATTATCGTGTTGATAAGTGAGAGGACCTATGAAGATAGCATTTATGAAAAAAAAAAGTTAGGAGGGATGGATTCAGGGTCTATAGATTCTGTGGGTGATGATGGCAAAGTGGGTGATGATGGTTTGGTAGGGGTGACGTCTTCTTCTTCCGGAGATACGGTGACAGGGGAGGTGTCTCTGTGGAGGGGTTTTGGGGAAACCGGAGCCACCTGCGATCATTATGTTTACTGGTAGTCACGGGAATGAGTGTATGTCGGCCTTGTTCGTAAAGGCCAAAACCAAAGCCTTTCCACACACAACGAGTCAAGAAGGTGAGGGCGAAACGACGATTTGTCAAGTATTGAAAATCGGATTGGAAGGGAACCACACCAAGAGGAGGTTCAGGGGTAATGGAGGATGCGTCAACACCCCCATACGTTAGGTTAGTGCGGCTAATGGGGTGGTCCGTAAGAGATTACCTCCCCCACGCGACGGTCGTAGGTGGGATGTGCATGTAATTGTCCGTACTCCTGCGGGGTAGGGAAAGAACTAACGTTATATAGGCGGTACTCCCCCAGCGTAAGGCGCTGAAAAACATCTACTAAGGGGTCGGAGGTTGGAATGTTAGCTGCGGGAAGGGAAGTGGTTTTTGCGATGGTGGTTTCATCAGTTGAAGGCATAGGCGCGGTTGAGGTGGATGGTTGAGGTACATTTGAAGAGGATGGTTGGGTTGAATGTATGGGTGTCTTGATTGGTATAAGCACATCGTTAGGGTGGTATAACATATTGCAGGTTTTAAAGGGGGGAGGGTCAGCTTTTACGGTGTAGGACTTCCCCTCGTACTCAAATTTTATGCATCTATGTAATGTTGAGGGAACGCATCCCATGGCTCGGATCCAAGGACGACCCAGCAATATATTATATTGGAACTCTCCCTCCAAGACATAGAAGAGTTCGGGTAAAGTACGTGGTCCTACCCGAATGTTGAGGATCACGGTGCCTAAGGTAGAAGTAATAGCATCATTGAATGACCGCAACATGATGGGGTTGGCACACATGCAACTAGAAGGGATATTCATTTGTTGGAAGGCTTTTGAAGAGATGATGTTTAGGCTAGCACCCCCATCAATCATAACACGACGTACCCAAATGTCCCGGATGTAAGCTGAGATGAAAAGAGCAGGGTCAGGATCTTCTGTACCAAAGTCAACAATTTCGTCTTCGGAGAAACTGACTACAGCAGCTTGTTGTACAGAGACAGAAGTGGTTGGGGCAGTGGGTTGTTTGGTGAGAGAAGCAACGTGATTGGGTGTTAGAATGGAGGCGACAGGCAGGGTTTCATTAGGTAAAACCTCTATCCTGAAGGATCTCAACGAGAGCTTGTTGATGAGATTCGAAGTCTCGAATGAGATCATACGAGTGTCATTTTTACTGAGCGATTGGTGAAGCTGTTTAATCATATTTCGGTGGGCAATGCCATTAGAGACGGGATAGGCGAGGTTCGCGAATGACCACTTTAGGTGGTGGTGCAATCGGGATGTTTGACGGACAAAGAGATGCCACAGTGTGTTTTCTTTTGCTTTCCCATTGTTTTCTACGCTCAGTAGCAACACTAATCATATTAATCTCGTAGACCTGAGATAAGGAAGATGGTTGGGATAACTCATGGTCTTCAAGAGGTGGGGTTGTAATAATGATAGATCTTGGTGAGGCGGGACGGATGGTATAGGAGAGGGAATGGAAACTAAAGGTCTCTCCCTTCGTAAGTTGTCTTTCTTAACCTTTCTATCGGGAGAGGTGATTGACGAAGGATGGTTTTAGAGCTTTGCATCCCTCCACATCATGTCACGGTGTGCGGTGATAAGCGCAGATTTTAGACTCATCGTAACCCATAGGTCGGGGTTTAGACGGGTCATAAGGTCTAAGTGGAGGTAGGGAAATGGTTGCATTCTCCACCAACATAGCAAGGATTTTGGCGTAAGATCCTTTGAGTAGGTCAAAATCGAGAAGAGGATGAGGGTATTGGTTGTGCGGGTTTTAGTAATGTTTGGGTATGATTGGTTCGCACGGGCGGTGGTTTAGTCGAGGGTGTTGATACGTGGTTTTCACTAAACGTGATTCCTTTGGCGCGAAGCTATGTTGGATGATGAGGACGCGCAGATGATGTGGTATCGAGAAAACAACCACGGGAAATAGGAGTGACCGAAAACAAATCTTTTGATGATGGAATTTGTTTAGGGTTGATAGGTGGACGAGGATACGCGGAGTGACGGTGTTCTTTATACCCTGGAATTTCTCGTATGGGTGCGGAAGGCGTAGGTTGTTTTGAAGAAAACGCGGGAGGTATGATATATTGATGTAAGGTAGAGGGATGCGGTCCCAATATGGAAGGTAGGTATGACGATGACGGTTTTGATTGTGATAGGGGCACGGATTGAGTTTGTCTCAGGTGGTGGGACGGATTTATTTTGGATAGATCGAGTCGCAGGCGGGTGCGTTAGGACCGGGCATTGGTGAGGTCCAAGCGTAGGGGAAGATACGGTTAAGTTGATAGAAGTGGACGGGGCATTTAGTAGAGGTGAGGGGGTGAAGGTGAGAACAGGGGCATTTTAAGCTTTTGTAAACACTTCGGGTATATGGTGGAGACATCAGGATCAGTCATTTGCATTTGAGTAGAAAAAGGGGTACTCAAACGTTCCCATAGGGCACTGTCTATCTTACGTGGAATGACAGTCTCAGTGTGATTTGTAATTTTTGTACGGAAGAAAGGTGGGTTGTAATTCCAGTCCCTTTGTGGGTGTGATACAAGGGTAGATGAGGCCTGTATCAATAGATGTTAAGAGGTCAGCAGTCATTTGAAAAGATTTAGGTGATGAAGAACTAATAGGTAAGAGGCGTGTTTGAGGGGGTCCGTTATGGTTAAAGAAGTTAGTGATGTCGGTGTAAGAAGTTTTCGTCTAAAGGTGACAAAAGGAGTGGTGAACTCTCTCTTGTGCAAGTAAGAACGGTAGAAGGGGACGTTTGGGAAATAGATAAATTAGATAACATCCGCTCACAGTCTTGTAGGGATGTGGTGTAAGAAGACTCATCGATGAGAAGAGAAGTCCAGGCAGTTAACTCTTTTATGGGTAAAGGAATGATTTCACTTTGGCTTGATGGTGGTGAAGGAGGTTCAGACTCCTGTGTTGGTGGAGAGGCTTGATTCAAAATTTTTTCAATAGAGGCTTTTGGCTGAGAATCGAAGACTGCATGGATCTCATGAACACTCTCCTCGGCTAAAATATCTTGGTTTAAATTCTTGTTGGGATGAGTGATTCGGGAATGGCTTGTTGAAAATTTTTAGATTTCGGTTAGCGGGCGTTAGGATTATCGAGGTTATATCCCTGCGTCAACCATTTCTGCACTATGTTTTCAACATCTTGCAGTTTTCATGACTATGTCCTTTACGCGGTGAAAGTTACAAAAGTCATTTTCTTTGTACCAGGAAGGTATTGCGCGGGTGGAGTCAAACCCGAGTGAGGTTTAACAAGGGGGCAAGGTGATAGCCCCGACTTTGAGCAATTTCTCCAGGATGATGCCATAAGTTTCTCCCAAGGAGTGTAATTGATAGGCTCGGCTTTGTACTTATAGGTGGTTTTCGGTGGAGTATTGGACGGTGTTTGAGATTTGACCATTACCGCGTGGACAGCTCTTTTTGATTTAGAAGAAGTGGACGCGTGAGGAGTGGTGATGTTTGGCTTATTGGTAGAATGCGGAGTTGTAAATTGGGGTTTTGTTACTGCAACCGCAATTTCTCCTCTTCTAAGGCTCGAATTTCTAATTTTGGGCCATAGTAAAACCTCGTCGAATGTACGGAAAGTTTGAATTTGGAGGGTGGGGAGATGTGCTTAGCGCAGAGCCGCGTAAAAGCGATTCGATAAGTTCGGTTTGAGGTAAGGCATACGTAAGTTGGTTGATAAGGCCCGCCATCGTCCAACGAAATCTGTGATAGAGTCGTCCTCAAATTGTCGGATGGCATAGAGGTCGGTGATAGATACTTTCTTGGCAATGTTAATGGAGAAATGATCCAAGAAAGATTGGGCTAGCTGGTTAAAAGAAAAGATCGAGTGCTGGGTTAAAGCACTGTACCATTCCAAGGCGGGTCCTGATAAGGACATGGGAAAGGTGCGGAGTAACAAGGCATCATCATGGGCGATCAAATAACAAGCGTGTCTAAATGATCGCAAGTGTTGTTGAGGATCCTCTTTACTGTTAAAACGAGTAAATTTTGGCAACTCCCATTGAGGAGGATATGAATGAAGGGGAACAGAAGGGTGAATGGGCTCCCGACAAACTTGCTCGTATGTCAAGGCGCTACGACTTCACAAGCGAAGCCTCAAGGTTTTGCATTTTTTCCATCATTTGTTTGATGAAATCGTGGTTGGATGAGATGATGGTGCGGTTGTGGTAAACGGAGGCAAGTTAGACCAAGGGCTTCTGCTGGACAATGGTGGGGCTAAGTGTTGATAAGGTATGGAGGATGAGTATGTTGGAGCAACGAGAATAGGGATGTCCCATATAAGGTGTTGAGGTTCTTTGGATACGTGTATGGGAATGAAAAGGTAGGCGGAGCTTGAGAGGGAAAGCTCGTGTGAATAGGTGGCGAGAGAGTAAGTCATGAATGGAGTGGTCTCGAAAGAGAGATGAGGTAGGGCGGTTGGTGGTAACGATACGTGGGGTCCAAGATTAACCAACGGAAAGCTAATCGGGGTCGTATGAACCTCTCGAAGCCGTCGGATTGGGAGACGGGGCTAGAGATGCAGAAGTAAGGCAATGTTATCGGGAGGAGTGGGAGCTAAATGAGCAGCTATACTAATAGGCATGCGATAAGGAGCTGACCATCGGGCATACGGTCGGGGGCATGAGACAAATAGTATTATGCAGTATTTGGGATTAGCATCCGAGAGAAATTTGGCAAAGTCCTTGTCTCCTACGGGAATTTGGGGATCTCTTTGGTGTCCGTAGGGTTCCCTATAGAATGTGAAGGGGGTGATTCGAGCAAAGACACAGAGCGAGGCATGTGAAACCATAGCGGCGGCTTGCTTCCGAGTGATGACAACCATGGACAAGAACACACGGAAAGTTTTAATCTATCAAGAACAAAAACAACCTCGAGAATGATGAATTTGGCGGAGTTCTTTGGTTTGTCGGGGATCAGATGAAGACAGAAATGGCGATATCGGTTTACTAACCGGTGTCGATCCCTGAGCAAACGGCGGCGGTCCCTTAACCGATGCGTGTCAAAAGTCTAGGATAAGAAGATATAAAAGGCCGCTAATTTGATTTTTAGCAACGTTGAGTATATTTATCAACTTATTGATCACGAAGACAAAGTATGATGAGAAAACAGAATTTGAAAACAAGCAAGATGCACACACAAATCCAGAGACTAATCCTAGGTTAATTTTAGTTATCGTGGGCTTATGCCTTTAGACGTAAGATGATGTCAAAATCCTAAACAACAAGACCTATGGGAAATGTCAAGTTTGTTTTGGCTTATAAGGTTACCTCAATCGGGCGGAGGAATACCGCGGAAAAGGGGGATGTTTGAGCATGTTGTGTTAATTGTCTAAATGATCGCAAGTGTTGTTGAGGATACTCTTTACTATTAAAACGAGTAAATTTTAGCAACTCCCATTGAGGAGGATATGAATGAAGGGGGACGAGAAGGGTGAATGGGCTCCCGACAAACTTGCTCGTATGTCAAGGCGCTACGACTTCAAACAAGCCTCAGTTTTGCATTTTGTCCATCATTTGTTTGATGAAATCGTGGTTGGATGAGATGATGGTGCGGTTGTGTGGTAAACGGAGGCAAGTTGGACCAAGAGCTTCCATTTGGACAATGGTGGGGTTAAGTGTTGATAAGGTATGGAGGATGAGTATGTTGGAGCAATAGAATAGGGGTGTCCCATATAAGGTGTTGAGGTTCTTTGGATACGTGTATGGGAATGAAAAGGTAGGCGGAGCTTGAGAAGGAAAGCTCGTGTGAATAGGTGGCAGAGAGTAAGTCATGAATGGAGTGGTGCGAAAGAGAGATGAGGTAGGGCGGTTGGTGGTAAGCGATACGTGGGGTCCAAGATTAACCAAAGGAAAGCTAATCGGGGTCATATGAACCTCGAAGCCGTCGGATTGGGAGACGGGGGGCTAGAGATGCGGGAAGTAAGGCGGTGTTATCGGGAGGAGTGGGAGCTAAATGAGCAGCTATACTAATAGGCATGCCAATAAGGAGCTGACCATCAAAGGGCGTACGGTCGGGGCATGAGACAAATAGTATTGTCACAAAGACTGGGATTAGCATCCAGAAATTTGGCAAAGTCCTTGTCTCCTACGGGAATTTGGGGATCTCATTTGGTGTCCGTAGGGTTCCCTATAGAATGTGAAGGGGTGATTCAGGGCAAAGACACGAAGGCATGTGAAACCATGGCGGCTTGCTTCCGAGTGATGACAACCATGGACAAGAACACACAGAAAGTTTTAATCTATCAAGAACAAAAACAACCTCGAGAATGATGAATTTGGCGGAGTTCTTTGGTTTGTCGTGGATCGATGAAGACAAGAATCGATATCGGTTTACTAAGCGGGTGTCGATCCACAGAGCAAACGCGTCGGTCCCTTAACCGATGCCGGTGTAAAAAGTCTAGGATAAGAAGATATAAAAGGCCGCTAATTTGATTTTTAGCAACATTGAGTATATTTATCAACTTATTGATCACAGAAGACAAAGTATGACAGAGAAAACAGAATTTGAAAACAAGCAAGATGCACACACAAATCCAGAGACTAATCCTAGGGTTAATTTTAGTTATCGTGGGCTTATGCCTTTAGACGTAAGATGATGTCAGAATCCTAAACAACAAGACCTAGGGAAATGTCAAGTTTGTTTTGGCTTATAAGGTTACCTCAATCGGGCGGAGGAATACCGCGGAAAAGGGGGGATGTTTGAGCTGTTGTGTTAATTGTGAAGTGATTCGGTATGTGTTGTGTAGTGAAACTAGGGTTAATTTCCTGTCAATACCGTGGATATCACCCCACGTGTACGACACATTACTTAATCTATGTTCACTAGAATTGAAGAACAACAAGCAGAATGCAATGCATGTGTTTTAAACCCAAATCAAAAATTATGTTCAATGAAGCAAGAGAGATGACTTTCACTAATGCGAAACTAGGAAAGCAATACAAATTCTTTACAAAATATATAACAAAAGCAAAGAACAACAGCAAGTATGCTTCCTAAAATGAAAATAAGCAAGAGAAAGAAACCCAAAATGGGTCCCACCAGTGCGTGCAAAATGTTTCACTCGGAATGTTTCGGCTTCAGGAATAGAGCTGCTTCTATCCTTTCATTCCTTTTAGAAAGCAAGATGAGGTTAGGGTTAGGAGGAATACCTATTGAATGTCGAGATGGTGTGCGCGCATCGTAGAGAAAGATCGAGGTTGATGCGGAGAACTCATTTTTGTCTTGGAAGGACTCTTTGGTTTTGGTGAAGATGTAAGTTGATATCCTCTACCGCAAGCACTTACGGTTTCTTCACTCGTCTCTGCTTGGTTAAGTGAAGATCGGGCTCTGTCTTTCGCTCCCAAATGATCTCTATCGATTCAAAATCATTCGGTGATCTCCCAAAAATGAAATTCCGATCCGGTGTTTTGGTCTGGGAGCCCATTTACGAGGAGCCGATGGCGGTTACGTAACCGACGGCGGTCGAGTAGGAACCGGCATCGGTAAGGAAAAAGTAGGCTATTTTTAGTAAAACAGCCCACCTTCCCTACTTTTCTCCCGAGAGATCCGTTGCGGGCTTGGTCAAGTGGCTAGAAGGTCGGTTTTGGGTGCGAGCAAGGAGGCATTAGTTATGGATGTGAGTCTAGACCAAGTCATGGGTCTTAATTAGGTTAGTTTAGGGTTAGGGCTAGGTCATGATGAGGTGGCAAAGTGAGGTGGCGGGTAAGGTGATGTGGATTTATCAATTATAAGGTAATTAATAAATAATTGTGTAAATTTTAGGTAATGAGGTTAGGTTGCAAAATGGGATGCGGGTCACAAGGGGTCGTAAGACACGAATTTGGTGTCTACATCCGCACCTAAAAACAACCTCATAATGACTTGACCAAGCCCGCAACTAATCCCTCGGGAGAAAAAAGAGGAAAAGCTGGCTATTTTACTAAAAATAGCCCGCTTTGACCTGACCGATACCGGTTCCTACTCGACCGCCGTCGGTTACGTAACCGCCATCGGTTCCCTGTAAATGACCACTCCCAACCAAAAATAAGGGTGGGATTTTTAGGGGATCCGAAGGAGAAATCATTGGAAGAATCCAGAATTTACTTGGCTGAACAGAGACAAGTGAAAGAAAAGGAAGAAGAGTTTGCAGAGAAGAACATCAAGCCCAAAAACTGCAACTGAGTAACCAGAGCCTTGTGACACTCATCGGAGTATCAGGAGAGGAGATAGCTCATCTTGGGTTGTCAGATCATCCTACTTGAGCCTTGTCTTCGTCATCACAGTCCCAGAACCTACATTTTCCATCAATAACTAGTAGTCCTTCCCAGACAAAAAGGAGTTCTTCGCAGTCAGGAACCGATCTTTCTCTATGGTACGCGCACACCCTCTTAACATTCAATGTATTCCTCCTAACCCTAACCTTATCATTTCTTAAAGGAATGAAAGGATAGAAACAACTCTATCCCCAAAAGATGAAACATTAAAATGCGAAACATTTTGCACGCCAGTGGGACCCATTTCGGTTTGTTTTCTTGCTTGCTTTCATATAGGGAGCATACTTGCTGTTTTCTTCTTCTAAAGATATTCACAAGGTATTTTGTTATTTTGGTAAAAGAACTTGCTTTTCTTTTACATCTTTGCATTAGTGAAAGTCATCTCTTTTGCTTCATCGAATATCATTTTCGATTTGGGTTTAAAACACGTGCATTACATTCTTGCTTGCTGTTTTCAATTCTAGTGAACATAGACTAAGTAACAGGTCGTACACGTGGGGGTGATTTCCATGGTATTGACAGGAAATTAATCTTACTTTCACTACACAACACATACCGAATCACTTCATAATTAACACAACAGCTCAAAACATCCCCCCTTCTCCGCGGTATTCCTCCGCCCGATTGAGGTAACCTTATAAGCCAAAATGAACTTGACATTTCCCCTAGGTCTTTTGTTTAGGATTGACATCATTCTGCATCTAAAGGCATAAGCCCAAATTGATTAAAATTAACCCTAGGGTTAGTCTGTTAATTTGTTTGTGTATCTTGTTTGTTTTCAGTTCTATTTCTCTGTCATACACTGTTTCAGTTATCACTTCAGAACAATTTGATAGATGTACTAAACATTGTTAAAAACTCAAATCAGCAGCTTCTTATATTTTCTTATACCAGTTCTATTACACCGACATCGGTTAACTGACCGACGTCGGCTATAGTCTAACCGACATCGGTTAGCAGACCGATATCGATTCTCGTCTTTTACTGATTCGACAAACCAATAACTTACCAATTTCAACATTCCGAGGCTGTTTCTGCATTCTCGATAGATTGAAACCCTACCGTACTCTTGTCCATGGTTGTTATCACTCGGAAGCAAGCCGCCGCCATGGTTTCACATGTCTACTCGTGCCTTTGCCCGAATCACCCCCTTCACATTCTATAGGGAGCCCTACGAACACCGGTGAGATCCCCAAAATTCTGTAGGAGATAAGGAATTTGCCAAATTTTGGATGCTAATCCTAGTCTTTGTCTGACAATACTATTTGTCTCATGCCCCTGACCGTATGCCCGATGGTCAACTCCTTGTTGGCATGCCTATTAGTATAGCTACTCATTTAGCTCCTTCTCCGCCTGATAACTCCGCTTTCCCTTCTGCATCCTTAGTCCCGTCTCCTAACTCAGCAGCTTCAGGGGTTCATACGGCACAGATTGGCTTTCCTTTGGTTAATCTTGGGCCCAACATGTCATTACCACCGACTGCTCCTACCTTGTCTCTCTTGCAGACTATTCCGTTCATGACTTGCTCTCTGCCACCTATCCACACGAGCTTTCCTTCTCAAGCTCCGCCCACCTTTTCATTTCCACACACATATCCGGTAACCTCAACGTCTTATATAGGACATCCCTATTCGGTCACCTCAACACATTCATCCTCCATACCTTATCAACATTTAACCCCACCATTGTCTAGCGGTGGCCCTTGGCCCAATTTGCCTCCGTTTACCACAACCACACCATCATCTTATCCAACTACTGATTTAATTAAACAAATGATGGACAAAATGCAAAATCTGGAGGCTTGTTTGAGAAGTCGTAGCGCCTTGACATATGAGCAAGTTTGTTGGGAGCCTATCCACCCTTCGGTCCCCCTTCATTCATATCCTCCTTAATGGGAATTACCAAAATTTACCCATTTTAATAGTAAGGAGGACCCTCAACAACACTTCGCGATCATTTAGACATGCCACGCTATATCGATTGCTCACGACGACGCTTTACTACTCCGCACCTTTCCCATGTCCTTATCGGGGACCCACCTTGGAGTGGTACGGTGCTTTGACCAAAGAATCAATCTTCTCTTTTAACAGCCTAGCCCAATCTTTCTTGGATCATTTCTCCATTAACATTGCAAGAAAGTATCTATCACCGACCTCTATGCCATCCGACAATTTCAAGGCGAATCTATCGCAGATTTTGTTGGACGATGGCGGGCCTTATCAACCAACTTACGTATGCCTTGCCTCGGGCCGAACTTATTGAACTCTTTACGCGGGCTGTGCTAAGCACATCTCTCCTACCCTCCAAATTCAAACTTTCCGTACATTTGACAAGGCCTTTACTATAGCTTGAAAACTAGAGATTCGAGCCTTAGAGGAAGAGAAATTGTGGTTCGCAACAAAACCCCAGTTTCGAACCCAAGATTCTACCAACAAACCTAACACCACCAATCCTCACCCATTGATCGCTTCGAAATCAAAAGGAGCCGTGCACGCTTGCTGATGGTCAAATCCCAACCACCGTCTAATACCCTACCAAAAACCACCTGTAAGTATAAAGCAGAGCCCATCAACTACACTCCTTGGGAGAAACATATGGTGTGATATTGGAAAAGTTGCTTAAATCGGGAGCTATTACATTACCTCTGTTAAACCTCATTCCGAGTTTGATTCCACTTGCGCCATACCTTCTTGAGTACAAAGAAAATGACTTGTAACTTCCACCATGTGAAGGGACACAGTCATGAAAATTGCAAGATGTTGAAAAACATAGTGCGAGGAAATGGTTGATGCGGGGGATATAGCCCTCGATAATCCTAACGCCCTGCTTAACCGAAATTTGAAAATATTCAACAAACCATTCTGAACCACTCTTCTAATAACAAGAACCTAAACCAAGATATCTTAGCCAAGGAGAGCGTGTAGACACCAAATTCGTGTCTTACGACCCCTTGTGACCCGCATCTCATCTCGCAATATAACCTCATCACCTAAACCTTACACAATTATTTATTAATTTCCTTCTAATTGATAAATCCACATCACCCTACCTACCACCTCACTTTGCCACTTCATCATGACCTAGCCCTAACCCTAAAACTAACCTAATTAAGACCCATAACTTGGTCCACACCTACACCCATAACTAATGACCCCTTTCGCACCCGAAACCGACCTTCTAGTCACTTGGCCGAGCCCATGGCAACCGATCTCTCGAGAGAAAGCAGGGAAGGTGGGATATTTTACTAAAAATAGCTTACTTTTTCCTTACCGATGCGGTTCTACTCTACCGCCGTCGTTACGCAACCGCCATCATCGGTTCCCTGTAAATGGGCTCCCCAAACCAAAACAACGGATCGGAATTTCATTTTGGAGATCAGTCAAAGGATTTCTGGATCAACAGAGAGCATTGCGAGCAAGAACAGAGTCCTGATCTTCATTTAATCAAGCAGAGACGAGTAAAGAAACCAGAAGTGCTTGCAGTAGAGGAGATCAACTTGCATCTTCGTCAAAACCAGTAAGTCATATCTTGCATGTCCTCTGTTATAACATTTCTTATGCTCTTTGAATCACAGTCCTCCTAAATCCGTCTCTGAATCTACTACCCAACGTGTCATTGCATCTAACTGTTATTCTTTTGCTTCTAATCATCCCATTTCCTAATATCATCCACAAACCAGCCTTACAAAACACCATAGCTACTAAGAAGATCCTAAAACCCACCGGTATCGGTTATCCATAACCGGCATCGGTTACTGTAAATCGCCATCGGTTCCTACGATCAAAACCGAGAAAACTTGGCCTTTCCCTACCCGATTAAAGCGAAACAATTTAATTGATATTTTGCAGTCTTTTGTGTTAATTCATATTAGAGGAACCTGACCACCTTGAAAGGAAGTTTCATATTTCACGGGCCCAAGGCATTTCCTCATTTATTGTTTAATCAAAATCTTGTGGTCTTGTGTTCTTATTTGTAGGTAGTCCTTCCAAGACAAAAAGGAGTTCTCCTTGATCAACCCGATCTTTCTCTACGGTACGCGCACACCATCTCGACATTCAACGAGGTATTCCTCCTAACCCTAACCTTATCTCTGTTTTCTAAAAGGAAGAAACATTTCCGAAAGTGAAACATTTTGGCACGCCGGTGGGACCCATTTCGGGTTTCTTTCTTTTGCTTATTTTCATTTTAGGAAGCATATTTGTTTTGTTCTTGCTTTTGTTATATATTTCAGTAAAGAATTTGTCTTGCTTTCCTAGTTTCGCATTAGTGAAAGTCATCTCTCTTGCTTCATCGAATATAATTTTCGATTTGGGTTTAAAACACATGCATTGCATTCCTGCTTGTTGTTCTTCAATTCTAGTGAACATAGATTAAGTAACAGGTCGTACACGTGGGGGTGATATCCACGGTATTGACAGGAAATTAACCCTAGTTTCACTGCACAACACATACCGAATCACTTCACCATTAACACAACAGCTCAAACATCCCCCTTTTCCGCGGTATTCCTCCGCCCGATTGAGGTAACCTTATAAGCCAAAACAAACTTGACATTTCCCCTAGGTCTTGTTGTTTAGGATTCTGACATCATCTTACGTCTAAAGGCATAAGCCCACGATAACTAAAATTAACCCTAGGATTAGTCTCTGGATTTGCGTGTGCATCTTGCTTGTTTTCAAATTCTATTTTCTCTATCATACTTTGTCTTCTGTGATCCATAAGTTGATAAATATACTCAACGTTGCTAAAAATCAAATTAGCAGCCTTTTATATCTTCTTATCCTAGACTTTTGACACGGCATTGGTTAAGGGACCGATGTCGTTTGCTCTGTGACCGACACGGTTACTTAACCGATATCGGTTCTTATCTTCATCAGTCCCACGACAAACCCGACAACTTTGCCGAATTCATCATTCGAGGTTGTTTTGTTCTTGATAGATTAAAACTTTCCTGTGTTCTTGTCCATGGTTGTCGCGTCACCGGAAGCAAGCCGCCGCCATGGTTTCACATGCCTGCTTTCTGTGTCTTTGCCTGAATCACCCCCTTCACATTCTATAGGAACCCTACGGACACTAAAGTGAGATCCCCCAAATTCTTATGGGAGATAAGGACTTTGCCAAGTTTCTGGATGCTAATTCTAGCGCTGTACAATACTATTTGTCTCATACCCCTGACCGTACGCCTGATGGTAAGCTCCTTGTTGGTATGCCTATTAGTATAGCTGCTCATTTAGCTCCCACTCTGCCTGATAATACCGCCTTGCTTCCTGCATCTCTAGCCCCGTCTCCCAATCCGACGGCTTCAGAGGTTCATACGACTCAGATTGGCTTTCCGTTGGTTAACCTCGGACCCCACATATCATTACCGCCGACTGCCCCTACCTCATCTCTCTTGCAGACTGCTCCGTTCATGACTTGCTCTCTGCCACCTATCCACACGAGCTTTCCTTCTCAAGCTCCGCCTACCTTTTCATTCCCATACACGTATCCAGTGACCTCAACATCCTATATGGGACATCCCTATTCGGTTGCCTCAACATATTCATCCTCCACACCTTATCAACACTTAACCCCACCAGGATCTAGCGGTGGTCCTTGGCCCAATTTGCCTCCGTTTACCACAACCACACCATCATCTCATCCAACTACTGATCTAATTAAACAAATGATGGAAAAAATGCAAAACCTGGAGGCTTCTGTTTCAGGAGGTTGTAGCACCTTGACATACGAGCAAGTTTGTCGGGGAGCCCATTCACCCTTCTGTCCCCATTCATTCATATCCTCCTCAATGGGAGTTACTAAATTTACTCGTTTTAATAGTAAAGAGGATCCTCAACAAAACTTGCGATCATTTAGACATGCTTGTTATTTGATTGCCCATGATGATGCCTTGTTACTCCGCACCTTTCCCATGTCCTTATCAGACTGCGCTTGGAGTGGTACAGTGCTTTAACCCAGCACTCAATCTTCTCTTTTAACCAACTAGCCCAATCTTTCTTGGATCACTTCTCCATTAACATTGCTAAGAAAGTATCCATCACCGACCTTTATGCCATTCGACAATTCGAAGACGAATCTATCGCAGATTTCGTCGGACGATGGCACGGCCTTATCAACCAACTTACATATGCCTTGCCTCGAGGTGAACTTATCGAATCACGCGGGCTTGCTTCAGGCTAAGCACATCTCCCCTACCCTCCAAATTCAAACTTTCTCGTACATTTGATGAAGCCTTTACTATGGCTCGAAAATTAGAAATTGAGCCTTAGAAGAAGAGAAATTGCGGTTGCGTAACAAAACCCCCATTTCGAACTCCCGATTCTACCAACAAGCCAAACACCACCACTCCTCACGCATCCACTTCTTCTAAATCAAAAGGAGCTGTCCACGTGGTAATGGTCAAATCTCAAATACCGTCCCAATACTCCACCGAAAACCACCTATAAGTACAAAGCCGAGCCCACAATTACACTCCCTTAGGAGAAACTTATGGCGTCATCCTGGAGAAATTACTCAAAGTGGGGCTATCACCTTGCCTGTTAAACCTCACTCTGGGTTTGACTCCACCCGCGCAATACCTTCCTAGTACAAAGAAAATGACTTTTGTAACTTTCACCGCGTAAAAGGACATAGTCATGAAAACTGCAAGATGTTGAAAAACATAGTGCAGGAAATGGTTGACGCAGGGATATAACCTCGATAATCCTAACGCCCCTGCTAACCGAAATCTGAAAATTTTCAACAAGCCATTCCCGAATCACTCGTCCAACGGTAACGTGAACCAAGATATCTTAGCCGAGGAGAGTGTTCATGAGATCCATGCAGTCTTCGATTCTCAGCCAAAAGCCTCTATTGAAAAAAATTTTAAATCAAGCCTCTCCACCAACACAGAGTTTGAACCTCCTTCACCACCATCAAGCCAAAGTGAAATCATTCCTTTACCCATAGAAGAGTTAACTGCTCCGGACTTCTCTTCTCATCGACGAGTCTTCTTACACCACATCCCTACAAGACTGTGAGCGGATGCTATCTAATTTATCTATTTCCCAAACGTCCCCTTCTACCGCTCCTGCTGCACAAGAGGAAGGCTCACCACTCCTTTTGACATCCTTAGGCGAGAAACTTCTTACACCGACATCACTAACTTCTTTAACCATAACGGACCCCCTCAAACACGCCCTCTTACCTATTAGTTCTTCATCGCCTAAATCTTTTCAGCGACCTGTTGACCTCTTAACATCTATTGATACAGCGCCTCATCTACCCCTTGTATCACACCCGCGTAAAGTGGATTTGGAATTACAACCCACCTTTCTTCCGTACAAAAATTACAAATCATACAGGAGACCTGTCATTCCACGGAAGATGACAGCCCTATGGGAACGCGTTTGAGTACCCCTTTTTCTACTCAAATGCAAATGACTGATCCCGATGTCTCCACCATATACCCGAAGTGTTTACAAAAGCTTAAAATGCCCTGTTCTCACCTTCACCCTCACCTCTACAAAATGCCCCGTCCACTTCTATCAACTTAACCGAGATCTTCCCCTACGCTGGGACCTCACCAATGCCCGAGCCTAACGCACCCGCCTAAGCGACTCGATCTATCCAAAAATAAATCCGTCCGCCACCTAGAGACAAACTCAATCCGTGCCCCTATCACAATCAA
>CM031239.1:697001946-697251508 GCA_018340775.1 Taxus wallichiana var. yunnanensis
CACTTGTCTATCTTGGGCATGTGGTTGGAGGAGGAGAGCTACGAGTGGATCCAAAGAAGGTGGAAGCCATCACAAATTGGCCAACACCAACAGGAGCCACAGAGACTAGAAGTTTTGTGGGAGTAATATAGTACATGCAGAAATTCATTTTGGGTTTCTTGGTAATTGTAGAACCTCTACACATAGTGGACACAAAGAGTAAGAGTTTTGACTGGGTAAGGAACAAGACAAATCCTTTGAGTTATTGAAATACAAGATTAGTCATGCTCCAATACTTGCTCTTCCTAGTTTACAACAGCCTTTTGAAGTAGAGACAGATGCCAGTGATTACGCTATGGGCACAATGTTGCTTCAAGGAGGTAAACCTGTATGTTATCATTATGAAACCTTCACTTCAAAAATTAAAGGATATTCAGTATATGATAAAGAAATGTATGCACTAGTTCAAGCAATTAAAAATGGAAACATTATTTGTTGGGTAAAGAAACTATTGTGCACACTGACCACAAACCTCTCTAGTATTTGCAAGCACAGTCTAAATTACAGCAGGCAAGGCACTACAAATGGATGGGGTTTCTTCAGCAGTTCCATCTGGTGATTAAATACAAGAAGGGTAGTACAAACTTGGTGGCAGACATGTTATCTAGGCCACCCACATAGGAAAAGTTCTCCTGTTTGGCCACCATCTCTCAGATCGAGCCCTTCACGAAGGAAGCTTACGGGAGGCATATGCCCAAGACAAATACTTTGGGGTGACATTTCAGAAGTTGCAGTCCCAAGGGGTTGAAAAGACGGGGATTGAAGATTTTTATCTCAAGGACAGGGAAGCTCTACCGATGGGGGAAACTTTGTGTACTTAAAGAAGAAAGACTTCTATTGATGAGGGAAGAACATACCTCAAAAGTAGCGGGACATTTTGGTGTTGGTAAGACCCTAGCCCACTTGAAAAGGTATGTATATTGGCCCAACATGAAAGAGGAAGTATCAAAATTTATTTGTGGATGTAAATTTTGTTGTACTAACAAGCCTAAAACTAGGAAGGAAGGTTTGTATATGCCTTTACTCGATACCTACTCATCCGTGGGAGGAAATTTCTATGGATTTTTTAGGAGGGTTACCTATGTCTAAACATGGCCATGACTATCTCTATGTTGTTGTTGATAGATTCAGTAAAATGTGTATTCTTATGGCATGTAAAAAGACAAAGAAAAGCACATGAGGCAGCAAATTTTTTTTTGCTAATGTATGGGTGCATTTTGGTCTGCCAAATTCTATTGTCTCTGATGAGATTCTACATTCTTGGGAAGTTTTGGACTACTTTGTGGGACAAAATGGATACCAGTTACAGAGGAGCACAAATTTCTATCCACGATAGATGGACAAATAGAGGTGGTAAACAGGACTTTGGTACAGTTGATCATAGGGTATAACAATAAGTACCCAAGGACTTTGGACGATTCCTTTGCCTACAATCAGCATTCCTATAACTGGGTAGTACACACATCTACTATAAAGTCACCGTTTGAAGCATGTTTGGGATATCTACCTAAAAATCCACTAGACATAGCGGTGATCGGACAAGAGGATGAGGAGGATACATGAGACATAGAGGTGACTAAAGCTAACAATTTCAATGAGAGGATCCGGAAAATCCATCTCAAGGTCAAAGAATAACTAGAGAAATCTCAAGAAAAGTACAAAGCTAGGCACGATCAACATAGGAGGGAACACAAGCTTCATGTTGGAGATAAAGTTTGGCTTTACTTGAGTAAGGAGAGATTACAAGTTCAAGCACTAAAGCTCAAGCCACTACGATATGGAGCCTTCACCATATTAGAGCATGTTGGAGAAAATGCTTTTTGACTTGATTTTCCATCATTTATGAGGATGTACTCTATAGTAAACTACAAAAACTTACACCTATATGAGCCATCCATGCTAGATGAAGATGAAGAATTGCAGTTGCTACCTTCCATTGAGGATTGCATCTTGGACTCACAAGGATAATTGGAGGAGGATGTAGTACTAAAACGAAAGGTCAGAGAGACTAGAAGAGGTCCACAGGAGTCTTGGTAGATCAAACTGAAAGGAAAGACACCAAGCCAGCCCGGTGGTGCTCGAAGCAATAAGCGAGGGAATTATTTCCTCATCTACTCCCCCACTAAGCTTTTGTGGGACAAAAATCCTCCTAATTGGAGGTGTGATCCATAGGGATCCAAAAATAACTCTACTTCATCAGAAACAATCAACACAAAGAAGAAAAAAACAATAAAATGGAGGTTTTGTCTTTTAAGTAACATGACCGCCGCCTATGTAGGGTGGAAATTATAGAACCACCACCAAGCGGGCGGTAGTCCTGGCCATTACAGACAAAAAACAAAATTCAAAACGAACAACCTCTGAATTTGAAAGGATGTTTGTTTCTCTTCTCCTTCATGACCTTTCCCATTCTCCAGTGCATGGGAGGACATGAGAAAGGCTATAAATACATGATTGTAGAAGTGTAGAAGGGCATCGAAGCATGAGAGCAAGTGAGCAAGAAGACTGAGTGCTGGAAATTGTATTTTGTAGAAGAAAGGAGTGGTGAGACAGAGCAAGCAAGTAATTGAAAGGAAGTGTTGAGATATTATCTACTTTCCTTTCATACTTATTGTAATTTTGTACTTGTTGTTTTGAATTGGCCAATAGAAGTGGGAAGAAAGAGAAATTGCCCTTCCCGACTAGTTTTTCCTCCATTGGAGGTTTTCCAGGATAAAATTGTTGGTGTTATGAGCTTATATTCTTTCCTTTACTACAATTGTTGATTCTAAGCACAATAATAATTCATTCACTAGCTATCTTTGTTATTTTCTAATAGAAAGTAAACAACAATGATTAATTGTGATTTTGTGAATAATTCCAAAGTTGAAGAGTTTACAGATCAAGTATGGAATATCAATGGCCAAATAGATAAGGCCCGATAATTGTGGTAAATAGTGATCAACTCGATGGGGAGTTGATCACCCCACCGAGATAATATGTACCTCATATGAGCTCTGCAAAACAAAATTAGAGTCCTCGTAATGCAAATTATAAACTATCCAATATAATAGTCCCACATTGGGAAAGTTAGAGAGAATAAGTGGAAATATAATTGAAAATATGATATTGATAATATGAAAAGGTGGTAAAGGCACCCTCCTACAAAAGAGTGTGTCAAACCTGGTTGAGGGCCCCTAGCCAATAAAAAGTAGGGCCCACAAAATTTTTGTTCTTCAAAGACCGAGGAATTCAAACACGAAATTTTACCTTTTTCATCTTTTACCATTTTTACCACATGTCACGTCTAGATTAGACTGTTGACCAATTTCAACCGAACTTTAACCCGCAATATATTTTGCATACAAGCTCCATCTTTTGAGTTCCACCTATCAACGGAAAGCTCTCAATATGTTTTACAGCCGCCAATGGTTTAGGGGTATTTAGTGAAGATATGTACACTTAAAATCCTTCGGATCAATAAATTTTAGACCTTCCGGGATAGTGAACTGATAGTGAATTAGGTAAGAGGATCAAATGCAAACAAGAATGAATTGCTCCAAGATTACAAACACAAATTTTGGGACCTTATGGAAGACTTTTGAGCTTTTAATATCCATTCCATTCCAAGAAAAGGAAATGAAGTTGCTGATAGAATGGCTACGATTGGAGAAAAATTTGATGTTGTTGAGAATTTTAAGAGAGAAAAGGTACAACCACATATTACGGTGATTGTGAGACCTTATATACTAGAAAATGATGTGAATTGGTCAAGTGTTTCAAAGTGAACAACATATTTTCAATTTCATTCAAGAAGAGGTTGATTTTTCTTCAAGAAACCAAGACAAATTGTAGAAGCAATATGGGGACCAAGTTGCTCAATTCAAGTAAAATAAGTTATCCAAGGTCCTAATGACCTTGGAATTCATTTTCAACCTCAATGACCAATTTAGAAAAGAAAAGGAAAACATAATGGTTAAGGGTGAATATTCATAACCCATCTCAGTTGGTGAAGGAAATTGCTTTAGATTGGTAAAGTAAGCACTCCACAAGAAAAATATGCTTTTTTTGTAGAACTTTTCCAAGAATTTTCTGATATTTTTGCATGGAGCTATGAATACCTTAGAGGTTTTGATCCTAATTTATCTCATCACACCATTGAGTTGGATTCAACTATCAAACCTATCAGAAAAAAATAAAGGCCTGTCAATCCACATATTGAACCCCTGATGAAGAAGGAATTGAACAAGTTAATTGAAGAAAACATCATTTTTCCCATCAAGCATTCATCTTGGGTTGTTAATTTGGTTCCAAAGTGCGTAAAAAGGAATGGAGAAATAAAATTAAGTGTTGATTTCATAGATTTAAACAACGCTTCCTAAAATATCATCACCCACTTGCCATCTATGGAACAAATATTACAAATGGTAGTTGTTGGAGCTCAAAATTGCACCCTTCCTAAATCACAAGAATCTAGGGATTTGAGTCAACATGGGACTATCTCCAAGTCGTGGGACTCAAACTCGAGACAAACCTCCGTGAGAAGGCCACCTTCCTATACTTATTTCTAACACTAAACTACTCCAAGGAATGGAAATTTAACTAACTCTACTCTAACATTCCAAGGGACTAGGGTGAGAAGGAGATGCATAAAAATAAATCCTAAACTAGAGAAGGTGATAACACCATAAATAAGGGGAAAGATACTTCAAAGATATAAAATGAGAGAAAATGATGATGAAGAGGGCTGAAACGATGGCCATAGTTTAAAACAACATCTAAATTCTCACTTTCATCATGCACAATAGATATAGATTCTAAGAAAACACACACGACATACCCGAGAATGAATCAAAAGGCAATAAGACATAATAAAATATCAGCTAAGGAAGGAAAAATCCACAAAACAAATGATTTTATTATTTTAAGATTATGCACGATCATTACAACGAAGGAAGAAGATGTAAAAATTCAAAAATCGTGATCCAAGGCGTACAAATCTTAGAATACTTTTGCAACATTAAAAATGATTCCCTTGCATTCCCAAAGTATCCAATATTAAAATTGAGCATCATTTTACAATATATAGAAAGTGGAATAAGAAGAAGAAGAAGAAGAAAATTAGAGGGAAATTTGAATTCCTCCTTCCATCCACCGACCATTTCCATTAAATTTTCTAAAAATATTTGAGCACCTCTATAAATCCACTTCCCCATGCCTTTTGCCTTGCTGAAGAAGAAATGGGCACCCATACTGCATTAAATTCTAGTGGTTGCGCCACCTAGAACAATACCTTTACATGTTGGGGACATCTTCCTCTCTCGCTTTGCCCACCTACCTTGATTTGATTCAATAAATATGATTCTATTGCATAGGGGACATTAATATTTTTCCAATGATACAAGATTTTTGAAAATCAGATCATTAGGTTGAAAATTTCATTCATTTTTAGCTCCGCATGGAAATCTACCATTTTTCTTTGTACATGGCTTTCTCGAGGATCATCGGCTTTTTACTTTGGCCATGGATTTCTCTTTTAGTTTACGCAGCTCTTTCACTTCCATGGTTTCATCTAGTATCCTACGGCTATTTTTTTTTTTGGTGTGGATTTTTAGTCTTGTGTGGATCCTTTGGATGGTACCCGCAGATTTCTCATTGTAGTGTAGTATGCCTTCTTCACTCCATAGAATTACTAACTCCTCCACGTCATCCTACAACTTCTAGTTATGTGTGGCTTTCCCTACTTTATCCCCGGCTCATTTAAATATCTTTGTGGCTTGTTCTTTCCTTCTGCAGCTTCACATACCTCATCTCGCGGCTTTATAAGTTGTTCTATTTTTTAAAGGGTGTTAAATGGATAACATTTTTGTGACTCATAGGGGTCATCTACCTACTAGATGAGTTGATTAGTAGCCTTGAAGCATCCATTGGGCATGGAGTCAACCTGATAACCATGAAATCTGATCTAAAACTTGAAGAACACACCCCTAAATCCGCTTGAAGCACTCTGGACCTAAAACTGATATGAAGCTTGCATTAACCAACTCATTACAAAATTTTCTGAATTAAGGTTTTATGAGAGTGAAAAATTGTTCTGAATCTGAAATTTCACTTGTTTCCTCTGCAATTAATCTGTTGGGATGAAGAATGAACATCTAAGACTATCCCAAAATCTGAATTCTGCCAAGTATGAAGAGCTGAACTGAACTTATTTCTTGGCAAGTATGAAACATTGCAGAGTTTAGGAACACATGTTGATTTGGAGTACTTGAAACTTTTGTTTAAATTTGTTTTCCCTTATGAACACTACCACTTCCAATGAATTGTGCAAGATAAAAAAAACACCACAACACACTATGTACAAAAGAGGAAAATCATACATGCCCCAAGTGGGACATGTAGAGTGTGCACAAGAACTTCTTCTGCTAAAAAAACCTACTCCTACCCTACTCTAACCCGAGACAAGGAAAGATCAAACAAATCCTACAACCGGCAGGAGAATTTTCTTCCCTTCCTCAATAATTTATACCATGTGACTTATTTTGAAATCAACATGGCCAACAATAAGAGTGAAAATATGACAAGAGGCTGATCTTCTACTCGCTTGTCAAGGTATCAACTGAAACAAGAAAAATACCTCTTTTAGCTACTTTGCATTTGATTTGAAGAGGCATTGCATCTAATCCTTGGAACTATGAAGCTCATCCTCATGCTCGGATGTGAACACGACCAGTTTTGACTCCTCCTTTGGATCCAATGAAGCCGATACTTGATGGGGAAAGGTCTAATATGTTGAATCCGCCATTTCTTTGAATCCTAACTTCAACAATGAAATCTTCTTGCAAATGTTCCTGGAAAAGTTGACTATTTACAAGATGATTTATATCTTTTTGTTCCTCTAAAAATAGTAGATTCTCTCGCCTTGATTACTGATTTAGAAGTGGTTTCATCATTGTTCTCTTCTTTCCCCTTGTCTAATGTGAAACATGGAAGACCAAAATCCTCAAATTATGATTCAAGAGGATTGTTATAAATAACATAATATTCTTGAATGTTCTTCTCCATGATGATAGGATCTTAGTGTTGAGGGATAGATGGTGGGGCAAAAAAAGTGATCAATTCAATGGGATCTTCCTCACCAATTTTATCCTCCAAATCGATAAGAAATCAGCCTCTTCACTATCCATCTATGCCAAGGACTCTTCTTCCTTCATGATGCCCTTTGAATTTGCAATATGTTCATCATGATTCTCCTCCTCCTTAAGCATGAAGTTTGGGAGCTCAATCTCATCCCAAAAACATATTTTTGGAAGTATGAAGTGAGAGAAGGATTTGAATTCTCTTTTATGACATTCTTTGTACACAAGACCTCTGAATCTATTTTATCTTCCTCGATATGCCCCTCTTCTTATGGATTTGGAGATGATTCTTCTCCTTCCGATGATTTTGCAATTTGTGAGTGATCAACGACCTATGAGAATATAATTCCCATGTGTACATTGCACTCTGAGTAAAGGGACCGTTGGTCATCATCTTCTTATCTTTGTTCTTATCCGTTTGCAAAATCATCCTTCACCACCTGTTTTGAAACTCAACCTCTACTAAAGGCTTAATATTTATTGGAATTTGAGTGATATTTAATCTTACATCCCACTCTTTTGAGTTTTTGCAAGCTCATTTTTGCTAGGCTCCTTAGTTTTCTTCCCTCCTTTATTGGTTTTATGATTTTCTTTTCCCCAAAATGGATTTGGGAAGGCAAGAGGAGGGGTTGGTTGAGATTCGACTAGTTTTTACATTATTTGTGGTGGAAGGGAAGGTTTAACCTCTTCATTTTGTGGAGGGGATGAATTTTTAGAAGGGAAAAGGGTAGAGAAATGAAGGTGGGATGGGAGGGAAGAATATGGAGAAGGGGGATCATCAATGGGAGTAGGTAGACAAAAAATAGGATCATGAGAAACAAGTTGCAATGGCATATGTTAGGGAATATGATTGGGAGGGATGTAGGATGAAAGTGTAGGGTTTCCCCATTGACAAGGCTGCCTAACACTAGATTGGTAAGCCTCCATTTCTTCAACCCACTCTGCAATATGTGGCATCATTTCAACCTAATTTTATATCTTATGTTGAGAACTAATCTATTTCAGTGAAAATCCTATCCATGGGTAGGGATTCCTAAAACCAATCGTGGTTTCCTTCACTGTACATGTAATTATAGCCTGTGATATGCTCATTTCCATATCTTTAATCAGCCTCTCGAAATCATATTCTTCCATGATATTGCCACCATCACCTATATAACCTTGTTCTTTATAAACATTTAGGTTACATGAATAACCACATGGGTCATTAGAGGTTGGGTTATACTAATATTTTTCATAATAGGGCTCATAAAACTAATTTTTGGAATGTTTTTTGTTGTTTCCAAATCACTACACCCTCCAAATGGCTAGAATGTGAACAAGACACTTGGTGTGATTGAAAAACATGGGATCACCTCTCAATATGTGGGACTTGGGCTTGAGGTGAACCTCCGGAAAAGGTCAGCTTCCTCTTCCTAAACTAAGTGTGGTAATACTCTTAGTGTAATAAAATGGTTACCTATTCTTATGATAACATTTTCATGGGTTTTAGGAAAGATATTTTCAAGAAACAAAATATACTAGGGATGGTGATGCACCAAATAAAGGGTTTTTCCAGACTTAGGAAGGGTTAATTTGAAGAGGGTGTTGTGCACCACAAGTCAACTTCACCTACTGCAACTTAGAGAGGGTAAGAGAATACCACAGACTAGGAAGCATGTGTTCCCTTTCTTAAAATCAATCAAACAAAACAATCTCTTAGCATTCTAATGAAGAAGGATGAACTTGAGAAGGGTGAACAAGCACACAACTCAATTGCATGCACTTCTCGACCACTGATAAGCACGAACTCCAAGAACCTGAAATAGATACTTGAACTTGCACATTATACCTGCAAGCATGAGAAAGACATAAAGAATTATAGAAGGATGAAAGGACCAAGATTAGTCACAAAAAAACACTTTTATTACTTCAACAATGTGCACAATACATCATACGTTCATGAGAGGCGATGGTTATCAATACAATCTTGAAATGAGGCTTGAAAGTTTCCTCAACATACAAGAGCAACTTATAGAAGAAGAAGGATTCTTAAAAATATACACTTATCTCGTAAATCTAACTTGTCCAAATTGTTGGAATGAGCTTCTAACTTACATTTATAGAAAACCTCTATGAGAGAAGAGAGAAGAAATAATAAATTCCTTCCAAAATTGAAGGTACATGATGTTTTATTTATTACAAAGTTGGTTGAATCACTTGAGAAGGTTCCATCAAAAGTGCAATTAAATACCTATTGACCTAATCTTCTCAATTAATTAAAAGAATATTTAACTAAAATATTTTAATAATAATTATAAATATTATTAATAAAAATATTAATTTAATTGCATTATCACAAGGGCCCCCTAAAAAGTTGGGTTGCATTGAAGAGGGGGCCATGAAAATAGGGTCACACATAGCCCGACTCGGTGGTTGGCTCACCAAACCAACTCACCGAGTTAGGATTGAGCTTTGTCTCCTGTGAGCTTTGACTAAGTGTCGATCTCCTCACACTTAACAAACCCACCAGCTTTAATTTGTTTTTGAGTTCAATCTCCTATGGCTCACACCAAGCCGACCTCCACGAGCCTTACATAGGCCATATCTCGGCTCATATCAGGATTCCTTCACTACCAAATCATCTATCTTAGCTCCTACTATCGATGTGCTAACCTCCACAATCCGACCTTGGCTCACGAGTGAACATGACTCAACCAACACGCTCTTTTCATGAGATCATTTCTTCATATGGGTAACTCGACCATTATTCTCTCCTCGTGACGGGTCATAGTTCATGTGAGCTTAACCCCAGTTGAGTTGACCCCATTGGTCATTTCTAAGAGCTCCCACCGCTCTACAGATTCATCCTCGCATTATGACAATAGAGTTGATGTTCACAAATCTCACACAAGCTTCCCTCTTAGCTCTCAACAACCTCCCTAGCACATGTATAGCTTGTGAATTGGTTTCATACAAGATTCAAATTCACATATAATTCAAGATTGAACTCATTTTCTCACATACCTCTTGTTCTCATCACCATGTCAAACCACCTGTTGCCTTATTAACTCGGCGGTTGACACACCTGAGCATACACATTAATTCTTTCCTTTGAGATTTTCGACTAATTCTTCTTGACATACCACCAAGATGTGACCTTCACATCACTAACAAATCTCTAGATAACTCAGCAAGCTTAACCACATACTAACTACAATTCAATGCGTTAGCGCATGATTTGGCCAACCCAGAGTTTTCCTTGTCAATTTCCCCATCACGGCTATTCTAGCTTAGGAACCCAACTGATGTCTTTCCAATATTGACATGGTTGTTTAGTCTTTGATCTCCACTTTTCCACCATCCTACGTAACTTTTAAGTTGGCTTTCCACCTTCACATCTCCACCTGCCATAGCCTCCAAATCCCCCCATCATGGACCTTTACCTTAGCTTGACATCTCGTCATCATGGCTTGGCATTTCATCCCATCGGGCCCAACCTCCTCATATTCCCATGAGCTCTTAGATCTTTCACTAAGCTATCCCTCACTCAAGATTATCTATCTCAGATCAACCGAGTTACCTCATTTCCTATCAAATGAGCTCACCAATTCACAAACGACTAGGCACGAGCTTAACTCGGTTGAGTGAGTTAGCTCTCATCAAGCTCTCCTTCATATTCAGCCCTGAGGTAGGAAAATGATCCCCTATCAATCGGGCATGGCCCTTCTCATTTGCATGAATCGAGTTCACCTATGAATCAACCTTCATGATTGTTGTGTGCTCAAGTCAAGCCCAAAGACGAGCTCTCATCCCCTACTAATACATCAGTGACTTGCTCGTATATGATCTCCCGAGCTGGCCTATGATCTCATGGATGAACTATCAAATTTTGATATTTGAGCTCCTAAATCCATCGAGATTCAAGTTTCAACTTGATTCATTACCTTGTCTGTGATCTTGTCGAGCTCAATCCTTCACCATGCATGTATGTCAACTTTCCACTCCTATTATGACTCGAACTCAAAACTCCTCAGTAAATACTTTCACCATGTAATAAGTATACAGAGTCAATCAAACTTGAAATTCCCTGACTTGGTATTGTGTCATCTATGCATGAGCCACTATGTTTTTCATTACCGTTACAATTTATTCATCCATGGGCATCTTAACTCTGATTCCATCCTCTTTCAAATTGCTTAATGAATGGCTTGAGTCGCAAAAATATGAATCACCTATTATTAACTCATCCTGAGCCACTAACCTGATCTTTGCACGAGCTCACCGTGATATTTCTTACTTGACCTATTCAATGTGAATGCATGTCATCTCACCGAGCAGCTTGCCGAGTTTCTCGATGAGCTATCCTAAGCTCGATATCCCCTAAGCCCACTGAATATGACCTTGCTCTGATTTTCAAACTTTGTTATGCTTTATTGAAACTGAGGAGGTAATAGAAGCACAATAGGACCTTTGAAACATGATTTATCAATTTTAATAAATTTCTCACACTCCTTGGTGGAAAGTGGGCCCGTAGGCCAACCTCCACACTACGAACAAACCCATTAACCTCTAAGACCCAAAATAGGAGAACACTCTGAAATGATCCCGAAATTTCACGTAGCACCATAGATGTGCCTTTAACAAAAAAATTCCCATAATGTCCCAAAATGCTTCATGAAAGGGCTTCCCTGCCCTAGGGTCCAATTGACCCGTGTGTTGTCAAATGTTTGTCCTAGGGGAAAAAATTTGATAACATTTTTGGTGACCTCTCGGGGATGATTACCTGTTAAGAATGATTCCAGTAGCCTTAAGTCATCCATTAGGAATGGAATTAATGTTGGAATTTTGAAAGTGATTTGATCTTCTATGATATATCCCAAGGTCTCCTTGGTATAGGTGGGAAAATTATTGAACTTTGAGAAATTTTTGAAACTTGGAACCTTGAAACTGTCTCCTTTGAAACCTTCAACAATGATACAATGTGAAAAAACAACACAAAACACAACAAAAAGGAAAGAAAAACAATAGCAACACATAACAATGTGCCTAAGAATTTGGAGGAAAACTCCTAACTAAACTATACAGGGGTGGAATGATCTCAAATGCAAGCTTTGAGATGTATCCCATTCACATGAATAGGCAGTTCTTCTCAATCGAGCCTAGACAAATGAAATGAATTCACCTATTTGAAACTTGTGATGATGTATGGCTTGCTCTAGAGAGTGTCAAACTTGGCATGTTTACTCTGGTTCGGCCCAATCTTCGTCCCATTTGAGAACTAAATATCCTTCTTGAAAATGCCTTTCGGATGCCTTATTTTCAAAACATTTCTTAACATGAGCCTCGATAATGCTCCAAAGTCTTCATATCCTTTTTTTCGTACTTCTACCAAATTCATGAGTTCATAAAACCTAACCTGTCATCAGGATTGTTCTCCATAACTTCAAGCTGATGAGCTAACTCCAAAGAAGGTAACTCCAAGGAGACCGTAAGTTTTTCTTCTCTTCCATATAAAAGCATGAAAGGGGAATTTTTGATGGCCCTTTTAGGTGTGATCTGAACTACCCATAAGGTGGTCTTAAGATGTGTATGTCAAGTCCTCTGTTAGTCTTCATTATGTGCTTGATAATCCTTGTGAGGTTTTTGTTGTTGTACTCAGCCAATTTGTTTCCTTGTGGATAGTAATTGGACGAAGTCTTAAGGTAGAACCCATTCTTAACATCCCATTTCACTTAGCTTCATACCAATAAAATCCATTGCATTGTCTGAAATGACTGTAAATGGAACACCAAACCTTGTCATTATGCCTTCTAATAAATCAAGAACTACCTTCTCATTTCTCTCCTTTAATGTTACCGCTTCTATCCATCGAGTAAAATAGTCTATTGTAGTAAGGACCCATTTATGTCCATCATTGGATGGAGGATTAATCATTCTAATGAAATCCAACCCCATTGAAAAAAAAGGGTTGATCCACTTGAATTGGATGCAAGTTGAAGAGTCACAACTTTTGTTTACCTGGAGAAAAGGCACATTCCTTACACTTCCTTACCCAGAGATGGGCATCTTTGAACAAATCCATCCAATAGTAGCTAGATCACATGATCTTGGTAGCATTTTTTCACCTAGAAAAATGTCCTCTAGATATGCCATTATGAAACTCTTCTAGTATCTTACTTACCTGCTTCCGGTCCCACACACCAAAGGAGAACACCGTTCAAATTCTTTTTAAAGAGAACATTATCTACCCGAAAATATGGAATAGACTAAATATGGAAAGTATGTCATTGATTTTTTATCCATGTTCATAGGATATACTCCTAAGAAAAGGAAATTCTTCATTTTGAATAACCAATCAACTTGACCATCATCTCCTCATCGTGTTTAGGAGCGTCACATTTTCATCACCTTTTGATTCCATGTTCTGCAAAAAGTTGTTGACACAAACCTTTACCTCCGACAATTTTGGTAACTTTGATATGCACGTCATACTCTATCACCTTTTTGATCCATCCAACATGCTTTTCATTCATTTATTTTTTTCAGAAAAATTCCTTGACACTGGATGAGACACCATTACATGAATTTTGTTGTTGGAAGACGTGCTTAAATTTATTTAAAGCTCAAATAACCACAAAGAATTTTTTTCAATGAATGAATATTTGAGCTCATAGTCTTTGAGGGATTGATCAAGAAAGTAATTGGTTGCTCCATCGTATTGTCATTTTGATGGGTAAGGATGCCCAAATTCTCTCTTAACCTACAAAAGCATAAATAATAAAGTCTTTATCAAACATGGGGTTCACCAACATGGGAGCTTTAGAAATGGATGTTTTCATGGCTTTGAAGCTCTCCCTTCCTTCATTTTTCCATGAGAATGCATATTTTTGTTTAGCATGGTTTTCAATGTCTTAGCCAATGTCAGCAAATTGAGGGATGAATCTCTGCACAAAATTTATGATTCCTAGAAAACTCTAGAGACCCTTCTTGTGACTTGGGAGAGATAAGGACATAATTGAATGGATCCTAGATGGATCAATAGAAATTCCTTCCGCTGAAACAACATGCCCCAACAACTTTCCCTCATGCACTACAAAAATGCATTTCTTGGGATTAAGTGAAACCCCAAATTCCCTACACCTTCGAAAACCTTCCTTAGATGCATGATGTGGTCTTTTGAATGCTTATAATATACATCTATATCATTAAGGTAAACCAAGATGATATCGTTGATTAGTCTATTAAATGACATGTCCATGGCTCTTTGGAAAGTAGCCCTGACATTGGATAATTTGAATGACATTTTGTTGTAAGCATACATGCCCCACTTGGTAGTGAAAGCCATTTTGAATTGACCACATTCTTGGACCAGAATTTGATTATAACCCAAATATCCATCAAGAAAATAAAATATTTGAGCTCCTGCTACCATTTGAAGGATTTTCTCCATTAACAAAAGAGGATAATGATATTTCAACAAGGAACGATTCAAGTCCCCGAAATCCACACATAATTGAATCTCTTTGTTCTTCTTCCTTATGGGGACCAGATTGTCTACCCAAGAGGAATGCTTGATAGGAAAAATTATATAGGCCTCGATGAGTTTGGTTAGCTCCTTTCTCATTAGTGACTCAATTTTGGGATTAATTAACCTCTCGCTTTCGACGAACTATCTTGGCATTAGGATCTAGTTCGATGGTATGTTATGCTAGACCTAGATCAAAACCATGTAGGTATTTGTAGATCCATGCAAAAATGTCATGATACTCTTGAAAATTTTTGATGAAAGCTTCTTTCTCTTTGGAAGTGCATACTTTTCCGATCTTTAGAAACTTTTCATTTGCTACCTCAACTTCCTCAAAATCTTCTTCTTTGACCACCATGTTAGAGATTTGTCTTTTGGCTTGATCATCTGAATTGAAAATGGATTCAAGAGTAACCAAACCTTTTGGTGGCTTTTTTCTTCAATTGTATGATTTGATCACCGTATGATTCTTACAACTTATCTTGCTTTTTTGCAACAAACTCCACATCTTCTTATAGAAAAAGAACAATTTTTTTGTCACTATTGAACACTTTCTAGCTACTCACATTATCAGGGGATATAGGTTAAACCACCATTTTGATGAATTACTACCCTTCTTTCATGATATCAATAGGTATGCCGTATTACAAGCCAATTGTAGCAAGCCTATCAGTATCTTGGTTTTGATTTCTAGGAGCTGCATGGATCCCAAAAGCTTCGAAATCTTCAATCAAATCCGAGATTTGGTTCTTGTATGATCTTAAACGATCATTTTTGGATGCACTTTATGTCATCACTTGATGAACAACTAACTCACTATTTCCAAAAATAGGCATGGCTTTGATTCCCTTCTTTTTAGCTAGTTGAATTCCTTACACAAGGGCCTCATATTCAAGAATATTGTAAGTGTAACTAAATTACAGCTAGAAAGATGAAAAGTACTTATCTCCTCCCTCGGAGAAATTAACATGATGCTAGCACTAAACCCATTCTTATTTCTTGATCCATAAAATAAAAAATTGTCATAGTCCTTCATAATTTCTTGGTGTTTTGACCGGTGGAGGTATGATCATACCTTCTCGTTGGTATCCGATTTAATCTCCTTCACAACTCGAATAAAGATCATGAATCTCGCATAAGACACTCAAGGATAGATATACGTTTTATATGTCATTTCTAGCCGAGATCACACCTATCTACTTGTTTGCATTCAAGAATTGAGGGAGTGGATAGCACCTTCATAAGGGTTTTGATCTAACCCTCACTATTTTAGATTGTGCCTATCAACCAAGGTAAGAGAACCTATATCATGCAGCCCCTATATGGAAAGGAGATGGAGATATCCTTGTAATTTGTGTATGATATGGAGAAGGCTTTGTGAAAACATGATCAAATATCCATTATCCAAACTCAAAGGAGTTGTCACTACTAAATGATGGAAATGTTCTCAAAATAAAGCTAGAGTTGCTAAAGACATGATAAAACCCTAATCAACTTTGTGCGCTTTTCTTAAAGGATTGAATTCTTTTGTGGACACACAATGTAGATACAGGGGTATTGTAGGTAGGATGAGTTAGTTTAAAGTGAAATTCTGATGAGAGATGTTAGGACAAGAGTAGTTAGGAGTCATCACCTTCTTTGGGAAATGTTGCAAAAGAATTACAACACCAAAACAACAGAGATATTCCAATGAATTTGCAAAGTGCTCTTTCAACTGTGATGTGTGCACATATGGATGCCCAAATCTACACTATTCCATACAAACTTTGATAGCCTTCCACAAAGGCTTGAAGAAAATATCGATAAAGCATTCAAAACCCCTTGTTAGATCATGTCCTAAGGTACACCCAACATTTTATAAACACCCTCAATTTACAAGGAAGGTAAGATGAATTTAAAACTCGTTTATCACCCTCAAATGAATGATCTTCTGAATGGAAGATTGCAGATGCCTTCAAACCCTCTACAATAAATGAGACCATGTATGACCAATAAATATCCCAAACACAAGATTGCAACATGAGCATGAAACACAAATTGAAAACATACTGAAATACAAGTGCATGCAAGCTTTTCCAAGAGATAAAACCAGTTAATCCAAGAATTTGATCAAATATATCAGCAAGGGAATGTTATTTAGACAATATCAAAGCTTTTTGATGGCTTTACAGCTGAAACCAACTCAACATGATGAACATTTGATGCAAACTGGAATCAAAATGGCTCTCAGGCAGTTTCTCAAAAAGGAAATGGACTTCTTCCAGTTTTTTCCTGTGAAATTTCTTCTCTCCTTCTCCAAAATTCTCAACAGACCTCCTAAAATGTTTTCAAACTATATGATATATCCTATGCCAACTTAGGTTCTTGCATCCCAAGAAAAGAATATGCCAAAGGGATCAAATTTGTTACAAAACCCTATCCATTTGATGAAAAATGATATAAAATTGTGACACATCTTGCCAAATGCTAGAGATGCACAAATATTTTAAAATATTGCATGAACTCAGATCCTTATCCATCCCAGGGTCACTTTTTTGGCATTCCACCATGCCAAAGATGCATTTGCAATCATTTTTCACCTTTTTCCCTCATCATTTTTAACTCGCACCTTTTCATTTTTACCTTTCACGTGTTTTTCACGGGCCGAGAAAATATCTCACTTAAAAACACTATAGAACATTGAATCAGCTCAAATAAATGATTCCATTGTGTTCAAAAGGCTGAAGGGATGCAGATTCATATAAGATTTCATGTGTTTTGGTGCAAAAATGACGATTCCACACTTCTTGGAAGCTCCAATGGTGCCCAAAAATGAAAATGCACAACTGCCGTTGATTAAAATCAACTTTAAATGCTAGCCTTCCACGTGGTAGATGATACCTTTCATATTCTTCCTCTTTGTCTTTGGATGGGGTGGGACACATGTCCAAATACCATTGGACCGAGCCTCCAACTTTAAAAAATGTGTTTTGAACCTTTTCTGCCCTTGGGAAAATTTTCCCCGCGAGCCCCTGGATGCGCCACGTGTCCTTCTGTGGGCCTTCACCAAAACCATGGGCCAATTTGATGCATTTCACCACTTTTTTGAGAAAAGGAAATTTTCTCAAAATGCTCCGCGCCCCCGAATACCCGTTGTTTCTTTGCCACATGTCATCTTCCCATTGGAGGCGGAGCTGACTCATCAAATTTGCCTTCAAACCTCCGCAAGCATCAAAACTCCATGCGGGCCCAACCTCTCTCTTTTGACATTTGAAAAATGCCATGTGTCACCTATGGATTAGTCGTGGGGAAAAACCTTCAATATTTTCCACGGGTTCATTGTTTCCTTTGAAAATTTTTGCCAAAGTTGGAACATTTTCCATTTTTCCTCCATGCTCAATTTCCATCAAATGTTGGACACGTGTCCGTTGTTCATTTGGTGTGGGCCTATTCTTCATTTTTTACCTTGTAAACATAGAGGAAAAAATTTGCAAACTTCTCCTTCAGCCCCTTCCTCCATTTTGCCTCTTGGACACATGTCCATCCCTTATTTGCTGCGGGCCTTCGGGCAAAAATTTAATTTTAGCATTTTGAAATTAAAACTTTAAATTCTATAAAACTTCCACCCCTCCATTTCATCCCCACATATGTGTCACCTTCTCATTAGGTGCGGACCCTTAGGTCCAAATTTCTTTTGAGGTTTTGAGCCAAAAATTTGAAAAATTTCAACTCTTCGCCTCCCCATACTAACTCTCCCGACACGCGTCGCCCCCTTCCATTGGGTGTGGGTCTTTGGGCCAAATTGTAACTTTAACATTTTGAAGTTAAAAGACTTCAAAATTTTCATAAATTCCGCCCATCCATGCTAACTCTCTTGGACATGTGTCTACTTCAGATTGGTGTAGACCTCTAAGTCAAAATTTTCCTTTGGCATTTTGAGCAAAAATTTGAAACAATTTTAAATCCACCGTCGCCCATTTGATCCTCCCATGCCACGTGTCGCCCTTCCATCACGCAGCCTTTGGGTTGAAATTTAACATTGAGAACTTTTTCCAAAATGAAGAAAAAGTTTTAAGTTACCCCCTACCACCGCCTCGACCATTCACCGCCACGTGTCATCATGCCATTCGCTGCGGGCCTCTGGGTAGAAATTTGATTTTGAGAAATTTGCAAAAAATGAAGGCAAAATTTTTAAGTGACCTCCACCACTTGGTGCTCCATCTCGTCCAATCGAATCACACCACGTAGGCACATAGGGAAAATGCGGGGGGCAGAGAAAATTCTCCCTTCGCCAAAAATTGAAAAATTGACAAGTTATAACATTTTTTCTGACCGCACCCAGCCAATGAGATCCTGCCAAGTCGGTATAGAATTTACAATGATAAATTTGATGGCCCGAGAGCACGTCAAAAATGTGAAAAATTTAGGGAATGCCCTAGAAACTAAATTTTTGACAGGGAAGGCAGAATTCTTCATTTTAATCCAACTGAATCATCTCTTGACATCATTTCATGCGCCTTAGGATTGGGGAAACACTTACACAAATTCATGATTTGGCAAAGGAGAAAATGGTACAGCCCGTGAAAATGAATAAATCAGGGCACAAATGGGGGAAACTTGGATTTTACTTCAATTTAGGGCAGAATAACAACAATGAGGGCATTTGAAAGCATCCAACTGAAAAAATGAGTTGCAAATCACCAGCTCGAGCCAATAAAACATTTTTGAGCAAAAGTGAAGCATGGAAAATCAGAGCAAAGTGTGCAAACCCATAAATTGCACCAACATTGGCTCTTTCCTGGGGATGGGCACTCCCAGTGAGTGCCACAAGAACAAGACGTAGACCAAGTGCCAAAAATCCATTAGGCAAGGAGTCAAAACATGTAGAGCAGCCCTAAAAACTAGAATTTTCACCAAAAACAGACCGAGAAAACCACACCAACAATGGTTACCAGGACAAAACGGCAAACCACAAACCAACAACAAGAAGAACAAGGAAAAGACAAAACAAAAACAAGGGCTATACAAAATGTACAACTTGTGCATACCTCCCATGGGGATTTAATCTAAGAAATGTTTTAAATGTCTACCATTAACAGCAGCTCCAAAGAAATCCCCATCCAAATCCTTGAGAAAAATGTATTTTCTCCAATCCCGATATCAATCGCATAAGGGCCCATCCATAACGCATCAAACTTTCCATGCTTACCCTTGTCTTAACACCTACTATCCCACAACAAAACTAGATCTCCAACACTAAAAGCTCTAGGGTGACCTTCTTATCAAACAACTTCTTCAATTTCTCCCTAAACTCCGACATGCCTTTGATGATAAGCTCTCCTTTCTTCATCCAACTCAATGATCCGATTGATTCTTGATTCATATGGGCCATGCTCTTGATCTTCCAACTACTAGGAAAACTTAAAAGTGGATAATCAGTAGGTGTAATGGTAAAGCCTGAGTTCCAACCACTTCAAATGGGCTTTTACCAGTTCTTTTTGGAGTTATCCTATCAGCCCAAACTACAAATTTCAAATGTTCTTTTACCTATCACCCCAAACTACAAATTTCAAATGTTCTTCCCACTTCTTCTTGTTGATTTCCAAGGTTCTTCTAATGATCTTGAGCAAGTTTTTGTTACTTGATTCAACTTGCCCATTCCCTCTTTGAGAAGAATAGGTTAGATTTATCCCATATTCATCGTGTTTCCGAAAATCAGCTTGGACTTCTATGGATAGACGAGCAGAACCCCTCTTTGACAAAGCAAAGCTGCAAGTCTCACGAACCTCTCTCCTTCTGGGGTTGGGATCTCATCCCAAAGAGAGTGTTCTAGGCTGCGAAGAGAAAGGAATAAAAGAAGGAGAAGAGAAAGAACAGATCCGAAGGGAGAAAAGAAATGAATTCCAAAGCAGAAGGGTCAGAAGATCTATGCTTTTAGTTTGGTAGTAAACAGAGCCAAACCTACTTGCATAGATAAACAAAGCAATACTGATAAACAAGTGACGGAAAAGTAGATATGAATTCAACAGAATAAACACATGCAGATCTAACATAAGAAAGATCTAATGTATAACACAGCTATTGAGCACAAAGTCTGAATAATTGTATTATGGTTCTTTTCTGTTACAAGAAAGCTCAAAGTCTTTCTCTCCTCACTTCTATTTCTATCTGAAAAATGTTCACCCCCGAATACAACAAGTATTCCTGTATATATAGAAGATGAGGAGGAGAGAAGACAAAAGCCAACAAAACAACACACAAAATATCTTACAAGATATTTACAAAATATCCAAAGTCATGTTGACTTTTACATCTTTGAGTGGATGACATCATCCCATGATGCAACATGGATGATGTCATCGTTTGTACCAACATACTTGAGATATCGCGAAAAGAAAGTCGGAGAAGAGGGAGAAGAAGAAACAGAAGAAGAAGAACAGCTACTCGTCATCATCATCCTGCAGCCGAAAAGGGGTAGCTTGTTTCTGATGCTGCTCAGGTGATGTTATTTGGAACTGAGCGCGGTATTCCAAGAACTTGCTGATCATTGGCCCGAATTGATCCTGTGACGGATCCTGGTGCCTTTCACTGATTGCTTCGCAAGTTTCCCGCTCATCAATGAGCTTTTCGGGGACCTTGGAATAGTCTTTACCCGCCTCGATTAGGGACCCGATGAAGTCTCTACAGGCCAGTAGGTTGTTGATGGATTCGATGTCGAAAGTGACTTCTGGCCCTGTCCCTTGAGAAGCTAACTCCTTGAAAATTCGGATAGTATCGTCAGCTGATCTCAAGGTGAGGGAAGGAGTGAGCAACCCTGGAGTCATAGATAGAACAATCTTCTCCATTTGATGCATCGCATCTAGGGCCTCTTCCTTCACCTTGTCTATCTTCTCTAACACAAATTCGAGCTGATCTATCCTGTAGTCCAGAGTGGACATAGTCTTGTTGAGGGTCCTTGGATGACCGAATACTCCAAACTTGACCAAATCTTCGACTGAACAATCGAACATTTGTTGGAAGGCCTCGTGTTGGAGTCTTGCGTTTTCGAGCTCTTCTGACACTGGACTTGCTAATGTTTGGAGTTCCTTATTCGCCTTCTCGATGTTCGTATAAACCGATATACTCGCGATCACCTTTTCACTATCCTTAAGGATTTGGCTCCTCCAAGCGTAAAAAACCATACCCCCGCCGCCGATCTTTGAATATTCATTGATCTTCTCCCGACCGAGCAGCTCAGAGTCTCGGCGCTTGTGGGAGGTGCACTTCCCATCTTCTCGTAGGGCTTGAAGCAGTATTTATTCTCGCTCCTTTAGTAGCCTCTTTTCTTCCTTTGTTTCTCAAGCTTTTCGCAGAGTGCATCAACCGCATGAAAGAGCTTCCCCGAGACTTTCTCGAGGATGTCCCCATTGTGACTTGGGTCACCGTGAAATCTGCCGAGAGACAGATCTTCTTTCTCTTTGGTAGGATCGGGGTAGGCTATTTCCATAACCTCTCACCGCAGCGCTCTTGAGAAGCGTGTAACCGGCTTGTGCTTCTTTGCTCCTTTAGCTTTAATGATCAAAAAGTCCATCTGAGCGATGGGGACTTTCCTCTTTGGTTGGCTCACCGTTGAGAGATCCAAGCTGGTCCTATAGAAGAAGGACCAGAGACAGAGGGGAGGCAAAGAACGGTAGAAGAGGGGAAAACGTGGAGACACGTGGCGGCGGCATTGAAAGAATAGCCAAGACATGCCCACGGGAGGAAGGGAAACCGCAACAGTAGAAGAGATAGGAAGGGAAGGGAACTCGGAGAGGAGAGAAGAAATGGAAGAAGACAAATCAGCGAGGGAGGAGAAAATGGACGAAGAGGCAGGGGAAAGGGTAGAAGAAGGGGCAGAGGACGCGACCAAAGGGGTGGTCGCAGGAGTCACACGAGGAGGGGAAGGAAGAGAAGAAAAAGGGACAGAAGGGACCTCTGAAGTTGTAGCAGTGCCAACATCCTGAGTGGATGGGCGTATAGGACTATCCTCCGCTTCTTTCTCTGGCGAATCCAGAGTTATTACTTGTTCAGGCTCTGAAGGAAGAGGACTTTCAGGGGCTTCCTCCTGAATGATGCTAGGCTCACCTTCCGCAGCTTTGCTTTTTAGCTGCTTCTTTGACCTTGGAGGTGCATTACCTAAAGGAGAAGTCGTAAAATCTACACCGAGGTAGATTAACCCATTCATGCGGCACCAACGCTCTGTCCTCCGCATAGTCTCTTTAACTCTCTCTCCTCAATTGTCTCGAGGAGCCTTGCTTGCACAATGTCCTGAAGGGCCAATCATCCCCTTCGTGTCATTATACACTTTGTCTACTTCGTCCCTCTCGTGGTTTGGAAGCCTTTTGGGACAATGGCTACTCCGTAATGGCTGATTTCCGTTAATGCCAAGCGAGAGTGATCCTTTCTTCTCGAGTTCTACCTCATGGATGACGCCGATGTAAATGTCCTCAATTTGAGGGACATGGATCGGATCAAGCTTAGCCCTTGGCAAGCAGCCCCTTGGGTCGAATGTAGGCCTTGCTGGGAAATCATGCTTCAGGTTGAGCAATTCTAGCTCAGCAAACATCTCCTTCGCCTTGTGATAGGTTGAACAAGTGTATCGGCCTACTGTGAGGGGGAAAGGAGTTCCACCCTTCTTTCTTTTCTGGCACTTCTCATGATATGTGACCAGCTGCCTTGACAATTCCAATAGAACCAGCTTTGGTCCAGCATATCTTGGCAACCTGGTGGGCTCTCCCAAGAAATTGGCCGCCCTTAGATAGGTGAATGTGGGAAATTGGGTGAACAAGGCCCCCCACTTTTCCACAGCAGAAACAGTATTCTTAATTGTGCGGCCATGAGTCAACTTTGGTCGCAGCATGCATATAATATGGTAGAAGAAAGCGCCATTGATTTTTGAAAAGTGTTGATGCTATTCTCCACCTTTAGCTCGGGTAGTATTCATATATCTTGGCTCGAGGCCAAGTTCCACTTCGGTGCAGCCCTCGATAATCCCTTTCGACGCAAAGCAGATACACTACGTAGGAGTTCATATGAAACACTCCCAGTGGCAAACTGTCAGAGCTGCTTCCGAAATAGCGCCGCTTATTATTTCCCAAAGAAAAGCGCTGATCGGGCAAATTCTTGTTCATCGCTCTGTGTACCGCAAAGATCCATTTATGGAAGTAGTGGGCGTCTCAAAGCCCGAAGACTCGCCAGAAAGTGATGGTGTCACCGAGTTCTTCTGAGAAGTCGCTTGGTGGATAGTCCTGGGGCCACCGGTCACTACCTTCTTATTTTTGAGGTAGACTTCATTCATTAATTGCATGCACAGTCCTCATTGTCCTCCTGTGTCTTGACACATTCTTGCAAGCTAATGTACCACATAGTTCCTGGTGATGAGGGATGCCAAGCATTAACTCAAAGCGACGGCAAGAAGGTTTATAACTACCTCGCCTTGCTATTCTCGACACATCTTGTGTCTTTGTTGAAGGATTGTGCAACAACCATCATAAACTCGTTATTAACAAAGACCGACAGAATCCCACCGGCGAAGTGCGTGTGGCGCCGCTATCAATTTATCCATCCATGGACTCCTTGTCACTTTCTCGAGTCCTTACCTGCATTCCTCCATGTCAATGTGACCTAATTCAGAGTCCCTGACATCCATATTGCACTCTGCCTGTGATTCGGGCATTCTGACCCTTTGGTATTTGTATTTCATTTCTTCTTCTGTTAGCTTTGCCTTCCCTCTTGGTTTGGTGGGTCTCTTGCTTGACGTAGACATGTGTTCTTCAAGGCTTATTTGATGATCTGCACGTAGAAGGAGCGAAACCCAATCCAAGAAGCTTGAATTAGTCATTTGATCTTCCATTGGAATACTAGCAGAAGAAAGAGTTAGAACTTTTAAGATTCGGGGCGCAGGGCGCATGAAAAATGTATATAACAGGCTGAATAGTCAAGGCGCACAGGAAAAGGGTGCAACAGAGGTTAAGTTGGCGCCAAAGGCGCATGGCGCATGGATGAAGCAGACTGCATTTTATAGAAGGGCGCATGGGCAGATTGTGCAACATGGAAAAAAGGCGCGCCAAAGGTATATGGCGCGGCGCATGGAGGGTCTACACAACATCGTACTTGCAACGGAGGTGCGCCCGCGCTGAGGCTTTATACTTGCACAAATAACTCTTGCGTTGCATGGAAGCTGGGCGCGCCCTTTAGCGCATAGAAGAGGGATGCAACAGGGGTAAAAGATGCGCCAAAGGGATATAAGGAGGCGCGGTTTTCGAGCGTGTTACGGGCCGAAAGGGTGCGCCTAGGGGCGCATGATTTTTAACTGCAGCATGCTGGGTAGACGCGCCGAGGGGCGCGACTGTCTAAGGTGCAACATGACGCGGCAACGCGCCATGGGGAATACTTGAAATACTTAAGCATTTACACATTTCAACCTCCACTTCGAAAGGACGCTTGGCATCACTTAGTTTGATAAAATAGGATCAGACCAAGCCAAAATAAAACCATCCCTCCCTTTTCCATCAAATCCAGAAAGAGGGAGGGAGAGGAGAAAGAAAGCACAGACCAGGCAGGAGGAAGAAAACAAAAAGTTCAAGGAGGGAAACAAGCCAGGCACAAATACAACTGATGAAAACCAGCAAGCCAGCACACACCAAGAACTAAATGAAAAGAGGATGAACCTCTTACCTTAACAATATAGCCAAAATCCTTGAGCGGGTCCACAACTTGATGAAAATGACAGAGCAGGGGCTGACAAGTCCAGGGATATCACGTGCTCGATGGAAATAATGAAAACGACAGGGCGGGCATTGTTATATATATCAAAACTTTGTCATAAATGCGCCACCCACTATTTGAAAAGGCGCGCAAAACGATCAACAGAGGAAAGCATGCGCCTTTCGCGCATGGGAAAGAGGCGCAACAAATGATATGTCAACATCGAGGCGCATGCGCCTCGGGCGCACGCGCAAATAAGGCTTAACATGCTTTGCGCACCGAAAGACGTGTTGACATGGGAAACCATGCGCCAAAGGCTTTTTAAAGGGGCGCACCAAAATGTGGTGTTACAGTGAAAATCCATGCGCCCAGCCAAAGGGCTCAAAAAAGACTAAGTTCAAAAACTGAATTTCCCGGGAAGGGATGTTACAATATTTCGAACGCGAAGGATCCCTATCGAGGGATCAAGACAAAATTTTCGGTATGGTTATCGGTAAAATTGCCCTTGTCAATTTTACGGGATAACAGCTGGCTCTTTCTGGGGACTATCTTTGAGTGAAACTTAAGGGTAGAGAATCCCAGATCACATGTGCCTATCCATTGGGCAAGGAGTCAAAAACAAGGGGAACCGGAGGGAGAACAAAGAAAACACACAACAAACCGAAAGCAAACACACAACCAAAATAAACTGTACAAAGAAGAGAGCAAGCTCTACTTCCTGAAGATCTTGAGATGTTGCCCGCTATAGGGGAAGCGGAGTTCAACTCCATCCAAATATGAGAGATAGAAACTGTTCTCTCCATTGAGTTGCTTGATTTTGAAGGGCCCTCCATAGGGAATCAAATTTTCCGTGCATACCCTTTGCTCTCTTCGCTTGTCCCAAAGAAGGACGAGATCTCCCACTTGAAAATCTCTCTGCTTGGCTTTCTTATCAAAAAGCCTCTTTACTTGATTCTGATGTTCGGTGATCCTGTCGACCACCTTTACTCTCTTTTCTTCAAGTTCTGTCAAATACATGATTCTCTTTTCTAGAGAACTCTGAAAAGTTTCATCTTCGATTGCTCGTGCCAAGCGTAGAGCAGGAAGTTCCGCAGAAATGGGAAGTTCGGCATCAGTGCCATATAACACTTGAAAAGGTGACATGCCGAGGGATCTCTTGGGGGTAATGCGGTCCGCCCACAAAGCATCGTACAAAGACTTGTGCCACATCCGCTGATTTTCATCTACTAATTTCCGTATGATGGTCACCAAGTTCTTATTACTGGATTCTGCCTGACCATTTCCCTGAGGATAATAATCTGAGGCATGTGCTAAAGTTATCCCATATTCATAGCAAAAGCTAATAACTTCCCGGGAAGAGAAGTTAGAAGCATTATCAGCAACGATTTTATTTGGAATGCCAAACCTGACAATGATATTTTCCTTGATAAAATTGCAAACCACCTCAGAAGTGGCATGCTTGATAGGTATGGCCTCCACCCATTTAGTGAAGTAATCAAGTCGTGAGGACATAGCTATGTCCAAAGACTCGATTGAGGATTGAGTGCACCAATAAAATCAATTCCCCATCGCCTCAATGGTTCATTTATAATGACCGGCCTTAGGGGAGGGCAGCCAACTTGGGCTTGCCGACGAATTGCCGATGTGGTTCACACTTTGCCACCCGTGTAGCCGTATCTTGAAAGAGCGCGCCGAGTACCTGCTCGAATGATCTTGTGTGTGCCACACTAAGAAGAAAATGGCCTCCACAGGCTGAATTGTGAAAAACTTTCCAGCAGCTTTACTTGCTTGGGCTTGTCAACACATCGCAGAAGACACCGTCTATCCTGCGCTTATATAAAAACCGTCATCCCGTATGACATACTTAGCTGCTCCGAGCTTTACAAAGACGCTTCTCCTTTACAAGCTTAGGTGCGGCATTCGCCGTAGGTGAGGAAGAAAGCAATGTCGAGTACCATTCGTCACTAGTTGCCACAAATAGAACCAGAGGCAGAGAATCGTGCCCTTCTAGAGGGTTTGCTCTTCATCGTACAATTTTCTCTTTCATCATGATTTTCTCGAACCTTGTTCTCAGCCATTAGCCGACACAGCCTTTGCCCTCACCACTTGGTGGGTTTAATATCTAGGTCATATTCCCGACCTTTGCGATCCAATTCCTCTCAAGCTTCCTAACTCCCGCCGAGTTAGAATTGACTTCACCGCAGTGTCGTGAACCAAAGACCACCGTATGTGAGTTCGAAATATAATACCTGAAATTCTTCACCGCTTTGACAACGGCAAAGGCGTGCTTTTCTAATTGAGTCATTTTCAGTTCGTGAGGCTTAAGAGGAGAACTCATGAATGCGATTGGAGATTCAATATCCTCCGAGTTCTTTTGCATTAGGATTGCAGATACGATGTTCCGATGCATAGCTATACATAATGAAGTCTTTGGAGAAATCCGACATACCAGACCGGTGCATGAGCAATGTGTTTTTATTTCCTCAAATGATCTTTTCCTTCTTCACTCCATCTCGAAAGTGGGTGACCCTTTCATCATGTTCAATATGTGGCGGGTCTTCTCAAAGCAAAATCAGGAACAAAACGCCTAAGAAAGTTCACCTTCCCGAAGAAAGAATGAACACCATTCTTGCTTGTAGGCAGAGTAAGGCTTTGGATAGCCTTAACTCTTTCGGCATCGATCTTGGTTCCTTCTTTGCTAACCACATGGCCTAGCAATTTCCCTTCTGTAACCCCAAAAACAGACTTTTTGGGATTTAGGGAAATTCCATGTTCCCGGCATCTGGCCAATACTTGCTCCAAGTGATCACAATGATCACTTCGCTGTTTAGAGAACACGGTTAAGTCATCTAGGTAAACTACAATGACTTTTCCCATCATGCCTTTGAATGCAAAGTCCATGGCCCGCTGAAAAGTGGCACCAGCGTTGGTTAGGCCGAAAGGCATTCTGCTGTAGGCAAATGTACCCCATGGAGTAGTGAATGCTGTTTTGAATTGATCTTCAGGCGAGACTTCAATCTGATTATAGCCTGAAAAACCGTCAAGCATGAGAAAGATCTCCGACCTGGCCATCGCTCAGAACTTGGTCCATTATGGGAAGAGGGTAGTTGTCTTTCAGCGAAGCTTGATTCAAGTTTCTGAAGTCTACGCAGATGCGTATTTCACCGTTTTTCTTGCGTACCGGCACAATGTTTGCCACCCAAGTGCTGTGATGGATAGGGAAGATGATTCTTGCGTCCAGCATCTTCTGAATTTCGGCCTGAATGGTGCCCGAAACCTTGGGATTATAATGCCTTTGCTTCCGACTTCAAGGCTTTGGCATCTTCTTTCGCTGGTATATTATGCCAACGTCCTCTCGCTTGAAGGACTTTAAATCGCATAGGACCATGCCAATACATCCATATATCTTTTCAAAGAACTTGACAAATTTCCGCTTTTCTTCCTGTGCAACATTTCCCGATGTTCACGAATCATGGATGTGCCTCGTAACCTATATTGACTGTTCTCCTCTCTGGAGATGAGCTAGATCATCTCGCCTTTTCTTTTTCACAAACGGTCATGCTCACAAACAAAGCGCCCCAGAGAAACCAGGCCTTTTGGAATTTTATTTCCCTTAAGCTGACAAATGCCATCGTTCTCCTTTGTTTCGTGGTTTTGACTGTTGATTGATTCACGGCATGGAGAGGTGGATCCTTCAAAATACAACTCATCAAAATTTTCTGATTTTTCTAGAAAGGCAATAAGGTGATTATCATCGTTGAATACCTGCCAATGCTGAGAGTTGTCTGGCACGCTTGGGCGGAAAACCACTTCAATGGTGTACTTGTTCGTCTTCAAACCCGGGTGTGGGAGCATGAGAGATGCTCAAATGCACCAACGAATCAGCCATGTCATTCTGAGCTCTTGGAATCGCTCCTATTGAAAAGGCATCAAATTCCTCAATGCTGTCCCATACTGCATTACGGTAGTGCCTGAGCCTTTCATTTTTTACTTGGTAAATCCTTTTGACCTGATTTACAACTAGCTCGGCATCACCTTGGACTTTTAGATTTTTTATTCCTCTTTCTTTTGCAGCTTGCATACCGAGTAAGAGAGACTCATACTCAGCAGATTATTCGTATTGAAAACTGCAATTTGAAAGAGAGAGGAATGACCTCCTCCTCGTGAGATATTAGCACAACCCCAGCCGCATCCACTAGTTAAGCAATGCCATCAAATCGCAAGGTCCGTGACTTATTAAGGTCCTTTTCTTGAACGAAAACTTCCTTTAGTATCCGCCTGGTGGATAAGAAGTAGTTCCCATCCCCGATGATTCAAAAGGATTTGGGCTTTGGGGTCTTCAGAGCTAGTGACCAAGTATTTCTTTTGGATTCCGCTTCAAAGTTTGCATTACGCCTTTGACTGAATTCTAGCTTTAGACCACCCATATGAATTTCCCCACCAACTTCGCTGCAAAAAAGCTCCTTCCCAAAGAAAATTCCATAGGCTCCGGAATGTCACGCCGACAAGGACGGTCATTTTTACCCTCTTTTCGGGAAATGCTGCGAACGCAAATTGCGCGTCTTTGATTTGACCAATCAATGGCACTTGCTTAGTTTCCAATGAGTAACATCTGCCGAAAGGTTTGGTAAGAGTGAGGCCCAAAGCATGGGCGACTTTCGCCGGCATGACGTTATCCGAAGCTCCGGAATCAATTATACAGTTGCTCAACTTATGGCCATTGATTAGGAGGGAGAGATAGAAAGGCTCTATCTTGCCTGATGCAGATGTTGAGGCAACATTTATGTGGGATTCAGGAGGAGTAGAAAGGATTCCTTTAGGGAAGCTCGATTAGATATAACAAATTTGACTTTGGATATACTTAGTCAATCTTACAAGTCAAGGGGTTTGACCAAGATACTCACTTCATTTGATCTTGGTCTTTTTGCATGATCTATTATATCAAATGCGCCAAGGGTCATGCGGTAAAGGAATGAGTCCTTCACCCCGCGATGATGGAATAGGGTTACCGATCTTGATAGGAATATGAGAGGGCTGATTCGGAGGAGAGATAGGTAGAAAAGGCTTCTTTTCAAAAGATTTAACAGGAGTTGAGTGGGAAGAGGATTACCTCTTTTAACAATGGTCGGAGGCGCGTTTGACACGGCCTTCTCTTTTTACGTATGGGCAGCAACTTCCGCTTCCTTTCTCATGAGCGGGTAAAAACAACGAGGATTGTCCGCTTGCATAGCCCTGAGTACTCTCTTCTTCATCAGATTCATCCTCGTCAAATTCCATGTATCCAATAGTAGAGTCGCCAGTCGGCTCACCGACATCTTGATCATCTTCGCCCTGAGACGAAGGTTCTTCATAGTACGCTTCTTCTTCCTCTTCACTTTCGCCGAGCATCGACCGAGGGGGGCCTCAAGCGCCAACCGTGGAGCAAACTGCAGCAAGCGCGGCCTTTGTGAAGCATTGTTAGGAACAAAATTCCTCCGCGGGATATCCCGATACGAGGAACTCGGGAGAGGCTTGGGCCACCGCTTTTTTTAGTGCAAGTAGGTCATTCGCCATCTTTTGGAATGCCGATCGATGAAGTGGTGGGCGAGGGATTCAAGATTTGACTTGATGATTCCTTTTTCAACTCGCCGATATTATTAAATTGTCTTCTATCCGGATGGCAAGCAAATGAGCAAGAGGTAGAGTAGCTACTCGCTCTCAAGGAGCAAGAAGCTGACTTTTGAGCTCATGGCGTTCACGAAGAAACACTTCGATTCTCCGGCGCTGGAAGCATGGTAGTAGGGACGCGCGCTGATCAACGATTGAACCGGCGACGAAATCACGCATGGTCTCATTGGCTTCTTTCTTCAAAGGTGCGTGATCCGTGATAAGCAATGCAAATGCATCTTCTCAAGGCTTCATCTGCCTTTCAAAAGCATCCCGTAAGGTGGCCCAACCGGTGATAGATCCGGCCGCAAATGCTGAAACCATTCACCAAGCGGGCCCTTGTAGGGTTTCCAAAAAAGGCGGACCGACACATCTTCGTGAGTCACGTCCAAAATACTGCATGACATAATGAAAGCGTATATGTGGGAATCCGTGCTTTGATTTCCGCTCCCGCCGAATTTGGGAAAATTCTTTCGGCTCCGTGAGGGAGCGCGTGAACTGGATGTGGCAAAGCCAGAGGACCCATAGCATTTCCCATGGTACCGCCATCCGAAAGCCGGAAAGAGAACACGAGCCGAAGTGTAGTTCCGCCCGAGTAGCAAAGAAAGCACTACAAAGGGACGTGGATGCTCCTCAGTAAAAGGCTTTTTCTTCGTGGAGGTGAGACACTCTGGATGACCGGCTAGCCGAGCTTAGCGCTGAAAACGTGCCGGGCGTTACGCTGAAATTGTGCCTCCGCGCATCGAAAGTAGGATCAGCTTCTCCACGGCTCTCTGCGCGCGTAAAGGTTCACTCGCCAGTGTACCTTTCGGATCTGCAATATTACAAATAGATTTAAACTTTATTTTTGGGTGTACTTGCTGATTTTCTGGTTTTTCTATCAAAACCAGCAAGATGCACTTTTCTCGATATTTAAAACTATCCTCTTCGAAAACCGATTGCATGTTAATGACAAATAACAAATGAGGATAAGATGGCAGGAAGATAGTAAGCTGATTTTCCGATCTGGTCTTTACTTTTTCAGGAGTTTCAAACTTTTGGAAAATAGTTAAAAATCCGATCTACGGAAAAATAATGATTTTGATAAAAACTCAAAAACTAAAGATCTCGTAATTAGGCCCGATCTATGACTCTCGTAAGAAAAATTTTCGATTTGAGCACTTTTGCAAATTTTTTAGGATTTCTAACAAAAGGTTTTAGATTTGCAAACTGGCAGCAACCTGCTGATTTTTCCTGATTTTTTATCTTTCTACTAGCATAGATCTAACAGATCTGTTCGAATCCCCAGCGGAGTCGCCAAAAACTGTTGGTCCGAAAATCTGTCGCTTGGACAGATCTATGGATAGACGAGCCAACAGTGTTGCAGGGCTTAGCCCCTCTTTGAGACAGCAAAGCGAAACTGGTTTATTGCTACTTCTACTAGCAGGAACCTATGCAAGTCTCACAGATTCTGCCTTCGGGGGTTGGGATCTCATCCCAGTAGAGTGTTCTAGGCTGCGAAGAGAAAGGAATAAAAGAAGGAGAAGAGAAAGAACAGATCCGAAGGGAGAAAAGAAATGAATTCCAAAGCAGAAGGGTCAGAAGATCTATGCTTTTAGTTTGGTAGTAAACAGAGCCAAACCTACTTGCATAGATAAACAAAGCAATACTGATAAACAAGTGACGGAAAAGTAGATATGAATTCAACAGAATAAACACATGCAGATCTAACATAAGAAAGATCTAATGTATAACACAGCTATTGAGCACAAAGTCTGAATAATTGTATTATGGTTCTTTTCTGTTACAAGAAAGCTCAAAGTCTTTCTCTCCTCACTTCTATTTCTATCTGAAAAATGTTCACCCCCGAATACAACAAGTATTCCTGTATATATAGAAGATGAGGAGGAGAGAAGACAAAAGCCAACAAAACAACACACAAAATATCTTACAAGATATTTACAAAATATCCAAAGTCATGTTGACTTTTACATCTTTGAGTGGATGACATCATCCCATGATGCAACATGGATGATGTCATCGTTTGTACTCAACATACTTGAGATATCGCGAAAAGAAAGTCTGAGAAGAGGGAGAAGAAGAAACAAGAAGAAGAAGAATGCTACTCGTCATCATCATCCCGCAATTAAAAGGGGTAGCTTGTTTCGATGTCTTTGTGATGTTATTTGGAACTGAGCGCGGTATTCCAAGAACTTGCTGATCATTGGCCCGAATTGATCCTGTGACGGATCCTGGTGCCTTTCACTGATTGCTTCGCAAGTTTCCCGCTCATCAATGAGCTTTTCGGGGACCTTGGAATAGTCTTTACCCGCCTCGATTAGGGACCCGATGAAGTCTCTACAGGCCAGTAGGTTGTTGATGGATTCGATGTCGAAAGTGACTTCTGGCCCTGTCCCTTGAGAAGCTAACTCCTTGAAAATTCGGATAGTATCGTCAGCTGATCTCAAGGTGAGGGAAGGAGTGAGCAACCCTGGAGTCATAGATAGAACAATCTTCTCCATTTGATGCATCGCATCCAGGGCCTCTTCCTTCACCTTGTCTATCTTCTCTAACACAAATTCGAGCTGATCTATCCTGTAGTCCAGAGTGGACATAGTCTTGCTGAGGGTCCTCGATGACCGAATACTCCAAACTTGACCAAATCTTCGACAACAATAACATTTGTTGGAAGGCCTCGTGTTGGAGTCTTGCGTTTTTCGAGCTCTTCCGACACCGGACTTGCTAATGTTTGGAGTTCCTTATTCGCCTGTCTCGATGTATATAAACCGATATACTCGCGATCACCTTTTCACTATCCTTAAGGATTTGGCTCCTCCAAGCAGTAAACAACCATACCCCGCTTCGCCGATCTTTGAATATTCATTGATCTTCTCCCGACCGAGCAGCTCAGAGTCTCTCGGCGGCAGTGGGAGGTGCACTTCCCATCTTCTCGTAGGGCTTGAAGCAGTGTATTTATTCTCGCTCCTTTAGTAGCCTCTTTTCTTCCTTTGTTTCTCGAAGCTTTTCGCAGAGTGCATCAATCAAAAAGAGCTTCCCCTGAGACTTTCTCTCGAGGATGTCCCCATTGTGACTTGGGTCACCGTGAAATCTGCCGAGACATCTTCTTTCTCTTTGTAGGATCGGGTAGGCTATTTCCATAACCCTCTCACCGCAGCGCTCTTGGAGAAGCGTGTAACCGGCTTGTGCTTCTTTGCTCCTTTAGCCGGAATGACTGAAAAGTCCATCGGAGCGATGGGGACTTTCCTCTTTGGTTGGCTCAGCTGTTGAGAGATCCAAGCTGGTCCTATAGAAGAAGGACCAGAGACAGAGGGGGAGGCAGCAACGGTAGAAGAGGGGAAAAACGTGGAGACACGTGGCGGCGGCATTGAAAGAATAGCCGAAGACATGCCCACGGGAGGAAGGGAAACCGCAACAGTAGAAGAGATAGGAAGGGAAGGGAACTCGGAGAGGAGAGAAGAAATGGAAGAAGACAAATCAGCGAGGGAGGAGAAAATGGACGAAGAGGCAGGGGAAAGGGTAGAAGAAGGGGCAGAGGACGCGACCAAAGGGGTGGTCGCAGGAGTCACACGAGGAGGGGAAGGAAGAGAAGAAAAAGGGACAGAAGGGACCTCTCGGGTCAGTAGCAGTGCCAACATCCTGAGTGGATGGGCGTATAGGACTATCCTCCGCTGCTTCTTTCTCTGGCGAATCCAGAGTTATTACTTGTTCAGGCTCTGAAGGAAGAGGACTTTCAGGGGCTTCCTCCTGAATGATGCTAGGCTCACCTTCCGCAGCTTTGCCTTTTAGCTGCTTCTTTGACCTCGAGGTGCATTACCTAAAGGAGAAGTCGTAAAATCTACACCGAGGTAGATTAACCCATTCATGCGGCACCAACGCTCTGTCCTCCGCATAGTCTCTTTAACTCTCTCCTCAATTGTCTGAGGAGCCTTGCTTCAGTCAATGTCCGGGAAGGGCCAATCATCCCCTTCGTGTCATTATACACTTTGTCTACTTCGCCCTCTCGTGGTTTGGAAGCCTTTTGGGACAATGGCCACCCCATAATGGCTGATTTCCGCAATGCCAAGCGAGAGTGATCCTTTCTTCTTAGCGAGTTCTACCTCATGGATGACGCCGATGTAAATGTCCTCAATTTGAGGGACATGGATCGGATCAAGCTTAGCCCTCGCAAGCAGCCCCTTGGGTCGAATGTAGGCCTTTACGGGAAATCATGCTTCAGTTGAGCAATTCTAGCTCAAGAAACATCTCCTTCGCCTTGTGATAGGTTGAACAAGTGTATCGGCCACTCGTGAGGGGGAAAGGAGTTCCACCCTTCTTTCTTTTCTCGGCACTTCTCATGATATGTGACCACCGCCTTGACAATTCCAATAGAACCACTTTGGTCCAAAGATATCTTGGCAACCCGGTGGGCTCTCCCAAGAAATTGGCCGCCTTTAGATAGGTGAATGTGGGAAATTGGGTGAACAAGGCCCCCACTTTTCCACAAAGCAGAAACAAGATTCTTAATTGTGCGGCCATGAGTCAACTTTGGTCGCAGATGCATATAATATGGTAGAAGAAAGCGCCATTGATTTTTGAAAAGTGTTGGATGCTATTCTCCACCTTTAGCTCTGGGTAGTATTCATATATCTTGGCCCGAGGCCAAGTTCCACTTCGTGCAGCCTCGGATAATCCCTTTCGTGACGCAGCAAAGATACACTACGTAGGAGTTCATATGAAACACTCTGTTGTGGCAAACCGTCAGAAGCTTCGAAATAGCGCCGCTTATTATTTCCCCAAAGAAAAGCGCTGATCGGGCAAATTCTTGTTCATCGCCTCTGTGTACCGCACCGCAGATCCATTTATGGAAGTAGTGGGCGTCTCAAAGCCCGAAGACTCTCGCCAGAAAGTGATGGTGTCACTGAAGTTCTTCGAGAAGTCGCCGGTGGATAGTCCGGGGCCACCGGTCACTACCTTCTTATTTTTGAGGTAGACTTCATTCATTAATTACATGCACAGTCCTCATTGTCCTCCTGTGTCTTGACACATTCTTGCTTGCTGCTAATGTACCACATAGTTCCGGTGATGAGGGATGCCAAGCATCAACTCAAAGCGACGGCAAGAAGGTTTATAACTACCTCGCCTTCTTGCTATTCTCGACACATCTTGTGTCTCTGTTGCTGGATTGTGCAACAACCATCATAAACTCGTTATTAAAAGACCGACAGAATCCCACCGGCGAAGTGCAGTGGCGCCGCTATCAATTTATCCATCCATGGACTCCTTGTCACTTTCTCGAGTCCTTACCTGCACTCCTCCATGTCAATGTGACCTAATTCGTAGTCCCCGACATCCATATTGCACTCGCCCGTGATTCGGGCATTCTCACCCTTTGGTATTTGTATTTCATTTCTTCTTCTCGTTAGCTTTGCCTTCCTCTTGGTTGGTGGGTCTCTTGCTTGACGTAGACATGTGTTCTTCAAGGCTTATTTGATGATCTGCACGTAGAAGGAGCGAAACCCAATCCAAGAAGCTTGAATTAGTCATTTGATCTTCCATTGGAATACTAGCAGAAGAAAGAGTTAGAACTTTTAAGATTCGGGCGGGCGCATGAAAATGTATATAACAGTCAATAGTCAAGGCGCACAGAAAAGGGTGCAACAGAGGTTAAGTTGGCGCCAAAGGCGCATGGCGCATGGATGAAGCGATGGCATTTTATGGATAGAAGCATGTTACATTTTTATGTGCGCCTTTGGCGCATGGGCAGATTGTGCAACATGGAAAAAGGCGCGCCAAAGGTATATGGCGCGGCGCATGGAGGGTCTACACAACATCATGTACTTGCAGAACGGAGGTGCGCCCGCGCTTGAGGCTTTATACTTGCAAGAATAACTCTTGCGTTGCATGATAAGCCGGGCGCGCCTTTAGCGCATGAAAGAGGGATGCAACAGGGGGTAAAAGATGCGCCAAAGGGATATAAGGAGGCGCGGTTTTCGAGCGTGTTACGGGCCGAAAGGGTGCGCCTAGGGGCGCATGATTTTTAACTGCAGCATGCTGGGTAGACGCGCCGAGGGGCGCGACTGTCTAAGGTGCAACATGACGCGGCAACGCGCCATGGGGAATACTTGAAATACTTAAGCATTTACACATTTCAACCTCCACTTCGAAAGGACGCTTGGCATCACTTAGTTTGATAAAATAGGATCAGACCAAGCCAAAATAAAACCATCCCTCCCTTTTCCATCAAATCCAGAAAGAGGGAGGGAGAGGAGAAAGAAAGCACAGACCAGGCAGGAGGAAGAAAACAAAAAGTTCAAGGAGGGAAACAAGCCAGGCACAAATACAACTGATGAAAACCAGCAAGCCAGCACACACCAAGAACTAAATGAAAAGAGGATGAACCTCTTACCTTAACAATATAGCCAAAATCCTTGAGCGGGTCCACAACTTGATGAAAATGACAGAGCAGGGGCTGACAAGTCCAGGGATATCACGTGCTCGATGGAAATAATGAAAACGACAGGGCGGGCATTGTTATATATATCAAAACTTTGTCATAAATGCGCCACCCACTATTTGAAAAGGCGCGCAAAACGATCAAGCCGACAGAGGAAAGCATGCGCCCTTTGGCGCATGGGAAAGAGGCGCAACAAATGATATGTCAACATCGAGGCGCATGCGCCTCGGCGCACGCAAATAAGGCTTAACATGCTTTGGCGCACCGAAAGACGTGTTGACATGGGAAACCATGCGCCAAAGGCTTTTTAAAGGGGCGCACCAAAATGTGGTGTTACAGTGAAAATCCATGCGCCTGCCAAAAAGGCTCAAAAAGACTAAGTTTGAAAGCTAAGTTCAAAAATTTTTAAATCGTTTGAGCGAGGGATCCTTCGAGGATCAAGACAAAATTTTCGGGATTATCGGTAAAATTGCCCTTGTCAATTTCGATACGCTTGACTTTGAATTCAGTTGCGAAGAAGTGATGCCTTCTATCTTGTTGTTTGGATCTTAAGCGTAAGACTTAATTTAAGATAAGCACGATTTGGGTGTTTTCTTTTCTTCTGAACAATTCTTGAAGAGTTCGAAGAAGATGATTGTTTTCTTAGTGAAGGTCAAGGACAGGAAATGTTCTCTGTTGCTTTTGAATTCTGGAGATAGCATTAGGGGCTTACTGTGCTTTATAATTGAATTTGCTGTAGGTAACAACAATGAATAAAATGTTATTTTGAATGGGATATGCTCATAGGATTAGGAAATCATGTGATTAATTGACTGCATGATTGAAATACTGTTTGTCTGTTTAGCATACGGTGAAAGAAATATGGTTTCTTTTAAGTATGGTAAATATATGGTATGCAACCTTATATTGTTTGATCTTGGATGAACATAATGTTGTACTAACCTGTTTCGGATCTTTATATGAGTCTGACTCAATTGAAGTATGGATATGGATGATGAATTCTTCCCTGTTTTCATTTAAAGCTGATTATAAATGAAATCATTCTTGCTGCCGGAAAGTGAATTCCGAATGGATTTTGTAAGTTTCACTCTGAACTGTTATCTTGATTTGTCTCTCGTTTGGATTCCCTTGTTCGGACAGTCATATGGAAAGAAATAGAGGTATGAATGAATGACTTGGAAAAATGATATTTTCTTCCTTCATTCAGTTGGAAATCGGTAATTCGTGAAAAATGAATTTTATAATGCTTAGATGGGAGCAACTATATGCATTGCTGTTCACTTTCTTGTCTGTGCTTGATTGCTTGGATTCTAATATGATGCAAGAACTGAAAGGAAAGTAAAGGGGTTTACATTTCAGTTGGTTTCATCCTTGCATTTATTATTAATGAAAGGCGTAGAAAAGATAACAGTGTGTTATATCAGCAGTAAGCTATTTGTATTCCTAACTTTACAAATATTGTAAATTGAGACTTGTAACAGTTATGTGGAAAACGGGACAGCAGTTCTTTGGCTGATTGTGATGATATTTGATAGTTCAGTTGTTTTGATGATCTTTCTTTTGTGCCTATTTCGTGATTGATGTTTAACTGTCGTTTCATAAAAGCAGGGTTCTTTTATTGAGACAGTTAGTTGAAGCACCTTATTTTAAGGATAAGTGCTTAATATGCTCAGTTCATTAATCGACCCCAGTAAATTCATTTTGTAGATGGAATTTGATTAGAATGAAGACTTGGCTATTTTCTGATGCTTCTTGATTAGCTGTAAAATGAATTGTAATTGTTACTTTGATTTCTCTTTGAGGAATTGTGAAAAGAAGAAAATATATTCTTCTGTCCATGAGTTGTATTGATGATTTATGTAAACCATGCCCAATCAAATTGGATTGGCTATTGTACGGATTATGACATGAAATATTGAATACAATTACATGTGTGATATTTTAATGTTTATATCAGTTTGAATTGTTGTCTAAATTGGAAATATAATGTTATTTCTTGATTGGATTTGTTTAATTGTCCTTGGATGGATGTTAAATGGAAACTGATATCTATTCTTACCTAAATGCAACTTTTAAGTTGAAAAATGCAATTAATTCATACTTGGGTAAAGATGAATTTTTAATTGACATTATAAGGATTAGGAAGAATATGATTCCATAATTGGAAGGTATTCGGGATTAGCTTAGGAGCTAAGGAATACCAATTAAACTTCGGAGTAATCGAACTTCGCTTTCGAGCTCCATTAATAATCTCGTGTGTTAAATTCAGAATAAAGGATATAGGATAAGTATATCCAAAACTAATGGACCTTAACCATATAACGTTAAGGAGAACAAATGAATACATTTCTTGGAAATTAGACCTCGTTTAAATGACGTCTAATAAGTTAGAATTCTGAATTTAGTTGCAGTTGGAAAATCTTGGCTAAGTTTAATAGGTTAAACTTATCACGTCCGTCGGTACGGACTGCTTAATCCAATGATTAAGAAGTGAACCAAGTAGGGAAATGTAGCCCTTCGACACGAAGGAGAAGATGCATAGCAAGCTAATGGATGGTTTAGTCCCTCTTAGCCCTATACAACTGTAACGGAAACGAGGATCAAGGGATCAGCGTGGATGCTGAAAGTTGATTTTAATTATTAAATCGTATCCTAAGCACTTGAGCAGGATGTGTATTCTCGATGGGAGAATTCTGTAGGACATTGGCATACGCCAGCTACAGCAAGGTGTCTCCATGAAGACGGGGTCTTCATGACGACACACTGTTGCAGCTGACATATTGCAATGCCCTCCCGAATTAAAACATCAAGAGTACATAGGCTGAAGGTGTAACTATGGACAGGGGATAGGAGTATGATCTGGTATACGGAGTGACTCCGGAATACTAAAGATAACTAGACACACGGGGTCGTGGGGAAACGACACTGTATGTCTGCGTATCTTTAGTTACCGGGAGTGCCTTCCTATACTCGTTCATATTACTAACTGTAATTGGAAGTTTAAACTAACCTTAAACGAAGAGGACTGGTAGGAACCAGGAAAGACCATTCTAGATAACAGGTGAAGTGAAGTGAAGGACGTATTCCGTTGATGTGTATCACATCCAGGAATATGATCATGCAAAGCATGTGAAAATCTTTGGCCAAAGTATCGCAATTGCTGGTTGCGTTGTCCTTATCACTTAATTTAAGATGCAGGATGTCAGATGAATATCAGTAACAGATATTCAGATAGGCTTCTTAAATGGATCACTTGATAACCGGAAACGGTTATGAGAACAGGTATATATAATATACCATGCATAAATGAACATGAAGGATCGGTTGTTGCCGAGTCATGAACATGAAGGATCGGTTGTTGCCGAGTCATGAAATGAAGGATCGTTGAAACTCCGAGCCATGAAAATGGAAGATCGGTAGTTCCTCGAGTCATTTACAACAGCATATAGAATCTGTTATAAGATTGAATGGCATTGAATGTGTGTTCCATATTGTAAATATGCGAACAGGGAACATTCGTTTTAAAAAGAAATTGTGTGATCCAAACTGTGTTGTTTGGGCAGAGAACAATTATTAAAACTTGAACGTGTGTTTGAATTTTATAATTCATAACAGAGAACGTTATCAAAAAAAAAAAAAAATTTCCCTTGTTCTGGTATTTTAAAATGGGGATGTTACAAATCATATAATGAGATACCATATGTCTTTCTGTAATGACTCGAAGAACTACCGATCTCCATTGTTATGGCTCGAGTTTCGATGATCTCTCATTTCATGACTCGGCTACTTACCGATCCTTCATGTTAATCCATGCATTGTATACTAAGTATACTTGGTTCTCTTTACCGTTTTTGGTTATCGAAGTGTTCCATTTAAGAGGCCTATCTGAATATCTGTTACCGATATTCATCTGAAATCCTACTTCTTAAACTAGGTGATTAGGACAACACAACCAATAGCAACTTGCGATACTTTGGCCAAATATTTTCACATGCTTTACATGATCATATTCCTAGATGTTACACACATCAATGGAATACGTCCTTCACCTCACTTTGTCTGTTATCTAGAATGGTCTTTTCTGATCTCTGTCAGTCCTCTCGTCCAAGGTTAAACTTTAACCCAAGATAGCAATATGAAAGAGTATAGGGAGACACTCGTGGTGACTAAAGGTACGCAGACATACTTTGTCGACCCTAGTTGACTGCGTGTGTCTAGTTACCTTTAGTCTTCCTGAGTCACTCCGTATACAAGGTCACATTCCTATCTTGGTCCAAAGTAACTTGGTCCAAGCTTATGTAACTTGATGATTCGATTCAGGAGGGCGTTGTAACATGTCAGCTGTAACATTGTGTCATCATGAAGGCCCCGCCTTCATGAAGACACCAGATTGTAGTTGGCATGTGCCAACATCCTACGGAATCCTCCCATCAAGGGTTACACATCCAGCTAAAAGTGTGATTAGATTCTTATCTTTATTATTTTAAGAATAAGTTTCAGCAACCGTGTTGATCCTCTAACCTCACTGTTTATTACAGTTGCATAGCTAAGAAGGACTTAAATTGTCTTATAGCTTAATATACATTTACTCCTCCTTACCAAAGGATTGCATATTTCCATCTTAGTTCTTTAATTTAAGCTTCAGACTAACAATCCACTACAACTTAACGTAGTAAGATCAACTTACTAAACTTAACCAAGTTTTATTCGCAACCGAATTTAAATTCAAAATTCCATCTCGTTAGACGTCATTTAAATGAGGCCTAATCCCAAATGAATATATTCATTTATTCACTATAACCTTACTTCAGCAAGGTTTGTTATGAGGAGATATGATTCCTCATACCGAATATCCTTTTGATCAAAACATCCCAAGGATATCAACAAAATTAGAATACAGAATCCAATTGTCTCTTTCTAATATTCATTAGTTTATATTCTAATTTTGAATATCATTCATTTAAGAGTTTGTATTCACTTTACTCTTTACTAATGTCAATTTTAAATCCATATTGACCTAAGTATTAATTAATTGCCCATTCCAACTTAAAAGTTGTATTCAAGTAAAGAATAGATATTATGTCCCTTTAAAATCTATCAACCATCATTTGAATAAATCCAAATTCAATGAATAAAATTATATTCTCAATCTTATTCAAACAGTTTCAAAGTGGTACAACCATTAAAATAACACTCCTTTCCTTTTACTCATTTCTCTAGATTAAAATTTATACAATTTACAAGTCCATACAACTGGACTTCATTCATGCCAAACAATATTAACTTGTAAAGAAAGAAGAATACAACTTTTTCTTTTCCCATTTCCTCGTAGAAGAATAATAAAATCTCAGAAAAGATCCATCCCTTAGTTAATCAGAAGAAGCATCATAAAACAACATATCTTCATTTTTACTCACGGAATCCATCTGCAAAATTAACTTGCACGGGTCAGTTCATCGAACTGAGCATATTAAGCACTTATCATTAAAATGAGGTGCTCTTGATTAACTGTCTCAATAAAAGAACTTTGCTTTTATGAAATGTTTAAAAATTGAGATGGACATCATCTACGAATTAAGTGTTGATAAGGATGAACAACTTAACAACCCAATCCCATAATTACCATCACAATCAGACAAAAAGATTTACTAACAACTTTTCCCAAATAATTACTGTAAACCCGCAACACTTTATTCACATTTCCTTACTGTTTTCTTCCAATAACGCAAGGAGTTCATTCCATATTTAAACAATTACTACCAAGAGTATTTTCCCTAAATAGTTCCAGATTAAAACATCCGTAAGAACTGATACACATATGTATATATTGTTGTTCTAATGCAATTACTATCAATTCCCTTCCCTCATTATAGATGAAATTTCAAAGAAGAGAATTTAAATTTAAAAATTCAAATAGAACTCCTTCCCTTTTATACTACTCATTTAATTTCAACCAAATCAAATGCAGAAGAGAAAGGTAGTCATACACCGTAACAACACTGGTGTTATTCCCCAAAATTCAACATCAACATAGTACGTCTTTCAATTCAAAAAGAAGAAAAATAGCAGATAAAATGCAGTTGCTTACACCGAAGGCAGTAGGAAATTCATTCAATATTAATAATAGAAGTTCAACTGGATAAGAGAAGAAAATTAATTATTACTTCCGATTACCCATTCAATATTCTCTTTCTTTTCATCACAACTAAACTAGATGATTTGAACAAGAAGTAATAACAATCAATGATAACAGTCAAAGAGAGAGAACAATTAAGCCAATAATCGTATGAAAGAAGAAGATTCATATTACCTCTTCTCATTGCTTAGCCAAATATCAACTATTTAGTGCCACCTATTCCAATAGGGTGATTCCTTCTAAACAAGTCTATTTCAATATTCAAAACTTACTAACTATGCGATTCAAGGGAGTATACCAGAATTCATTTGCATCTGATTCCACAAGTATCAAGAATAACGACATCTTTAAATAAAATCTGTTTCCTTTAATTATTCACCCAAACGGACATTTCCATCCAGGTATAAAACAAGTGAGAGTGTACAATAAACAACAAAATCATGATTTCATCATAATAATAAAAGGAATCATTTTTCAAACACCAGAGTAAGAAATCAACTTCAGTTCAGTTTTAATGAAACAACGAAGAAGTTTAGACTGCAGTTCGCATATATATATATATATATATATATATATATATATATATATATATATATATATATATATATATAAATTCACCATCGAATTCAAAGAAGAATAAAATGATAAGCTCTATTCCATCCAACAAATAACCAGATACTCTGTTCCAGGTTTAAGTAAATCATTCCTAAAAATCATTCACGGATTTCAAACCAAATAAGGAGACATTGAATCATTTTACATTAGAAAGAGTAAGGACAATTCATTAAATCTGATGTCCCTAAAGGATTCGCATCCCTAACACTGTAATACGATAAGAGAAACAGTTCACACAACAGTTCCATATAAACATTCTCACGGTTTTTCAAAACCATTGCGCATACAAAACTTAGGAAACAATTTACACATCCCGGTTGCCTTTATCAATCAAACCCATAATGGGTGATAAAACCGAATACCCATTACTGTCAAAATTCAAACAGCAAGGATAGATTTCATTTCATTTACCCTCCTAGTAAAGAAAACACCCAAATCGTATTTATCTCCAAAAGACAACTCAACCCAGAAATCTCATCAAACATATCAACATTTTCATTTTACAAAAACATCCAATATAAGAGCAGAGTTCTTTTAATGAAGACGCTTAACAAAGAGCAAAATGGTTTAAAGAGAAGAGCTCAACATGCCTGTAAAACTTCTTGTTGCTTGAAGAAAACCGCGTCCACGCCCTCAGGGGTTATTATTTTCCACGACGACAAACAAAAAGGTTTCCCAACGATCTCCTTACTTCCATAGGCTCAAAACAGCCGTGGGTAATCAAAATATCAGCAACAATGACTAGAATAGTTGCAGGTTCGAAAGAACCATAAAAGAAATCTAGAGGAAAAATCAAAACCCAAATGAATAAAGATACAATAACCACAAAAATTCCTCTTTCCCCTTTCCAAGGTGAGCTGGTCACCAAGACCGAGATCAATAAATGCATTGAATGCATTGCTTTTTCCTCTATCTCCACGCCACCACCGACTCAGGTTTGGCGAGTTCCACCTTTAAATATTTGCATGTAATTTCCTTCTTAGCTACATTGCTAGTTGGATATCTCCAACTTCCCATGTTCCCACCAAACTTGGCATTTAAAACTTCAAGGACATCATTTAATGTCCTTTATTAAATTTCAAACCTTCCCTTCTTATCCTTTTATCAACATGTATCCACAAGTCCCCCTTCTAGGGTTAGCATTAGTTTAGGTTGTATTGTCCATAGCTAGGTTTCCACCTAGGTCGCAAATCATTAGGATTTGCAATAATTTACATCTCTTTTTATTTTAAAATCCACATAGGATAGTTATTAGGTTATAGGCTAAAACATAATTATAGGTTAAAACATAGCCCTTAGTATTTTGATTAATAGGTTCTTTTAGTAAGTTTACCAACTTACGTTCATATCCAAAGATAATGTAGGAAATTCGCTCCATGCTCGACATATCTATACCTTGTTCACTTGCACCATAACTCTTATTGCCTTATGCTTTCCTAAACGTTACTATGTGTATGTAGTTCAAAAATTGAACATTTCCATTGGAAACATGGTGCCGAATAATTATTCCTGTAACTAGGTTCTGTAAAATTTATAACTTCTAGTCTGGTTCCAGACTTAGTTCTAATTAGAATGTAAATCGACAAAGCGATTACAAATAAGGTTGTAGCATACCTTGGATCAATGGAATTGATTCAAGGTGTGCTATCAACAACAACATGAGTTAATCAAACACAAAAGCAAGCTTACAGTTTTGCACTTTGCAAAACACAAGTTATAATGACCTTTGTCCCAAGTAAACAAGTTACAGTAAGAAAGGGTTCAGATCAACAACACATTCTTTTGAAGATTAAAAGATGTATCTTAACATAATTATCCTCATTTCCACATGCTACAACATCACGAAAAGAGGTTATCATAGTAGCTTTCTAAAAATCAAGATGTTACATATATAAGGGTGGGAACTTTCCCTTCACCACTTATCCATTCCAAAAATAGGTCGCATGATATTACTAACCACATAAAGATTACAAAAATAGCCACACATGCAAGTGTGCTAACAATAGAATACTACTAGCTAACTGAAAGTAGTAGATCTATTACTTGGCATGTTTCCATGCAAAGTGCTTCATATCTAACCCTCCAAAATAGCCAATACGTGGCGTACACATCTCTACCTTATTTGTGTGCTTTGCACAACATCTATAAAAATAGACCTTTATGAGTGAAAATGGCTAAGTCCCAAAAGATGAACTTCTGCTCCACATGTGTGTTCTCCTATTCATTCGCGCCTTTGAATATGACTCACTTCCCCGCGTGGAATTCTTGTGTGCTTTCTTTGTCAAGTGTTCTTTGATCAACATTACCCCACACTAATTTCATTATCATCCCGACAATGGTCATCTCCAAAAACTGAAGTAAAGAATAGAAGAATGGAAATAATGGAAAGAATGAAAGAATGTTTTTAATCTAGCAGTCTCTTCTTCGCCTAAACAACTAATTCAGGATATTCCTGTTTTATTTTAGCCTCCAAGGTCTACCACTCAATGAGTGCTTCCTTTGTTTTTGGAATGTCCACAACAATGGACTCCAATTCATCCCTCGTAATCTCCCCTTTTTCATTTTGCAAGACCAACACAATGTTGGACATTGTAGTCATCCTTCCCTCTAGTAAATCCATCTTCTACGCAATGAGCTTCCCAAGCTCTTCCAACTGAAGTCTTGTGTGGTTCTTGTGTTGCTTCCAGGGCCTCGCGCTTCTATTTAACCATTGATAATCTTTCTATGCGGCCCAATGTTTCATCCTTCATCACTTTCTGGACCTCATTGTTCTCCTCCAGGGTTTTTATGTTGATGAGCGCCTCTGGAGCTGTGCAAATGTTTAAGGCTTAGCCTAATTTCTTGAGTTCTTATTATAGTGCTTACAACAACCCTTCATAGGATGAAATCTTCCACATCACTGAAGCTCCTCTCGTTCGCCTCTTGTGCTAGATCCTTTGGCGCTGGAATGCACAAAGGCTCATCTTCAAGTACTAGGTCCACCAAATTTCCTACATAGTGTATTGTTGAAGGAAATGTTTGTGGTACCTTTGGCTCCAAGTGTGGCCTAGCTCTTATGACATTATCACCAATTTCCTCTACGATGCTGATAAATACAATGTTCTTTTTCTACACTAAGTCTCTCTCATGCGTTAGGCATGTTATTTCCCCATCCTTAGTTTTGATCTCTTCCCCGAGCACCCTAATTGTGGCAGCCTCATCCATATTCTACCTTGCCACCTCTATTGAGACTTTCACCAATACATTTCTCACCTGTTCATCTGACATGACATTAGGATTTATTGTCATGTGTCTAGCCTGAGGTGTCTTTTTCAACCTCCACAATACGCATGACTCCTCACATACATCAAAATATAGCTCATCCATGTGTGTTTTCATGGACCATGAAAATGCTTCCTCATGTTCACTATATCCATATCTTCATCCATTAATTCCTATCCATATAATTCCTTTTGTTATAATGTGCTCTAGAAACGGGTGCAAACAATTTTACCTACATCCTCTACATAACCCATGGCTAGTGGAATGTGCTCTCCACTTGTTCTTCTAGACCGAGGCTGCTTAGGAACTTGAGCTTCTAGATTTGGAACTTTTGTTTCCATGTCTTACATGATCTCTATAGTTTTCTCATATGTTCCCTTTTCTCCTCTTCTCCTTGCTTCATTTCTTCATCTTTCTATTCTACATTCTCTAGAGGTGTAGGAGAATTAGGCACACTTTCCTATGACTCTTCCACCTCCTCATTCAAATTTAGTTTCCTTCTCCTTTTCACGGTTGTCTCTTTCTGTGGAGAGTCTGGGTGATTTGCACACTATTTTTGGAGTAGCACCTTGAGTCTTTGTTCCCCCCGAACACCCACTTAAATCATGTGCTCTTTATACCGCATCCAATTTCTCATCATCCCCTCTCAGTGGTTGAGGTGGTGTAGTGATGCACTCAGCTTCATCCTTATTCGTAGGATGTCTTCTACCTCTATGTTCCAAACCACCACTATCTTTGTGCTCATCCTCCTCATCCTCCACTTTAATTGGCTTTGTGGGCTTAGGCACTAGGATGTTCTCCATCATGTGCTTACCCTTTGGTGGTGCTGGAAGTGCAAACTCATCTTCCACATACTTGTTATTCTCTAACTTTGGATTTAGTTGGAGGTACACCAATGTTGCTCCAATATCTCCCATAACCAAAATTATTGGTTTAATGCTCAATACATCTGAAATGAGTCTTTCAATATATGCACCCCACCTGGATACACATATTTCTTCCTTAGTGTGTGGTAGTTACAATCTACCTTATCTCGCATTGAATGTGAGTCACCACACATCTGAGAACCTATGTACTGATGCCTGGAAGTACCTTGTTGTGAAGGCATATGGTAACTTACACCAAGGGCTCCATGCTCCATCCTTCATGGTGAACCACGCTATATAGAAATGCTGGTATACAATGAACTGAATTACCTTTCCAACCACCGAAGGCAAGTCTTTGGGGATGTGCCATTCTTCTTCAAAGGCCATGCAGCCTATCATACCATTTCTTAGCCCTTTTCTTGACCTATTCTATCATGGATCCCTCACACAAGTACTTTTTGAAGCATTCTACAGGTGACTTGTGTTCCATGGGATACTCCCATATCTTCTCCTATTCCTTTCAACCTCAAGTTCAGTGGAGATGAGCGTAGCTGAAATTCTAGCTCGTATCTTACAAAGTAGAAAAATATTCATGCACTCTTCTCATGAGCCATTGGTATAAGGGGTCATATTTCCCAAAGTAATGGAGTTCATATAGCTGGTAAACTCCTATCTTCTACAAGATCTTCTCTTGCCAAAGATTGTCATACACTCGACATGCCTTCCACCGTGCATTTATTTGTCTTTGTATTCAACAAGGCATAAAGTTATTTCTTATTCTCTACATTACGGTGATTTTATTCACTCACCTTACTCTTCTTATGTGAGAATCCCACTCCTAGCCTACGATAACCCCCTCGGATATTGCATCTCTGAAAAATTACTTTCGGGAGCCATCTCCTCTTCCTCTTCGACCACCTTCTTCTTTCCCTTCACTCTTGCTACAACTACTTTCTTGGGTGCCATTTCTACCTTACAATCCTTTGTAGATCCTCGCCTCTTGAATTATGCAATGTGTGAATCAAACCCTAGCTTGATTTAGTGTTCCCTAGGTGAAATTACGTGCCCTTACTCCTCTCTTTTGCCTTGCTTCACTCAAAACCTTTACCACTAGGGATGTAAGCTCTTTCTGTGCATAAATCTCTTCATCACGACTGGTTACATACCTATCACACCTCAATCTAATCACTCAGCTCTTTGCACTTAGCTCTTTGTCAAATACTCTTAATCGTAATGGTAAAAATGAATTCACATCCCATCCTTATATAGATTTTCAAAATTTTTAATGAATTCATTTCTCCTTCACCTACTAAATATCCTCTCATTAATTGATGAATTTCATCCTTTCCATGTGTTACATCTCTTGCGCCTAAGATATAACCTTCTAGCAGCCTTCCTACCTTTTGGTCATAGACTTATCCTCAACGCGCTTCGTTGCACTGATTACCTCGTCGCTGTAACTTCTATTGGTAGTTTTTATGGCCTCTACTTACCTCGTGTTATACTATCCCTTCATTCATCTCTATATTTGGTCACTTTTTAGAGGAAATCCTTTGAATTGAAGAGCACCCATAGCAGCTTATTCCTTTCACCTTTCAATTCCCATAATCTTGTACCTAGATATCGATAACCACCCCACACTAAAAGTATGTGCAGTCCTCTGCGCATAAACATGCTTCATGTAGTAATTAGCTTCATGCGTGCAAGCATGCTTATTTCACAACACACCAAATAAATTGAAAAATCATAGCGACAAAGAAGGAAACACATTAAGGAAATACAAAATTGAAAATATAATCTAAATGGTAATCACGCTTATTACAAACACCAATCGACTCCCGCTTGAAGTAACCGGGTACCCATGTTCCATTAAGTGCTTCTAACTAACAAGCGCTGTTTCAAGGATGTAAGTGATAACATATGGCCCCAACCAATGTACCTTAAGTTTTCCTGGATGGCACAAGAACTTAGAGTCATAGAGAAGTACCATTTGTCCAATCTCAAACTTCTTATCCCTTATGTTTATGTCATGCCATGCTTTCTGCCTAGCATTTTCTTGCTTCTGACTCCAACGTGCTATGGCTCATCACTCATCTAGCTAAATTGTCTTTTCAATCCGTTATCCTAAAGCTTGATCATTAGCTAGACCTCTAGTGTGCGCAATACACAAAGAAGGTAACATAAATTCCATAGAAAGAATGAATTCTACGCCAAACACTAAACGAAATGGTGTGGCTTTGTTCATTCTTTTTATATGTTGTTTGATATGCCCAAATTACTGTAGATACTTCATCATCCCAATCCTTTCTTCCAATATCATAGAATTTTTTTCAATGTGTGGCTCAAAATTTTGTTGAAAGCCTCAATAGTTCCATTTACCCGAGGATGATAGGGTGTAGTCTTGTGGTGTGCAATAATGAACTCATCCAATAAAATTCTATTGTCTCATTAAGAAAATGTGTGCCCATATCACCGGTCAAACACAAAGGACATCCATACCTTATAATAATATGTTCCCATAGAAACCGAGCTACTATAGGTGCTATACAGTCCTCTCGTAGGTTCTCGCCCCCACCTTGTCGATAGTCTATGCAAGTTATAATGTAGCGTGATCTAGTTCTACGCGCAGCTAGTGAAATAGGACCCACAAAATCTATAGCCCATTTCTCAAATGGTTATGTGCTAGCAATAGGTCTTAGAGGCATTTCATCTCACTGACTTGGTCTTCCAAGACATTGACAATGATCACATGCCTTAAAAATTCCTTACAATCTTTATAGAGGGTCTCCCACCATAATCCAGCAAGTAGAATCTTGCACACTATGGCATCACCTGCATAGTGGCCTCCTACAATTCCACCATGAGCTTCTTCCATAATGCTCGTGCGCTCATGTTCCAATACACAACAACGCAATATTTCATCCCGACCCATTTTGTACAAGTCACCACTAATTAACATATAAGGTGCAACGTGTATAGCAAGCTATTTCTTCTCCAAGGATTTCATTCCTTCTAGTGCCATCCCTATGCGTAAAAAGACAACAATTTCCTCTAGTTTTGATGGTGTGCATTGTAACCTGTATAACTATGCATATGGCATGGTATCCTCAATTTCCTATGCTTCTTCTCTTAACTGTATTCTTGATAAATGGTCTGGTCCAGAATTACTTTTTCTTGGTTTTACCACAACCGTGAAATCAAACTCTTGAAATAGAGCACCCATCGACATATGCACCCTTGTAAAATAGGTTTATTTACCAAATACTTCAATGCCATAATATTTTTATAAAAGACGAATGGTGTAGTTGATAGGTACTAGAAACATTTATGCAACACATAGATCATTAAAAATATTTGTGCTCTCTAGTTGTGTAATTTTGTTCTATAGAGTCATCTTTCTACTAGCAAAAAAATAGGATGATCTACAATACCTTTTGTAATGCCCCATGCTTTCATTATTGTTGTCAAAGTAATGATAGGAAAATGGTTTTATCCTATGTTGTTGGCACCCTTGCGTATCAAAAATTAAATGGAAACTTGATGTGAACACGTAATCACAATATCATGAATAAGCTAAGGATGATCTCCTTAGATGAGAACCCTGCTAATCCGAGGTCTATCTTATTGATGAACTATTTTCGCTAAGGTGACATTATGTCGTTTTAATGTTGTATGTCATAAAATCCTTGGTGTAAATTTAAGCCTCGAAAGTGATTTGTGATATTGTTGCTTATCTCTATTAAATTATTAACATTATAGTTTTTATAACTAAGTTATGTTGAGGCTTTGACAATTTTGATAGTTCACTTAACAACTTAATTTGAAATGTGATCAAGACTTCCTGTTGGTTTATAATAGGTCTTAAACCGACCATCTGATAGTCTACCCATTTGATGACTAATGCCATCATGATCGTATTTCCAAGGATAAAGGGGCTATAGTCATCAGTCAAGGACTTAATTATTAAGAATTAAGGGCATCAACTCCTACGAGTATACATGAGCAACTTTCTTGATCAACGCTAACATTATAACATCTATATATATATATATATATTATATTTCGAAAAGGGAATTTGCAAAGATTAAAGTAGTTAAGTAACTACTATTGAAGATTTATTAGCTAATGTAAAAATAGGACAATCTAATCCTAGTGGTATAGTTCTAAACTTAACATATGAGCCTATAGTGAGAAGATTGACTTGGGCATTACTTTAGCTATTTGAAAGGATGTATATGCATATGAAAATAGTATGAAGCCTTAAGTTATGCTAAGAAAGGACATCCAAATTTCTATTTGTATAAAATATTGGTTGGTCATTAAAAGGATATAATGTTTCCCAAATTCAAATGGTTGATGAGGTGGCACCCACCACCTAATAGATTGTACTCACAGTCCTTAATTATCTCCACCAACTGATTTTGAGATGAAGTATTTTAGTTATCTAAATCACCTTGCATGGCATGAAGTATGACTTTACTAAATTTAAAGGAGAGCTAAGAATAGTTGGCAAAGAAGCTCCATTAACTCTGCATTTAATGTCTTTTATTGCCCACCTTCCTTGGGAAGTGCATGGATGGATTGGAACAAAGGGGTAGTTTTTGGTATCGATTCATTTCATGGCTAGAAACTCATAAAGCTCTACATGAAAAAGTGGAACTATGTGTTTTTGTGAGTTTTCTTGAAGAAAACTTCAGTTGAATCTTTGGATAGCAAAGTCCCCCAGACTGCATATATATTGTGAAAGCATTGTGTTTCAGGGATGAAGGAATTATCTTCCAAGTTAGGGATCTTCTCAAGAATCCTCGAAAGTTTTGCAAGGAAATAAAACACCGCGTAATAGGCATGATACGCTCTAAAATTTTCATAATTTCTTGCTCTATTTAGTAATTTCACAAAATAACTATTAGTGCAAATTCACAGCACCCCCAAATGAGTTATGGATCTACTTTTCTAAGGAAAACTCATCTAGTGTGAATGCACAACATTGAGTTTTCTCCAAGGTGTGGGACCTTGCAAGGTGAGAAAACTCTCTAGATTGAATCTAGTTCTTACTCCTCTATTTAGGTGTATGCATGCAATTCTTGCAGAGGTTCTGATTCAAAATTCCTACTCTAAAACTACCAAGGAGATAGGGTTGAGAGAAAACATGGAAATAGAAACAAAACTAAGCAAAAATAGAAAGGTGATACACCAAAGGAGTGCTGAACTCCTTGCTTTGAAAAAATAGACACAGATCATGGGGATGCAGCAAAAAAACATGCACAAATTACCAAAATGCAATGAAGGATCAGAAGACAATAATAACTACATGAGAGGATTGAAAATTGATCACAAAACATACATTATCATGCCCAAATTTGATACAATACGTTCCATTGGCAAAGAGGCAAAAATGTGCTACAATCTCCATGGGAGGTCTAAAACTCCTTCAAATCCACCTGCTAAGGAGGAAAGAAGAGCTTGTAGAAGCAAGAACATCCAACCTTACAAAATGAGCCAAAATTGGCTTTTAACAATGGAGTAGAAAGAAAGAAAGTGAAAAACATGGGCAAATCAATTTGAAACTCCAACCACCAAAAATCCTTCAATATCACCTGAAAAGTGATGGGATTCATGGAAAAATCATACGCCAAAGTACATTGCTTTGCAGAGCAAAAATAGAGGCCCATACTTCATTAATTTTGGTGGTTGGAGTAATTTTCTGTGTTTTTGCATGCCGTAGAGATGTTTTTATATTTTTCTCCCACAAATCTCCATCAAAATTAAAAGTTGAACCCTCCATCATGTAGAGGATTTCAAAAGCTTTCCAATGATATAAATAACATGAAAATATGAGCTTGGGATCGAAAGTTATGCCCCTCTGAAGATTTAGGGAAAAATCGGGTTGGCGGGCCGAAACTTGAAAATTTTCCTCCTTTTTTGAATTTGGGAAAATTTCCCAAAAATCCTCGTGCCTTGTCACTCTGCTACCACGTGGCACTCTCCGATTTGCTGATGGAATCACGGCTCAAACCTCACTTTTTTCCTTTGATTTTTTCATTGGGAAAATTTCACAAAATTTTCTCCCGCGCCGCGCTCTCCCGGTGACACGTGTCGGCATCTGGTTCGGCATGGAGGTATGGCCCAACATTTTCCTTTTGCATTTTTGACCAATTTGGAAAATTTTTCCAAATCCTTCCATTTCCCTAACTCCTCCACCGACTAGACATGTGGTGGCTTCAAAATGATCCACGGGCCTTCAGGCTAAAATTTGACTTTGGGAATTTTAGCCAAAAGGGAAAAATTTCCCAAATCTCTCCACGCCTCTTGCCAACCCATTTCATTCTCCTTCGCGGCTCAAGGGCTGATTTTTTTTTTGCACTCCACCAACCTTCTTGGAAAATTTTCCAACTCGCTCTACCTACCCGACCTCCTCTACCACGTGGCACCATTTCATTGGATGCGGCCTATCTTGGGAAAATTTCCCCAAAAACTCCGCTAAGCCATAACTCAAAAATTACAAGGAGTTAGGAGGAAAATTTTACCTTTCTGGAAAGGTGAGAAAATTCTCTATCTGATGAAGCCATTTCTAGAATCCTTTGAGTGCTTGAAATGTGTGAAAATTGAAGTTGAAGCACAAGGAAGGAAATAATGAAGGTAAGTTAGCCAAAATAAGCAGGGGGCTCATTTTGGATAACAATTTTGGTGACACAGAGGGGTCATCTACCTATTAGATGAATGATCAGCTACCTTGAAGCATCCATTGGGCATGGAGTCAAGCCTAATAACCAATTCTGATCTGAACTATGAAAATTTGACCTCTGAGCCACTTGGAAACCCACTGAACTTGGAGTTGATCTTCACCAAAATGCCACTGAAATGGATTGTGCAAGAGCAATACAACAACACCAAAAACTATGTACAAAATGGAAATCATACATACCCCAAGTGGGATATGCGAGTGTATAAAATCACTTCTTCTACCGAAAGAAACCTACCTACTCTACTCTAATCGAAGCAAAGGTAAGCTAAACAAACCCAATAACTGGTTGTGCAAAATAGCTTCCTTTCTTCAAAATGGGAAGCCATACAATTGATTTGGAGCTGATCATGGTTATTAGGATGAGTGGAAAATCAACAAGAAACTAGTCTTCTACCCAAATCAGTAAGGTGTCAACTGAAAAAATTTAGATACATCTTTTAGTTGCTCTGCATTTAGATTGAAGAGGTTTTATAGCTAATCCTTGGTACTTTGTAGCTCATCGTCATGCTTAGAATCAAGCATGATTGGTTTTGACTTCTCCTTTGGCTCCAATGAAGCCAAATACCTGATTGGGCAAGGTCTAATCCATTTGATATGCCCATTTCTCTAATTTTCAACTCCAAAAATGGAGTCCTCTTGTAGACCTTCTTGGATGGATGATGTGGAAGAGGTGGTGAAAATATCTTTCTCTTCCCCTTCCTTTTCCCATGAAGTACATGGAAGATATAAATCTTCCAAACTTGGTTCCAATGGGCTGTCACAAAACACAGGCTGCTATTTTTTAATGTTCTCATTTGTGGCGAGGTTTGATGTTGGAGAATGAATGGTGAAGAAGAAAATGTTTTAATTTCAGCCGTTAAAACTCAAACTCTTCGTTGTCCCGCTGCAACAAATATTTTCCCTCTTGCATGGTGACCTCCAAATCTACATTTTCTTCACCATGTGTAGCTTCATTTTCAAACATGAAACTTGTCAATTCGAACTCATCCAAAAAATCAGATTTTTGGAGAGATGAAATGGGAGAGAAACATGAAATATTTTGTGCTTCTTGTTCACAATTTGAACATGTTTTGTTCACCTCCATAATTGAATTCATCAATCAAATTATCCCCTTCAAATGAAAGCAAAAATGTATCAATAATGCTTCCTTCTTCTGCTTTGTTGCAAAAAATGACTTGATCTCATCCATTTGCTCCTCAAAAATGGGATTTTGAGCTGGTTTTTCTTCCTCCATGATGACTGATTTGGCAGTGCAAATTGGATCAGCATTTTGTTTGGGCAAAGTGCCAACATGGAAACCCAACTCATCACCAAAAGACTACTGATTCTTTTCCTCTTGTTCTTGTTCTTGTTCTGCTGCAAACTCAGCTCTCAACCACCATTGTTTCTTCAACTCCAACTTCCTCTTTTGGCTTCACCATCAAGGGGATTTTTGCTATCCCAAATTTGGCAGCCCAACTCTTCATATTTTCTATCATTTCTTCTCTGTTGGGTTCCTCTTCTTTCTATTCTCCTTGATTGGTCTTCTGATTTTCATCTTCCCAACATGGATTTGGGAATGCAAGAGGATGGATGGGTTGTGACTCAATTGATTTTACAATTTTTTGTGGTTGGTGGAGGAGGTAGAAACTCTTGTTTCTTTGGAGGGAATGGCTGTTTGGAAGGGAAAAGAGTAGAGAAATTGAGGTGGGATGGGAGACTAGGAGATGGAGAAATGGGATCAACATTTGGGGCAGCATATGGGAAACTTGAAGCTTGACACTGCTGAAATGATAAAGCTTGAGAGGGTGAAAAAGAAAGACAAGGAGCTATTGAATGACTTACCCATTGACAAGGTTGATTCAGACTTTTCTCATATGCTTCTATCTCCTCAATCCATTGTGCAAGTTGGGGCAGCATTTCAACCATGAAGTCTAGCTTCTCCTGAGGGTTGTAGTGTCTTGGAATAGGGCCTCCCCATGGATAGGGTGCTCTGAAACCAATCTGAAATGCCTTCATTTGTGCTTGAGCCCTTGATTGCACCATGTTTACCTCCATCTTTTAGATCTTCTCCAACAAATCAATATATTCTCCTTGACTACCCTCATCATATGCATACTCTTGTGCTTGATATGCTTCAAAGCCAAACTGACTTTGGCATTGCTTTGCTCATATGGGTATGCATGCTGATTTGAAGGAGTTGTAAAACATGTTGGAGGTGAAATTTACTACTATTGTAAATGTGAATTCCATGATGGAAATGAAGTCATGATTGAAAAACTTCATGGAATGAAATAAGAGTGAAAGGGATGGAAAGAAGAATGGATGGAAATGGATGGAAAACATGTCTTCAACTCGGAGAATGAGTTATTGATCGATGGAGTCACCAGATGTGTTTGTAAAGTGCTTCCAAAGGCTGAAATTTTCACGAAACACATCAACCTACACAAAAATAAAGTAAAGACCTCTAAGGTCCCACTAGGCATGCCAAAACCGATAGTGCAAATTCATAAAGCACCCCTAAATGAGTTATGGATATGATTTTCTAAGACAAATTCATCTGGTGTGAATGCACAACATTGAGTTTTTCTCCAAGGTGTGGGACCTTGCAAGGTGAGAAAACTCTCCAAATTGAAGTTGGTTCTTACTCCTCTATTTAGGTGTATACATGCAATTCTTGTAGAGGTTCTGATTCAAAATTCATACTCTAAAACTACCAAGGAGACAAGGTTGAGAGAAAACATGGAAATGAAAACAAAACTAAGCACAAACATAAAGGTGATACACCAAAGGAGTGTTGAACTCCTTGCTTTGCAAAAATAGAAACAGATCATGGGGACGTAGAAACAAAACATGCACAAATTACTAGAATGCAATGAAGGATCATAAGATAATAATAACTGCATGAGAGGATTGAAAATTAATCACAAAACATACATTATCATGCCCAAATTTGATATAATACGTTCCATTGGAAAAGAGACAAAAATGTGTTACAATCTCCATGGGAGGTCTGAAACTCCTTCAAATCCACTTGATAAGGAGGAAAGAAGAGCTTGTAGAAGCAAGAACATCCAACCTTACAAAATGAGCCAAAACTGGCTTTAAACCATCAAGCGAAAGAAAGAAAGTGAAAAACGCGGGTAAATCAATTTGAAACTCCAACCACCAACAAATCCCTTCAATCTCTCCTAAAAAGTGATGGGATTCATGGATGAACCCATACGCTAAAGTACATTGTTTTGTAGTGAAAAATAGAGGCCCATACTTCATTAATTTTTGTGGTTGGAGTCATTTTTCTATGTTTTTGCATGCCATAGATGTTTTTCTATTTTTATCAAGAAAATCTCCATCAAAATTCAAAATTCAAACCCTCCATCATGTAGAGGATTTCACAAGATTTCCAATGATATAAATAACATGAAAATCCAAGCTCGGGATTGAAAGTTATGCCCCTCTGAAGATTTAGGGAAAAATCGGGTTGGCGGGCCGAAACTTGAAAATTTTCCTCTTTTTTGAATTTGGGAAAATTTCCCAAAAATCCCTGCACCCTGCCACTCCACTACCCAAGTGGCACTCTCCGATTTTCTGATGGAATTATGGGCTCAAACCTTGCTTTTTCCTTTGATTTTTCATTGGGAAAATTTCACAAAATTTTCCCACGCCCTGCTCTCCCGGTGACACGTGTTGGCATTTGGTTCGGCGTGGAGGTGCAGCCCAACATTTTCCTTTTGTGTTTGTGACCACTTTGGAAAATTTCACCAAATCATTTTTCCGTCCCAACTCCTCCACTGACTAGACATATGGCAGCTTAAAAATGATCCATAGGCCTTCGGGCTTAAATTTGACTTTGGGCATTTTAGCCAAAAGGGAAAAATTTCACAAATCTCTCCGCACCTCCGCCAACCCATTTCATCCTCCTTCACCTGGACTGTGGGCCAATTTCTTCTTTTGCACCTCCGCCAACCTTCTTGGAAAATTTTCCAACTCCGCTCCGTCAACCCAACCTCCTCTGCCACGTGGCACCATTTCATTGGATGCGGGCATGTCTTGGGAAAATTTCCCCAAAAACTCCGCCGAGCCATAACTCAAAAAATTACAAGGAGTTAGGAGGAAAATTTTACCTTTCTGGAAAGGTGAGAAAATTTCCTATCTGATGAAACCATTTCCAAACCCTTTGATTTCTTGAAATGTGTGAAAATTGAATTTGAAGCACAAGGAAGGAAAGAATGAAGGCAAGTTAGCCAAAATAAGTAGGGGCTCATTTTGGATAGTAATAACCTTGCCTTGAATGAAATTTGTGTTTATAATTTTAGAGATGTAGAATCATTTAAAACTTGCTCTGTAGAGTATGAATTACTATGGCTTTGTGATGTATGTTGTTAAAAGTGATTAACTAAGTTCGGATTCAATGAGGGTTATTATTGTTAAAAAAATATACTTGAGATGTTAGAGGTCTGCTTTGCTATAATGATTAATGGGTTTGATCTAATATGCCAACATTGTTGAAATCTTCTTGCAGCTATGAATTGACATCTACCCATACTGTAGAAAACTTGTTTAATTTGTTACCCATCTCTTCAAGGATATGAATAAATATAGCAAGATATTGTGGAATTTTGGAAATTGTTCTATGTGAGTTTTTGTTACAAGATGTCTTTCCTTGACCTAGTGTTGTTGGGTTTATGCAACTGGGTTTGATTCTTTAAATAAATCTATGCCTGTGGAGTCGTGTTGGTCTTGTAGGAGGCAGCGTTGGTGCTTATAATCAACCTAGTTTTATTTAAAATAAGTATTTGTATTGAAGAAAAACAACTGAATTTAATATTATCATCGAGTTGTAGATAATAAGGACAGTTGTAATATTTTCAAGGCCTTCCCTTCGGCCCTTGAATAGGTAGTTTAGAATGGCATTATGGTCTACTCCAGAGCCACTATTATGGCTCAACTGAATCACTGAGATTCCTAATAGTTAACTGTTATATCTTGTTTGTAATTTAAGATTGTATAAGTTCTAAGTACTTCATTCTATTATTTCATGTTGATCTCCATGTTGCTTCTTAATAACTCTAGAACTATTCGACTCCTTCGGGTTTAAATCACAGGTTGCGAAAAGGTTATATTGATATTTGATTTTATGTGATGGTTAAATCTAACTTTTTAAAATCTCGTCACTTATGTTCCATTTTAGCCTCTATAACAGAGGATGGACATTCTCCTATAAAACCTTGTATGTTACTTAGTGGGCTAATTTATTCACTATTATTACTAAAGCTTGGTTCTTCTTACAATTATTTCTTGAGTTCGAAAGTGATGTCAACTTCGACTAAGAATCTCCTTCCTCTTGTAAGAGATGCAGTTCATTGTTGTCCATTAGGAAACCATCCTAGAAAGTGAGCTGATCTTCTAGAAGTTTATGCATTAGATTTTATGGTTGAAAAGGTGTTTAAATAATTCCTTTTATTGGGTACGCCTCATCTCAATGTATGAGTTGGTAACGATAGTTGAGTTTGATTTATTTGACCCTTACACTCTTATCTGTGCTTCTTTGTTTATTGATTACCTGTTCGAAGATCTAAACCTGTAATAAAGGTTTGATGATTAATTATCATTATTATGACCCACCATTTAATCAGCTATTAGAAGGTTTAAAGGAAATACCTTGAGCTATCCCTTGAGTTTTGATGATCCCTTTCTATGGGCTGATCATTTTATCGGAAGCTGAGTTTATGTTCTAAATGTTGGAAATTGAGTCATTAAGTAGGGATGGGAATTAAAGTTGTCCCAAAATAGGAAGACTCTTGGCTTTAGGGTTGTAAAGCTTGGTGGTATTACCCCTATGTAGTAATTAACATAGTTCAAGTTTGTTGATCACATTGTCATACTATGTGTTCTATTAAGAAATTGGAGGCATCGATTTTGTATGGTAACCCATAAGGGACCAAAAGGTTAAGCTATATACTCCTACTCTTATAATAGATGATAACTGGATTCGTCATTTAACCGAGTCCGTAATGTGTGATAGATCCTTGTTGGGTGTAGTGTTTCTGATTTGAATTTTGTGGTACCTCAGCAAACCCAGAAGTGACTCTTTCTCTTATAGCAAACTATACTCGGTTTCATTTATTAATTATGGGGTTTCCTTGATGTTTTGAAAGTTCCTTATTGACCTTTCCTGGTTGTGTCATGAATTTAGTTTAGTATGATCTAGCCTTGTTCATTAGAATGGGTTAGGAGATCATTTTTATATTCATGTGAAGTCTTGACTTACTTGGGAAAAATTGGGTTGCTAGAAGTTGTAATTTGTGTTGAGAAAACTCATGGGATATTAAAAGTTCAGATGAAATTTTTGGGTTAAGTAACAATTATCTTATCTCGTCAACACATGGTACCTACTCTCTTCCAGAATTTTAAAGACTTTAGTGTTTATTAGGTCTTGATATGTTGAAACATATCTGAAGAAGGGAATTGTGTACTCTTTTCTAGTCTTAGAATGTTCAATAAGTGCTTAAGTTGAGGTAAGTATTAAATATGTAGCATGTTACTCAAGTTATACCTGATTTCTATATGGCAGGATGCCATGAATGTTCTCTCTCTCTTATCCTTGAGGTTAAACGCTCTAATATCATATTTTGTTAGCCAAGTACTCTTGATGTTTTGGTATTATTGCTTGAACCATTAGTAGTCCTTATGGGTGTATGAAATCCTCATTAGATCTATTGTGAAGATTTGAGAGATTGCTTGAATGTGTTCTTGATATTTATATGGTTACTTAATTGTTGAGTAAATGATTTCAGGCATGCAAGTATGGGATTGCATGAGTGAAATCTTGTTACTCTTATATGGTAGTCTTTGAATACATGTAATTCTCATGTATCTTATGAATCGTATGACTATTTCTCGAGTGATTTGAAGTAGTTGTATGGAAAAGTAAATCTGAAATTGATTCTTCCATGGTTCATTAAATTGCTTGTTTCTATCATGTTACAAAAAGAATTGTTTATCTACTTAAGCTTTAAAATATTGATTCATAAAAATGATATGGGTTATTTCTATGAAATAATTAAGTAGATTATGTCATTATGGTGAGTTAGTGTGTATCATGCTCGGTTCTTGTGAACTAAATCATGCTAATAATTTTGTAGATAAATGCGAGAAGAAGGAAGGGTGAAGTGTTTAGTATTGTATATTATTTTGATCGAGGAAAGTCTGAAGATATGACTGACTTGAATGTTCTTAAATGAAATACATCTTCTTGTAAATGGGAAAGGCCTTGCTATTGAATATAATTGTTTTATTCATTTAAAAGAAAGATTTTGGTCATGCTTAAAGGCATGAGTTGTATTTATCTCATAAATGTAATTAAGACAGATTTCTTGCTGACTATATATTGTTTTATAAGTGGTTGATTGTTGATTGATGAGTTATGAGTCGTAAATCTATCAAGTTAAGAAATCAGCATCTACAATACTATTGTATTAAACATTAGTATAAATTAAATAGTAAGAGATACACACAACATACGTGTGAATGATAGGAACATATAAGGAACTAAGGGTGGAATGTTTCCTAAAAATATCATGTTCTAACGAAGCATATGTTAAGTATACTTGGAAATAGTTGATGTTCTTGAATGGATAACTTACCTCATTATAAAGTGTAATATATCAACCTACTTGTAAAGTTGTGTTAAGATCTCCAAAGGTTTCGTATAGAATGTACTCAACCAAATGTAAAAGATATCTAGAAGTAAGATTTTCTAATCTTAATGGCCATCGCTTAAGAAAACAACTAGATTATCATAAAACCATGGAAAGGTTATGATAATTAGGTACTTCTATGGTATGGTTGTTTAATAAACTCGGGTTATGCTAACTCTTATCAAAGATATAATAATTTAATATTGATTTCTAAGTGAAATAAACTCTAAGTCCTATGCAAGAGAAGAGACACATAAGCAACAAGAGAAAAGGGATTATGGTAATCTAACATGCAAATATATTGAGTATGGTTTCACTATTCGGGAATTGCAAAATTGTGATAAATTGTGTTATGAAATATTTTTCTCAAGGAGATGAAATGTTTTCAATCAGGGGTTGTCCCATGATGCATCATTATGAACACATAAGCATGTTTGATATAATGGAAGTAAGATGGGAACATGCTTACTAAGTGAAAAAGAACATAACATTTGAATCTCATCCTGGTCAATACTTTGTAATTATCTCTAAAGAGAATTAGACATATTTTAAAAAATCTATGACAGGAAAGGTAAATGGGTAAGTGGTTCATAAAATCTATCATATCGGATACCCCAGGATATATCTTTCTTGTTAGAGATAGTAAAATAAATGAACGCTCTTTAATGAGCTGCATTTAAGAAAAAGTGATGTGCTTAAGCTAAAAGATGGTTGGCATTGATAGCCTATGGCACTTAATTCAAGGAATGAATCATACCTAAATGCTTAGCTTACATATAAGTTCATATCCCTAGAATATGAAATAAGGAACATGATTCTAAATGTTAAAGCCATGATAGTTTTGAAATCTGTAATAATGGTCATAGACATTGATAGTGTTTTTCTATCAATGGTTAACATGGGTATTAGATATTGAAAGGTAATTAAAATTTTATAGAGATTGGGGGTCATGGGATCAACTCAATCATGACCTTAGGTATGACTCCATTCATGGAGAAGGTGTTATAAGTCCTAGGTTGTTCTATAATTATTACCTTGAAAACATTAAACACCATGCACCAATAAAGGATTCTAGGTGGGTGAACTCATTGCATATACTACACAGTCGCATTATCCCTATGCTGATGGTTGTCACCATTAGGATATCGTGGTTTAAAGATCTGTAATGAGTTTTCTCATCAAGAGACTGGATTGTAGTATGGTGTTATCCTAAGTACAAATCTTGATAGAGTTACAAGACAGATTGGACCTCCTGGTACGCACCCTTATATCAACCTATGATGGTTACAAGAAGATATGTGGGTGAGTAACAAGGTGAATTGTTACAAGAGAAATTTCTTTCCCATAGGCATCACAGGATGACATAGAGGTACGTCTTCATGTAGGTTAAACTAGTTTGTACCTCATTCAAGGCTTGTAGCTGTTTACAACATTAAAATTTGTGAATCCATATAACTGAACAAGTGAATAAGGTGAGATGACAAGATTCCAATGATGAGTGTGCCGTCATAGAATCAAGCATGGCATACATGACTCATAAACTTTGTGTAAAGTGGTGTAAGATGCTAATTACACTGTCAAAATTTCACCATTATCTAAGTTGTGAGATGCATGTGGTTTTCATATGTGGAATCTAGTACATTTTAGGGGTTTTCACTTAAAACCATATCTCTATTAAAGAAGAACAAAGGGATGCATTTTATGTATGGCTAGTATAGAGCATTGAGGAGAACGAGTAGCTTCAATATTCTCTCATACAATGCACATAGTTCATGACATAGTTATCGAAATGGATTGCATTAAGGTTTATGTAGATTTAAATATATGGGTATTTAAATCAGCTGCATAAAGTTATTTATTATAAAATAAATAAAAATTCTAGAGACGAAGTGACAAAAAGTGTATGTTACATTTTGGTATCAGAGCTAAAGGTTATAACTCTTTGACTTATTGGGTCCTTACACTAATTAAAAAATTTATTTTATTTTTAGAATAAAAATGGAAATGGGAAGGATGCACCGAGAAGAAAGAATCGGGTCTGATTTTTTCTGCGGTTTCAATGGTGCAAAAGTTAGACGAAATTCTGGCAATCCTTCAATATACCTAGAACTAGATAGATGCCTTGGAGTAGCTGGATATGGGTGTGATAAGTTGACAAAGGAAAAATTAGGTTCTGCATATTAATAAACATTAGAAGAGTTATTTAAATAATGAACCGATCATTGATGGTAAGTTTTGGACTTACAAATCTAAAGGTGGACTAAACCCAAAATTGAGGGAAGCATTGTATAAACATGGATCTTCTTCCGATAAGATGATATTTGGAAACACAGTGGGCTAAAACCAAATCTTCTAGACACTCACACTCATAAAAATGAAAAGGGACATAAAAATGACAATTCTTCTTCATCTCTTAAATGCTTAAGAAAATTTGGTGGAAAAAGCATAGAAAGAAAATTAGTTCGCGAAAATAAATTTTCCCAAAAAACTTGCAATGATAACCTACGGGAAAAAGCATAATATTGTTGCTAATGTAAAAGTTAAAGCGGTCAATCAAGACCCTCTGGTGGATGTTTCACGTGTGGTAATGGGTATTATGCCACCAATGTCCTTTAAAGAAGATGGATAAGTCTCGAATGATGAGCATGCTACAAGGCGCTAACAAAGGAAAGGAACATGCATCCTAGCGAGAAACATAGAAAATTGAAGAGATCCATGAGTTTAGTATTCTTTAATACTAAAAGAAATAAAATATGGATTTTTGTAATCAATGAAAAACACAACAATTGTGAAGCCTAATCTTTCTGGTAATATGGAATAAAATGCTCAATTTTCAGCTTATGTCTAGTTAGGTAGCATTGATCTCGAGTGATTGTTCTATATTTTGTCAAATATTTTATTTACATAATCAATATTTCAATTCCATTGAACCGAAATATTAAATAATTACATTTTGTTGACTTTTAACAGCTTGATTTTGTAATATACATGTTTATTTTGGTATATGTTACTCAAGTACCCAAAGTTTTGGGGTATCATCACATTGAAAGGAGGATCTTAGGTTTGAACACCGGAGCTTGGAATATATTGCTTAAAATACTCAAAGGGTTAGTGATGGCTCATTCCTTCTCTGACTTGTCTAAAAGCATAGATTATATGAGGTTATATTTAGCTTCTAGTAATATCTTGTATTCACAAGACAAGATTTATTTCATATTACCTATCATGACATGATTCCTTACTCGCTCACCTATTATGACGTGTTGTGGCTATGTGGAAATTATAGTTTATGAATTAATGTTAACACAAACTACCATTTCATGGGTTGTTGTGGTCGATTCTAATATTTTAGTTAAACCAAAATAAGGGAATTCATACTTCACTAATATAAACCTGCTATAGAAATGTGCAGTTCAAGATCAAGGATGTATTGTCAGAAATCCCTCTCTTATGAGAGTTCATATGTAACTGCATGGTGTCTTGAGCCCTTAGAGTTTCAAGCTTAACTCATATGCTTTATATTGTGTTGGGAAAAGATATATACGATGACTTGTAAGTTGAAGGAATGATTAGAGCTTCCAAGAGAATATAGTAAGCCATTTACATACTTATATATTAAAGTAAAATGTTTTACAAACAATACACTACTTTATTTGAAACCTCGCCAAACTAAGTGGAATTTGTGCATGAACTTGGTAATATTAGGATCATTACCTCATTAAGCACGAATCCATTCGAGGAGGTTTAACAACAAAATAAAAATGTTGTGGATGTCAAAGTCCACATCTACATAAGGTAACTTTGTTACTTAACACTTTGAGAGGTTTTTCATCTGTTTGATAAAGTTTTCTCAAACATCTATAAACTTGAAGACCTCTTGTTTGAGGACAAGAAAATGTGTTGTCGATTCTACTCATTCATTAGTTAATATTTATAAAAAAAATTCAAATTTGGTAGATCCATAAGCTTGGATAACCACGTTGACAACATTCTTTGATTGGATCAGGTATAGGAGATAAAAAGTGTAAGATATGTTGAGTTAGTTGATAATCTGAAATAAGAAATATTCAAGTTCATTGAATGAATGAATGTTGGTACCTTATCTTTTTGACCCAATGTTGTAGATTTTGGAAGCTCAAATAAAAATTATTTAACATCTTGAGAAAGAGATCTATCTAAATGAACTACCACATAAACCATAATCTTATAATCCCAGTCCTCAAAGGAATAGTTCTTCCTTAAAAGGTACCAGGTAAGCTTGTTTTAACTATATCTTCGTTTATCAAATATATATATTGTATAAAAATGATTTACTTTAGTGAAGTAATCATGAAATAATTCAGAATGAGTGACTATTTATAGTCCTCATAAGTTGATGCAGCTCTTCTTGAATTTAAAGTTTCAAATCTGAAAACCATAAACTTACTGGAGAATAGTAACTATTCTGCATAAATTATTCTTATATCATGTGGAATTGTTTGATTTTATTTAGCAGGACCACATCATCGATGATTACGCTTTTAAGATGGGAGGTATGTAACACCCCATACTTTCATTATTGTTGTCAAAGTAATGATATGTCAAATGGTTTTATCTCTATGTTGTTGGCACCCTTCGCATATCAAAAATTAAATGGAAACTTGACGTGAACACGTAATCAAATTATCATGAATAAGCTTCTATGATCTCCTTAGATGAGAACCCTTCTAATCAATCTATCTTATTGATGAACTATTTTCACTAAGGCAACATTACGTCATTTGTAATGCAGATGTCATAAAATCTTAGTGTAAATTTAAGCCAAAGTGATTTTTGATATTGTTGTTTATCTCTATTAAATTATTAACATTATAGTTTTTATAACTAAGCTATGTTGAGGCTTTGAAAAATTTTATAGTTCACTTAACAAATTAATTTGAAATGTGATCAAGACTTCGGTGGTTGGTTTATAATAGGTCTTAAATCAACCATCGATAGTCTCTTACCATTTGATGACTAATGCCATCATGATCGTATACCGGAGATAAAGGGGCTATAGTCATCTTCAAGATAACTTAATTATTAAGAATTAAGGGCATCATACTCCTAAATAGTATACATGAGCAAGCTTTCTTGATTAACACTAACATTATAACATCTATATATATATATATATATATATATATATATATATATAACATACATACATATATATAGATGTATGTATGTATATATATCCATATGTATATATATATATGTATATAGATGTTATAATGTTAGTGTTGATCAAGAAAGTTGCTCATGTATACTCGTAGGAGTTGATGCCCTTAATTCTTAATAATTAAGTCCTTGACTGATGACTATAGCCCCTTTATCCCTGGAAATATGATCATGATGGCATTAGTCATCAAATGGGCAGACTATCAGATGGTTGGTTTAAGACCTATTATAAACCAACAAGTCTTGATCACATTTCAAATTAATTTGTTAAGTGAACTATCAAAATTTTCAAAGCCTCAACATAACTTAGTTATAAAAACTATAATGTTAATAATTTAATAGAGATAAGCAACAATATCACAAATCACTTTCGAGGCTTAAATTTACACCAAGGATTTTATGACATACAACATTACAAATGACGTAATGTCACCTTAGCGAAAATAGTTCATCAATAAGATAGACCCTGGATTAGTAGGGTTCTCATCTAAGGAGATCATCCTTAGCTTATTCATGATATTGTGATTACGTGTTCACATCAAGTTTCCATTTAATTTTTGATACGCAAGGGTGCCAACAACATAGGATAAAACCATTTGTCCTATCATTACTTTGACAACAATAATGAAAGCATGGGTGTTACATACCTCCCCTCTTAAAAGCATCATCATCCCGATGATGTGGTCCTTGCTAAATAAAATCAAACAATTCCACACAGATATAAGAATAATTCATGCAGAATAGTTACTATTCTCCAAAAGTTTATGGTTTTCAGATTTGAAACTTTAAATTCAGTAGTTGTATCAACTTATCAGACTATAAATAGTCACGCAGTCTGAATTATTTCATGATTACTTCACTAAAGTAAATCATTTTTGTACAATATATATATTTGATATATAGAGGATATAGTTAAAACAAGCTTACCTGGTACCTTTTAAGGAAGAACTATTCCTTTCTACTGGGATTACAACATATGGATATGTGGTAGTTCATTTAGATAGATCTCTTTCCTCAATTCTGTTAAAGAATTTTTTATTTGAGGTTCCAAAACTCTACAACATTGGGTCAAAAAGATAAGGTACCAACATTCATTCATTCAACTGAACTTGAATATTTCTTATTTCAGTTATCAACTAACTCAACATATCTTACACTTTTTATCTCCTATACCTGGTCCAATCAAAGAATGTTGTCAACGTGGTTATCCAAGCTTATGGATCTACCAAATTTGAATTTTTTTTACAAATATTAACTCATGAATGAGTACTGACAACACATTTTCTTGTCCTCAAACAAGAGGTCTTCAAGTTTATAGATGTTTGAGAAAACCAGTTTGCCAAAAACCTCTCAAAGTGTTAAGTAACAAAGTTACCTTATTAGATGTAGACTTTGACATCCACAACATTTTTATTTTGTTGTTAAACCTCCTCGGTGGATTCATAGAATCGGTACTGATCCTAATATTACCAAGGTCATGCACAAATTCCACTTGGTTTGCATGAGGGTTTCAAATAAGTAGTGTATTATTTGTAAAACATTTTACTTTAATATATAGAAGTATGTAAATGACTTACTAAATTCTCTTGGAAGCTCTAAACATTCCTCCAACTTACAAGTCATCGTATCTTTTTCCCAACATAATATAAAGCATATGAGTTAAGCCTGAAACTCTAAGGGCTCAAGACACCATGCAGAGTTACATAGGAACTGTCATAAGAGAGGGATTTCACAATACATCCCTTGATCTTGAACCTGCACATTTCTATAGCAGGTTTATATTAGTGAAGTATGAATTCCCTTATTTGGTTTCAACTAAAAATACTAGAATCGACCACAAAACCCATGAAAGTTCACAATAATTCATAAACTAGAATTTCCACATAGCCACAACATGTCACAATAGGTGAATAGAAGGGAATCATGTCATGATAGGTAATATAAAATAAATCTTGTCTTGTGAGATACAAGATATTACCAGAAGCTAAATATAACCTCATACTATCTATGCTTTTAGATGAGTCGACCTAGAATGAGCCATCACCAAACCCTTTGAGTATTTTTAAGTGATAGCTTTCCGAGCTCCCAGGTTCAAACCTAAGATCCTCCTTTCAATGTGATGATACCCCAAAACTTTGGGTACTTGAGTAATATAACCAAAAGTAACATATAACATATATATTACAACCACTGTTAAAAGTCAACAGATAGATTATAATATTTTCAGTTCCTTGGAATTGAAATATTAATTATGTAAATCAAATATTTGACAGAATATAGAACAATCACTCAGATCAATGCTACCTAACTAGACATAAGCTGAAAATTGAGCATTTTTATTCCATATTACCAGAAAGAGTTAGGCTTCACAATTGTTGACCAGTTTTTCATTGAGTACAAAAATCCATATTTTCTTTCTTTTAGTATTAAAGAATACTAATCTCATGGATCTCTTCACAATTTTCTCTGTATCCTATTAGGGATACATGTTCCTTTCCTTTGTTAACTACCCTTGACAACATGCTTCATCATTCGAGACTTATCCATCTTCTTTAAAGGACATTGGTTGGCATAATGCCCATTGCCACACGTGAAACATCCACCAAAGGTCTTGATTGACCACTTTTAACTTTTCCATTTGCAACAATATTATGCTTTTTCCTGCAGGTTATCACTGCAAGTTTTTGGGAAAATTTATTTTTGGTAGAACACATTTTCTTGCTATGCTTTTTCCACCAAATTTTCTTAGCATTCCAAGATGAAGAAGAATTATCATTTTTATGTCCCTTTTCATTTTTATGAGTGGAGTGTCTAGAAGATTTGGTTTTAGCCCACTAGATTTTCCAAATATCATCTTATCGGAAGAAGATCCATGTTTATCCAATGCTTCCCCAATTTTGGGTTTAGTTCATCTTTGGATTTGTAAGTCCAAAACTTTCCATCAATGATCAGTTTCATTATTTAAATAACTCTTGTTGTTTATTAGCAACAAACCTAAGTTGTCCTTTGTCCAACTTATCACTTTCACCCATCACCAACTGCTCCAAGGCATCTATCTAGTTCTAGGTATATTGAAGGATTGCCAGAATTTTGTCTAACTTTAGCACCGTTGAAACCGCAAAAAAATCAGACCCGGTTCTTTCTTCTCGCATCCTTCCCATTTCCATTTTTATTCTAAAAACAAAATAAAATTTTTAATTAGTGTAAGGACCCAATAAGTCCAAGAGTTGCAACCTTTAGCTCTGATACCAAAATGTAACATCCACTTTTTGTCACTTCGTCTCTAGAATTTTTATTTATTTTTTATAATAAATAACTTTATGCAACTGATTTAAATACCCATATATTTAAATCTACATAAACCTTAATGCAATCCATTTCTATAATTGTCATGAACCATGTGCACTTTGTATGAGAGAATATTGAACCTACTTGTTCTCCCTCAATGCTCTATACTGAGCCATACATAAAATGTATCCCTTTGGTTCTCCTTTAATAGGATATGATATATAAGTGAAAACCCCTAAGTGTGTACCTGGATTCCACCTATGAAAACCACAGGCATCTCACAGCTTAGATAATGGTGAAATCTTGATAGTGTAATCAGCAGCTTACACCACTTTGCACAAAGTTTCTGAGTCATGTATGCCATGCTCGATTCTATGACAGCACACTCACCATTGGAATCTTGTCATCTCACCTTATTCACTTGTTCAGTTATATGGATTCACAAATGTTAATGTTGTAAATAGCTACAAGCCTTGAATGAGGTACAAACCAGTTTAACCTACACAAAGATGTACCTCTATGTCATCCTATGATGCCTATGGGAAAGAAATGTTCTCGTAACAATTCACCTTGTTACTCACCCACATATCTTCCTGTAGCCATCATAGGTTGATATAAGGGTGCGTACCCAGGAGGTCCAATCTGTCTTGTAACTCTATCAAGGTTTGTACTTAGGACAACACCATACTACAATCCAGTCTCTTGATGAGACAACTCATTACAGATGCTAAATGGCAGTATCCTAATGGTGACAATCGTCACCATAGGGATATGACTGTGTAGTATATGCAGTGAGTTCACCCACCTAGAATCCTATATTGGTGCATGGTGTTTAATGTTTTCAAGGTAATCATTATAGAACAACCTAGGACTTACAACACCTTCTCCACGAATGGGTCATACCTAAGGTCAGGATTGAGTTGATCCCAGGACCCCCAATCTCTATAACATTTTAATTACCTTTCAATATCTCATACCCATGTTAACCATTGATAGAAATGATACTATCAATGTCTATGACCATTATTATAGTTTCAAAAACTTCCATGGATTTAACATTTAGGCTCATGTTCCTTATTTCATATTCTAGGGATATGTACTTATATGAAGCTAAGTATTTAGGTATGATTCATTCCTTGAATTAAGTGCCATAGGCTATCAATGCCAACCATCCTTTCAGTTTAAGCACATCACTTTTCTTAATTGCAGCTCAGTAAAGAGCGTTCATTTATTTTACTATCTCCAACAAGTAAGATATATCTGGGGTATCCGATATGATAGATTTTATGAACCACTTACCCATTTATCTTTCCCTGTCATAGCCTTTTTAAAATATCACTCTCTAATTCTTTTTAGAGATAATTACAATATTGACTAGGGATGAGATTCAAATGCTATGTTCTTTTAACTTAGTAAGCATGTTCCCATCTTACTTCCATTATATCTGACATGCTTATGTGTTCATAATGATGCATCATGGGACAACCCCTAATTAAAACATTTCATCTCCTTGAGAAAAATATTTCATAACACAATTTATCACAATTATGCAATTCCCGAATAGTGAAACCATACTCAATATATTTTCATGTTAGATTACCATAATCCCTTTCTCTTGTTGCTTATGTGTATTGTCCTTGTATAGGACTTAGAGTTGATTTCACTTAGAAATCAATATTAAATTATTATATCTTTGATAAGAGTTAGTATAACCTATTTTATAAAACAACCATAGCACAGAAGTACCTAATTATCATAACCTTTCCATGGTTTCATGATAATCTAGCTGCTTTCTTAGTAGTGGCCATTAAGATTAGACAATCTTACTTCTAGATATCTTTTATGGTTGAGTACATTCTATACAAAACCTTTGGAGAACTTAACACAACTTTACAAGTAGGTTGATATATTACACTTTATAATGAGGCAGTAGTTATCCATTAGCAACCTCAACTATTTCCAAGTATGCTTAACATATAATTACTTAGAACAAGATATTTTTAGGCAACATTCCTCCAATAGTCCCTTATATGTTCCTAGAATCTCACACATAAGATGTGTATAGCACTTACTACATGATTGATACTAATGATTAATACAATAGTATTGTAGATGTTGATTTCTTAACTTGATAGATTTATGACTCATAACTCATCAATCGACAATCAACCACTTATAAAACAATATATATATATATAGAGAAATCTGTCTTAATTACATTTATGAGATAAATACAACTCATGCCTTTAAGCATGACCAAAATCTTTCTTTTAAATGAATAAAACAATTATATTCAGTAGCAAGGCCTTTCCCATTTCCAAGAAGATGTATTTCATTTAAGAACATTCAAGTCAATCATATCTTCAAACTTTCCTCGATCAAAATAATATACAAAACTAAATACTTCACCCTTCCTTCTCTGCGTTTATCTACAAAATTGTTAGCACGAGTCAGTTCACAAGAACTGAGCATGATAAGCACCAACTCACCATAATGACATACTCTACTTAATTATTTCATAGAAATAACCCATATTATTTTTATGAATCAATATTTCAAAGCTTAAGTAGATAAACAATTCTTTCTATAACATGACAAAACAAGCAATTTAATGAACCATGGAAGAAATCAATTTCAGACTTACTTTTCCATACAACTACTTTAGTCACTCAAAAACAGTCATACAATTCATAAGATACATGAGAATTATAAGTATTCAAAGACTACCGTATAAGAGTAACAAGATTTCACTCATGCAATCCCATACTTGCATGCCTGAAATCATTTTACTCAACAATTAAGTAACCATATAAATATCAAGAACACATTCAAGCAATCTCTCAAATCTTCACAATAGATCTAATGAGGATTTCATACACCCATAAGGACTGCTAATGGTTCAGGCAATAATACCAAAACATCAAGAGTACTTGGCTAACAAAATATGATATTAGAGCATTTAACCTCGAGGATAAGAGAGAGAGAACATTCATGGCATCTTGCCATATAGCAATCGGTATAACTTGAGTAACAGGCTACATATAAATACTTACCTCAACTTAAGCACTTATTGAACATTCTAAGACTAGAAAAGAGTACACAATTCCCTTCTTCGATATGTTTCAACATATCAAGACCTAATAAACACTAAAGTCTTTAAAATTCTTGGAAGAGAGTAGGTACCATGTGTTGACGAGATAATATAATTGTTACTTAACCCAAAAAGTTCATCTGGAACATTTAATATCCCATGAGTTTTCTCAACATGAATTTCAACTTCTAGAAACCACTTTTTCCCGGTAAGTCAAGACTTCACATGAATATAAAAATGATCTCCTAACCCATTCTACTGAACAAGGTTAGATCATACTAAACTAAATTCATGACACAACCAGGAAAGGTCAATAAGGAACTTTCAAAACATCAAGGAAACCCCATAATTAATAAATGAAACCAAGTATAGTTTTCTATAAGAGAAAGAGTCACTTCTGGGTTTGCTGAGATACCACATAATTCAAATCAGAAACATTACACCCAAGCAGAGGATCTATCACATATTACGGACTCGGTTAAATGATGAATCCAGTTATCATCTATTATAAGAGTAGGAGTATATAGCTTAACCGTTTGGTCCCATATTGGGTTATACAAAATCGATGCCTCCAATTTCTTAATAGAACACATAGTATGACAATGTGATCAAAAACTTGAACTATGTTAATTACTACATGGGGTAATACCACCAAACTTTACAACCCTGAAGCCAAGAGACTTCCTATTTTGGGACAACTTTAATCCCCAGCCCTACTTAATGACTCAATTTCCAACATTTAGAACATAAACTCAGCTTCCGATAAATGATCACCATAGAAAGGGATCATCAAAACTCAAGGGATAGAATGATCTTTTAACCTTCTAATAGCTAATTAAATGGTGGGTCATAATAATGATAATTAATCATCAAACCTTTATTACAGGTTTAGATCTTCGAACAGGTAATCAATAAACCCAATAAGCACAGATAAGAGTGTAAGGGTCAAAGAAATCAAACTCAACTATCATTACCAGCTCATACATTGAGATGAGGCATACCCAATAAAAGGAATTATTTAACACCTTTTCAACCATAAAATCTAATGTATAAACTTCTAGAAGATCAGCTCACTTTTTAGGATGGTTTCCTAATGGTCAACAATGAACTGCATCTCTTACAAGAGGAAGGAGATTCTTAGTCAAATTGACATCACTTTCAAACTCAGCAATAATTGTAAGAAGAACCAAGCTTTAGTAATAATAGTGAATAAATTATCCCACTAAGTATCATACAAGGTTTTACAGAGAATGTCCATCCTCCGTTATAGAGGCTAAGATGGAACATAAGTGATGAGATTTTAACAAGTTGGACTTAACCATCACAGTAATCAAATCTCAATATAACCTTTCCGCAACCGGATTTAAACCCCGAAGGAGTCGGAATAGTTCCAGAGTTATTAAGAAGCAACAAGGAGATCAACATGAAATAATAGAATGAAGTATTTGGATCTTATACAATTTAAATTGCAAACAAGATACAATAGTTAACTATTAGGAGACTCATGATTCAGTCGAGCCATAAAAGTGGCTCTGGAGTAGACCATAAATGCCATTCTAAACTACCTATTCAAGGGCCGAAGAGGTAGACCTTGTAATCATTACAACTGTCCTTATTATCTACAACTCGATGATAATATTAAATTCAGTTGTTTTTCTTTAGTACAAATACTTATTTTAAATAAAACTAGGTTGATTATAAGTACCAACGATGCCTCCTACAAGACCAACATGACTCCATAGGCATAGATTTATTTAAAGAATCAAACCCAGTTGCATAAATCCCACAAACACTAGGTCAAGGAAAGACATCTAAAACAAAAACTCACACAAAAATTTCCAGAATTCCACAATATCTTGCTATATTTATTCATACCCTTGAAGAGATGGGTAAAAAATTAAACAATTTTTCTACAATATGGGTAGATATCAATTCACAGCTGCAAGAAGATTTCAACAATGTTGGCATATCAAATCAAACCCAGTAATCATTATAGCAACGAACCTCTAACATCTCAAGAGTATATTTTTTAACAATAATAACCCTCATTGAAGCCCGAACTTAGTTAATCACTTTTAACAACATACATCACAATGCCATAGTAATTCATACTCTACAGAGTAAGTTTCAAATGATTCTACATCTCTACAATTATAAACACAAATTTCATTCAAGGCAGTTATTGCTATCCAAAATGAGGCCCCGCTTATTTTGGCTAACTTGCCTTCATTCTTTCCTTCCTTGTGCTTCAACTTCAATTTTCACACATTTCAAGCACTCAAAGGGTTTTGGAAATGGTTTCATCGTAAGGAAATTTTCTCACCTTTACAGTAAAGGTAAGATTTTCCTCCTAACTCCTTGTAATTTTTTGAGTTATGGCTCGCCGAGTTTTTTTGGGGAAATTTTCCCTAGACAGGCCCGCATCCAATGAAATGGTGCCACGTGGCAGAGGAAGTTGGGCTGACGGAGCGGAGTTGGAAAATTTTCCAAGAAGGTGGAGGAGGTGCAAAAGAAGAAATTGGCCCACACCCGCGAAGGAGGATGAAATGGGTTGGTAGAGGCGCGGAGAGATTTGTGAAATTTTTACCTTTTGGATAAAATGCCCAAAGTCAAATTTAAGCCCGAAGGCCCACGGATCATTTTTAAGCTGCCATGTGTCTAGTCATGGAGGAGTTGGGACGGCAAAAGGATTTGGTGAAATTTTCCAAAGTGGTCACAAACACAAAAGGAAAATGTTGGGCTCCACGTCCACGCCGAACCAAATGCCAACACGTGTCACAGAGAGTGGGGCGTATATTTCGACAACGGAATATGCCAAGATTAAAGTAGTTAAGTAACTACTTTAAAGATTTATTAGCTAATGTAAAAACAGACAATCTAATCCTTGTGGTATAGTTCTAAACTTAACATATGAGCCTATAGTTGAGAAGATATATTTGGGCATTACTTAGCTATTTGAAAGGATGTATATGTATACTAAAATAGTATGAAGCCTTAAGTTATGTTAAGAAAGGACATCCGAATTTATATTTGTATAAAATATTGGTTGGTCATTAAAAAGGATATAATGTTTCCCAAATTCAAACGGTTGATGAGGTGGCACCCACTGCCTAATAGTTGTACTCACAGTCCTTAATTATCTCTACCAACTGATTTTGAGATGAAGTATTTTAGTTATCTAAATCGCCTTGCATGGCATGAAGTATGACTTTACTAAATTTAAAGGAGAGCTAAGAATAGTTGGTGGAAAGCTCCATTAACTCTGCATTTAATGTCTTTTATTGCCCACCTTCCTTGGGAAGTGCATGGATGGATTGGAACAAAGGGGTAGTTTTTGGTATCGATTCATTTCATGGCTAGAAACTTGTAGAAGCTCTACATGCAAAAGTGGAACTATGTGTTTTTGTGAGTTTTCTTGAAGAAAACTTCAGTTGAATCTTTGGATAGCAAAGTCCCCCAGACTACATATATATTGTGAAAGCATTGTGTTTTGGGGATGAAGGAATTCACTTCCAAGTTAGGGATCTTCTAAAGAATCATGAAAGTTTTGCAAGGAAAGAAAACACCGGCATAATAGGCATGATACGCTCTGAAATTTTCATAATTTCTTGCTCTATTTAGTAATTTCACAAAAATAACCTTGCCTTGAATGAAATTTGTGTTTATAATTTCAGAGATGTAGAATTGTTTTATACTTTCTCTGTAGAGTATGAATTACTATGGTTTCATGATGTATGTTGTTAAAAGTGATTAACTAAGTACAGGCTTCAATGAGGGTTATTATCGTTAAAAAAATATACTCTTGAGATGTTTGAGGACTGCTGCTATAATGATTAATGGGTTTTATTTGATACGCCAACATTGTTGAAATCTTCTTGTATATGGGAATTGACATCTACCCATACTGTAGAAAACTTGTTTAATTTGTTACCCATCTCTTCAAGGATATGAATAAATATAGCAAGATATTGTGGAATTAAAAATCATTCTATGTGAGTTTTTGTTACGATGTCTTTCATTGACCTAGTGTTGTTGGGTTTACACAATTGGGTTTGATTCTTTAAATAAATCTATGCCATGGAGTCATGTTGGTCTTGTAGGAGGTAGTGTGAGTGCTCTTAATTAACCTAGTTTTATTTAAAAATAAGTATTTTCTTTGAAAGAAAAAAACTGAATTTAATATTATCATCAAGTTGTAGATAATAAGGACAATTGTAAGATTTTCAAGGCTTACCCTTTGGCCCTTGAATAGGTAGTTTAGAATGGAGTTATGGTCTACTCTTGAGCCACTATTATGGCTCGATTGAATCATTGAGTTTCCTAACAGTTAACTGTTCTATCTTGTTTACAATTTAAGATTGTATAAGTTCCAAATACTTCATTCTATTATTTCATGTTGATCTCCTTGTTGCTTCTTAATAACTCTAGAACTATTCCGACTCCTTCGGGGTTTAAAGCCGGTTGTGGAAAGGTTATATTGAGATTTGATTACTATGATGGTTAAGTCCAACTTGTTAAAATCTCGTCACTTATGTTCCATTTTAGCCTCTATAATGGAGGATGGACATTCTCCTATAAAACCTTGTATGTTACTTAGTGGGATAATTTATTCACTATTATTACTAAATCTTGGTTTTTCTTGCAATTCTTGTTGAGTTCGAAAGTGATGTCAACTTTGAATAAGAATCTCCTTCCTCTTGTAAGAGATGTAGTTCACTATTTTCCATTAGGAAACCATCCTAGAAAGTGAGCTGATCTTCTAGAAGTTTATGCATTAGATTTTATGGTTGAAAAGGTGTTTAACAGTTCCTTTTATTAGGTACACCTCATCTCAACGTATGAGCTGGTAACGATAGTTGAGTTTGATTTCTTTGACCCTTACACTCTTATCTATGCTTGTTGGGTTTATTGATTACACGTGCTCAAGATTTAGACCTGTAATAAAGGTTTTATGATTAATTATCATTATTATGACCCACCATTTAAACAATCTGTTAGAAGGTTTAAGGGAAAGACCTTGAGCTATCCCTTGAGTTTCGATGATCCTTTTTATGGGCTGATCATTTTATCGGAAGCTGAGTTTATGTTCTAAATGTTGGAAATTGAGTCATTAAGTAGGGATGGGGATTAAATTTGTCCCAAAATAGGAAGACTCTTGGCTTCAGGTTGTAAAGCTTGGTGGTATTACCCCTCTGTAGTAATTAATACATTTCAAGTTTGTTAATCACATTGTCATACTATGTGTTCTATTAAGAAATTGGAGGCATCAATTTTGTATGGTAACCCAATAAGGGACCAAACGGTTAAGATATATACTCCTACTCTTATAATAGATGATAAATGGATTTGTCATTTAACCGACTCGTGATGTGTGATAGATCCTCATTTGGGTGTAGTGTTTCGATTTGAATTTTTGGTACCTTAGCAAACCTAGAAGTGACTCTTTCTTTATAGCAAAACTATACTCGGTTTCATTTATTAATTATGGGGTTTCCTTGACATTTTGAAATTTCCTTATCGACCTTTCCTGGTTGTGTCATGAATTTAGTTTAGTATGATCTAGCCTTGTTTAGTAGAATGGGTTAGGAGATCATTTTTATATTCATGTGAAGTCTTGAATTACAGAGAAAAAGTGGGTTGCTAGAAGTTACAATTCATGTTGAGAAAACTCATGGGATATTAAAAGTTCAGATGAACTTTCCGGGTTAAGTAACTATTATCTTATCTCGTAAACACATGGTACCTACTCTCTTCTAGACTTTTAAAGACTTTAGTGTTTATTAGGTCTTGATATGTTGAAACATATCTGAAAAAGGGAATTGTGTACTCTTTTCTAGTCTTAGAATGTTCAATAAGTGCTTAAGGTGAGGTAAGTATTAAATATCTAGCATGTTACTCAAGTTATACCTGATTGCTATATGGCAAGATGCCATGAATGTTCTCTCTCTATTATCCTCGAGGTTAAATGCTCTAATATCATATTTCGTTAGCCAAGTACTCTTGATGTTTTGGTATTATTACCTGAACCATTAGCAGTCCTTATGGGTGTATGAAATCCTTGTTAGATTTGTTGTGAAAGATCCGAGAGATTGCTTGAATGTGTTCTTGATATTCATATGGTTACTTAATTGTTGACTAAACAATTTCAGGCATGCGAGTATGGGATTACATGAGTGAAATCTTGTTACTCTTATACGGTAGTCTTTGAATACTTATAATTCTCATGTATCTTATGAATTGTATGACTATTTTTGAGTGATTAAGTAGTTGTATGGAAAATTAAATCTGAAATTGATTCTTCCATGGTTCATTAAATTTCTTGTTTCTATCATGTTACAGAAAGAATTGTTTATCTACTTAAGCTTTGAAATATTGATTCATAAAAATAATATGGGTTATTTCTATGAAATAATTAAGTAGAGTATGTCATTATGGTGAGTTGGTGCTTATCATGCTTAGTTCTTGTGAACTAACTCATGTTAACAATTTTTCGTAGATAAATGCAGAAAAGGAAGGGTGAAGTATTTAGTATTGTATATTATTTTGATCGAGGAAAGTTTGAAGATATGACTAACTTGAATGTTCTTAAATGAAATACATCTTCTTGGAAATGGGAAAGGCCTTGCTACTGAATATAATTGTTTTATTCATTTAAAATAAAGATTTTGGTCATGCTTAAAGGCATGAGTTGTATTTATCTCATAAATGTAATTAAGATAGATTTCTTGCTACTATATATTGTTTTATAAGTGGTTGATTGTCGATTGATGAGTTATGAGTCGTAAATCTATCAAGTTAAGAAATCAGCATCTACAATACTATTGTATTAAACATTAGTATAAATTAAATAGTAAGAGATACACACAACATACGTGTGAATGCTAGGGAACATATAAGGAACTAAGGGTGGAATGTTTCCTAAGAATATCATGTTCTAATGAACCATACGTTAAGCATACTTGGAAATAGTTGAGGTTGCTAATGGATAATTACCTCATTATAAAGTGTAATATATTAAGCTACTTGTAAATTTGTGTTAAGATATCCAAAGGTTTTTATATAATGTACTTAACCAACTAAGAAAGCAATTGGATTATCATAAAACCATGGAAAGGTTATTATAATTAGGTACTTCGTCTATGGCTGTTTTATAAACTCAAGTTGTGCTAACTCTCATGAAAGATATAATAATTTAATATTGATTTCTAAGTGAAATCAAATCTAAGTCCTATGCAAGGATGAGACACATAAGCAAAAAGAGAAAAGGGATTATGGTAATCTAACATGAAAATATATTGAGTATGGTTTCATTATCCAGAATCAAATAATTGTGATAAATTGTGTTATGAAATATTTTTCTCAAGGAGATGAAATGTTTTTAATTAGGGGTTGTTCCATGATGCATCATTATGAACACATAAGCATGTCGAATATAGTACAAGTAAGATGGGAACATGCTTACTAAGAATAACATAGCATTTGAATCTCATCCCTAGTCAATACTATAATTATCTCTAAAGAGAATTAGAGATCTTTTTAAAAAAAGATATGACAAGGAAAGGTAAATGGGTAAGTGGTTCATAAAATCTATCATATCGATACCCCGGATATATCTTTCTTGTTGAGATAGTAAAATAAATGAATGCTCTTTACTGAGCTACAATTAAGAAAAAGTGATGTGCTTAAACTGAAAAGAGGGTTGGCATTGATAGCCTATGGCACTTAATTCAAGGAATGAATCATACCTAAATACTTAGCTTCATATAAGTACATATCCCTAGAATATGAAATAAGGAGCATGAGCCTAAATGTTAAAGCCAGGACAGTTTTGAAACTATAATAATGGTCATAGACATTGATAGTATTGTTTCTATCAATGGTTAACATGGGTATGAGATATTGAAAGGTAATTAAAATGTTATAGAGATTGGGGGTCCTAGGATCAACTCAATCCTGACCTTAGGTATGACCCATTCATGGAGAAGGTGTTGTAAGTCCTAGGTTGTTCTATAATGATTACCTTAAAAACATTAAACACCATGCACCAATATAGGATTCTAGGTGGGAAACTCACTGCATATACTACACATTTGTATCCCTATGGTGACGATTGTCACCATTAGGATACTGTCGTTTAGCATCTGTAATGAGTTTTCTCAACAAGAGACTAGATTTTAGTATGGTGTTATCCTAAGTACAAATCTTGATAGAGTTACAAGACAAATTAAACCTCCCGGGTACACATCCTTATAACAACCTATGATGGCTATGGGAAGATATGTGGGTGAGTAACATGAAGAATGACATAGAGGCACATCTTCTTGTAGGTTAAACTAGTTTGTACCTCATTCAAGGCTTGTAGCTATTTACAACATTAACATTTGTGAATCCATATAACTGAACAAGTGAATAAGGTGAGATGAAAAGATTCCAATGATGAGTTTGTCGTCATATAATCGAGTATGACATACATGACTCAGAAACTTTGCGCAAAGTGGTGTAAGCTGCTAATTACACTGTCGAGATTCACCATTATCTAAGCTATGAGATGCCTGTGGTTTTTATAGGTGGAATCTAGGTACACATTTAGGGGTTTTCACTTATAAACCATATCCTATTAAAGAAGAACCAAAGGGATACATTTTATGTATGGCTCGTATAGAGCATTGAGGGAGAATGAGTAGGTTTAATATTCTCTCATACAATTGCACATGGTTCATGATAGTTATCGAAATGGATTACATTAAGGTTTATGTAGATTTAAATATATGGGTATTTAAATCAGCTGCATAAAGTTATTTATTATAATTTTTATTTTCTAGAGATGAAGTGAAAAAAGTGGATGTTACACCTTATCCGGTATGGCGAACACTATGCTAATGGCCATGCAAGAGGTGTCAACATATACATGAAATGGTTTTCCCCATGAAGGAAAATGTAGAATAGGCGTGGTAGTAAGTTTCTCCTTTAATGTCTCGAATGTGCGCTACTACTATTCTCCCCAAAGAGAACATACCTTTCCTTTCTAGTAACTCTTCTATGGGTATGACAACTTTGGCATATCCTTTGATAAATTTTTTGTAATATCCTTTATGTCCCAAAAATTTACGAACCTCACTTTGACCGGTAGGCTCTCCTAGGCCTATAATGATTGTTGTTGAATCAACCAACAAACCCTCCTTGTAGATTATGTGTCCTAAAGGTATCCCAAATGGTGTAGTAAATATAAAAATTTTGATTTTCAAAGAGATACTCAAATGCCTACACCATTCAAACATTAAGTGTAGATTGTCTCAATGGTCCTTAACTAACCCATACACCCTCTAATCGTCTAAATATACATATAAGAATTTGTGAATAAATTCCTTAAACGTTTGGATAACTATGCGTGAAAATACAAAGCAGGGACATTCTTCGCATCAAGGGGCATTACAATATAGATGAAACTACCCTATTCAGAAGTAAATGTAGTGTTTTCTTGATCTTCCTAAGCAATCTTAACTCGATGATACCTAGAGAACCCATTTGTAAATAAATATATTTCATGCCTTGCAACTTCTAGTATTTCCTCATTAATGGCATACATAATGGATCTGCACATGCAACATTTAGCTCCCTATAGTCCACACATATTCTAATCCATCCATCCTTCTTGATACGATCACCATTGGACTAGCCCATTTTGACTCATTAAGGGGCTTGATAATTCCAGACTTCAACATGTTATCAATATCCTCTTTGACCTTTCACGTAAATTGAGGTTCATTCTGTAAGGCCTCTTTCCAACTCGGTGCGCACCACCTTTAAGCTTTATATTCATCTCCCCTAATGATTCATGTATGCCTTTAAGTTCATGGTACCCCTAGAAATAGGTCCTAGTATTCCATTAGTAACTCTATGATTTTTTCCACTTCAGAGTCTAACCAATAATCTCCAATTATGGCTTCCTTAGGCTCTGTATCTATTCCAATATTCACCCGCTTTGTCTTCATAGGTTCATGATACACGCACGTGGTCCTATCCACACTCTTTAATACCTCCACCTTCTTGTTGAATGGTTTACATCTAGATTAACTACTTCTTCATCATTGTTTAAGTAGACCATTTTCCCCTTCTGTTTCTCAAGGTAAGCACGTTGAAGTAATGTTACATCAACCCCTAGTTCTTTATCAAGATGCGCTCTTGAGTCCTCTTTATCTAATAATTCCCGGTGGAGTTCTTCAACCTTGGAACCATCCCCATAGTTAAGCACTTGATAACTTTAAATGATTCTTCTACCAAGAGTTTTGTAGAGAAGAAGTCAAACATCTGGGCCATTCCTATAACTAAATTCTGCCAATTTCTAGTTTCTCTGGGAGTTCTACATATACATACCAAACACGCGTGCAACCTTGTAAATATGAATAAAACCAATGCACATATAGTGAAGGTGGTAAAGCTTCCTTCTTTCTGTCTAGAGTCTCTCACACTTCTAAACATGGTGGCGAACATGATGATTACCATGATAAATACATATTTGAGTAGGTGTATTGATCCTAAATAACCTAGTAGTAAGATCAACCCCAATTTCATCCCATTTGACCAGATTATCCCCGTGTGGACCACCCACCAAAGTGATGTTGTCCCACGTAGTGTATATGCTAGCATATTTCTCCTCTCCAGTGGGTCTATCCATTTTCTTCCTTCACACGCAAGAATACCATGGGATCCCCTTATCCTGTAATAAGGTACCAAGTTATTACCTATCCTCCCGACATAACACAATTTTGTTCCTCGAGGGAATATGCTTTTCACTTCACACCCTACCACCTCATAAGTGTTGTGAGCCTAATGATCACAAGAAATACTTGTAGTATCACTAATAGACTGTGCATCCTCCTAATGAATTAGTCCTTATTTGGTTGGTTCAATCATCTCTGGATCTCGGATGATGTGTACATAAATCTATTCAGATCTTCTTCACTTAAGGGCTCAACATAGGGCATGGAATTTCCATCTTTAAAGGGATAATAACCTTTCCTCTTTATTTTCAAAACTGATATAGCCTTTTTTTTGAATCAAGATCAACATTATTTACATAGCACCAAGGATGCCCTAATAGAGCCGGGAAGCTATCTCGATTCTACCAACGCTAAAACTTAAAATTCTCCAAAGTGAACTTGGATCCTTATATGGTAATGGATGCATGTTTTAAAACTCCTATGGCGGTGTCCTTAGTCCGATTAGCCATGAATAATATATTAGAGGATGGCTTTAATGGGGTCTCCTATTTTTACCCATGCATCCAAGGTAATAACATTGACTTATGTGCCTATATTAATGAGTATATTACTCAAAACCATCCATCCACAACAACATTTAGAGTGATTTCCTTGTCATAATCTAGGCTATGAGGAGGGAGATTTACATGTAGGATTTTTCTTCCAGTCTCAGTACTTGTGCGTGGAGTGTTCCCTTTTAACCAACTCCTAATAGTGGAATAATGTTCTCATGGAACAATATTTTGCACACTTCTCTCAAGTCATCTATATCAATTTGGACCATCTCTTGATGCTTTCTTCTACTCCTTTAAGTAAGGTATCTCACCTTGAATATTCCTTAGAACTTCCATGGTATCTTGATAAACCTCCTTCTGATAGGCAGGATCTGGGTACCGTGCATGAAGAACCTCATCTTTAGTGATGGTAGGTTTCTACTTGTAATTCCTCCTAGCACATGCTTTGCCTTAGAACGGGTCATGATATTCACTTGCGATGCCTCGATTCTACTTCCATCTTGGGCATCCATTGATTGTCCACAACGCGTTGTATCCTAACCATCCATGTGCCTTTGTTTTCTTATTTATGTTTCTTACTTAGATGCTCATATAAGTTTGGGCACTCTTCATAGCTATGGTTCTTTCTATAGAAAGAACATGTAATATTATGAGGACATTTATGCCTATAGTGGTTAGGAGATCTACATGTATAACATGTTTTGTGAGGAAACTCACTTCTTCCACCACCACGGCCTCGTCCTCTAAATCCACCATGGTATCCTTGACCTCTACCATGACTACCTTCAAAATGCCCCTCACTTTGATCATAACGCGCCTAATTTTTCTCCTAGTCCCGATGATTGTTCTTGCCCTTAGAGTTATCTGAAACTCCTATTTTCCATACACCAATATCTATAACATCATAGATCCGTCCAATCACCGTGGCAGTCCTCCATGTCATGAGTTATGGAACTACAGCTGATTTACAAAGAGCTTGAAATGTTCTTCCTTATCATGTGTTTTAATAATGGGAAGTGGATAGCATCATGGTTTAAGTGGCATATTTCACAATCCATCAGCAATGAACATACTATTCTGTGAGGGAACCTATCCTTTGTGTGACCTTCCACCTCATAATTTATACACCAAATTCTTGAGTGTGTTTCATGGGCTGAATTCATTGATAATTTCTCTAGCTATTTTTCCATAGTTACAATCTATGCCTCTAAGAATGGGATAACACCAGTGTCAATACTCCTAACTTCCTCATCACATAGGGCTGATTCCAATGCCTCACGTGGATCAGTATATGTCTTATGTGACAGCGCCCTCCTAAATAGTGTAATCAATCCCCCAAAAACTCATTGTGCATGTTGGCTTGCATGAATATCATAGGAAATTTTAAAAAAAAGCATTTTAAAATAGGCATCATACTCACGCACACTCTCAGTAGTGCCTTGCTTAATATCCTTGAGTGTAATTATACTCTTCTTCTCAAATTCAGGGACATATAACTATTTCAAGAATGGATCCTTAAATGATGCATAATCCACATAAGTGTGAACAGGTCAAACTTTTTGTACCAGTTGTGCACGTGCCCTTGTAACATAGTAGTAAATTAGCTTTCCTTACGCTCATAATTTTTGATCCTGTTGGGTGCTATAATATTTCACACATATGCACATGTTCAGTAACATCTTCTATGCCCCTATACTTTGGAAGATGAAGAGACATTTCCATGTAAATATTATGGGGTTGGTGCGGACCTTGCCCACCTGATCTAGAACCTCCAAGTGTTTCCCTGCCTCTGAACCACCAAATCCACCTAAACCAAATCTATCTATGTCTCTTGATCCCAAACTTGTAGAATTGGGTCCGACTAGAAGATGTACTTCCCGTGTCCAAACAATAGAACTAAAATATACCCCGAAAGTTTACGAAGTGTTACTACTCCTAGAGGTTAATCCAAAAACTGGTGCACTTGTATTATGTGATGATGATACACCCAAAAGGTACTCTCATATAACAAAAAGCCATTTGTGCAGCCATTGTTTTTCCTCTTATAAGACTCGCTCCTACTCTCCCACTTCTCGAACTAGATTGTTGGCTACTTGTTATACTAGATTCTGAAAAACCAAACACAAGGGTAAGGTTACTAGGTGGATTTAGATGTGCACCTACGGCCCAAGTAATCTCTCTTGGTGTAATTATACATGAGGCCGAGGAAGGATCCCTATCATGCTTTCCAAGATGGGGGAGTTCCTGATGCTCTAGCTCCACATCTTCTACGTGAGCCTTAAATCCTTCATGAGCCATCTCTCTCCTCAACGCCATACTTTCTAAAATGGTAAATTTCTTCTCTATCTCCCCCTCACGCGCCTCATTATATTGAATCCTCCTTTCCTCTCTCTTCCTTTCTACTGCTAGGTATGCCATCTTTCACCAATCCTACTCCTACACCCGCACGTGGTGGGGTTTAGTTAGCCATCATTTTACTCTCTAGATTCAAGGTTACCATCGGGATATTGATTAGTAGAGGAATGCCTTATAGGTAAGCTCCCTTGGATGTCGTAAAAACTAGAATTCAGCTACTTATGGACACGAATAAGTTGAAATTGAGTATTCCAAGATATAACTATTCAAGACACAACCGAATCACGTATCCATAGCTTGAGTCCAAATCAGATCAGCATCATACAGGGCACTGAATTCTTCCCCGCATCTAGAAAAGTGTGCTATACCTCCAATTCCTCTTAGATGCATAAGTAATCAGCCACTTGTACAATTCTACTAGAAAGATAGCAAAAAATCTCTCATATAAACTATCATACAAATTCTATTCCACCCAAGTACTGCGTTAAACTTAGATCCAATGTTGAACCACTATACATATTCTTCCTCTAGATCATGTATCCACTCTTTAATACTTGCTAGAGTTAACCTACGTCTTCATCACGAACCATCCCGAAAATAATCAAAGAGGTATTGACAATGAAACCAATAATGCAACCTAGAATTCAGTGATACAAACCAATAAAACCCTATGCACACTGGCACATCACTCAGCCTAGAATGAGCACTCACTCGAAGCACATAAAGGTACCAGTCCATCTTCGGGTTGTTATTACAAGATGTTAGCATGATGAAGACTTAACATATATAGTTCCATTACTAACACATCATTCTACAAAGCATACCAAATCTATATCTAAGGAAAAGTAGAATTAAGTACTAACCATGATGAGATCAAAAACATACTAGATTCAGATACACATAGAACTAACACTTAGATTTAGCCAATATCCTTCATTATATTCAATGCAATAAGTTTACAGAAGCTTCATTACAATATCAATAGTATGCACGTAGTAGATTTAACAACATATCTTTGTATATCTCAACCCCCTCTATTACACAGTTTACTACACACACACACGCATATATATATATATAAGGGTGGGGACTTTCCCTTTACCACTTATCCATTCCAAAAATAGGTCACATGCTATTACTAGCCATGCACTATTACAAAAATAACCACACATGCGAGTATGATAACAATAGACTACTACTAGCCGACCGACGAGCTAATCTATTTATGGTCTATGTCCATGCAAAGTGCTTCATATCCAATCCTCCAAAAATATCCTATGCGTGGAGTACATGTCTTTGCCTCATTTGTGTGCTCTACACACCATCTCTAAAAATAGACCTTTATGAGTGAAAATGGCTAAGTCCCAAAATCTCAACTTCTACTCCACGCGCATGTTCTACCTATTCATTTGTGCCTTTGAATTTGACTCAATTCCCTTGCAAAATTATTGTGTGCTTTCTTTTCCAAGTGTTCTTTGATCAACACAATGGCTAATTCAGAATACCATTTATGAGAGCCAAGATATCTTCCACATTTTTCACGGGTTTTAGACCTAATTGTGTGCGGAGACATAGTCATAAAGGGTCTTATAATCCCTACACTAGTAACTAGACTCCATTTACATCTGATTCCTCTTTATCTTAAATAGTGAATGGATCCAAATTTGAACTATCAACTACATTCATCTATGTCTCCTTGATGCTCTGGTGATCATTAAGTGTGCTTAAAAACACACTTACTTAGTCTCATTCTATGAAACTCTGAAATCTTTCTATAGACTTAAATGAGTATGAACACTTCTTGGACATCAAGACAACTATACATATATCTTTTAGGAATTCAACCATCATTCAAAGTGTACAAGATATAATAATTCACACTATCATCATACATACTATAGTTTCATCTTGAAAGCATGACAATTTGAATCCTTAACCTTTACAGATCTCAATAATCTTCATTATGTACACTACCTCTCTAGAATATTAGCAAAAATTATAGCTCCTAGAACTTATTCGGTTAGATTCATAATTATTTAAGGGTTTTATATGGATTCACTTCAATTTATTCTTCCATATCCTTAGAAAACATACTTTACATTCAACTCTTAACCTAGAATATCACCTACATGTCTGAGATTCAATAGTATTCTTCCTCTTACAAGGATTGTACTTGAAGCTAGATTGATAGCATATTTAGAGAAACAATATCACAATATTCATATGAGATTAACATATTAATACCTTCATACACATATACATCATCCTTATGAACCCATACCAAGCATAACATTTCTGTAGAATCATCAAAACTTTGTCATTCACTCATATCATGTACATGTAGATGTTTGTCTCCATTTTGTGTTCACTGTGATCTTAGACTTGACATTGTGATACTCACAACATCTTATCTCTTCCATGTAACTACTTTATTAGCATATAGGTTTCATATTTCTCCATGTTTCATCTTCTTCCCTATGGAGAGAGATGCATGTAGCTTTATGCTTGTGCTCACCGAGACTAATAGGTCTCTCATAGATCTAGGTAACCCTAATACAAACCAAAACATACATTTTGAGTCACTATAGGTCTTCAATACATACTTTTATATGTTAGTGAAAATTTATCAACTCCAAATTATGGAAGCCACATGTAGCATTTCAATAGACCTCTAGTAGCCTTTTGGTTCTTCAATAGACCCTGCACAACTTCACTAGACTTCATACAACACTTAAAACATCTTTTGATTATGAGAACATACCTTGAAGCTCCAATAAATTTTTATACTAAACTAGTATGATGCTACTTTGAAAGAATCATAGACATGGACACAATATGTGAACCATGAGCACTGAAAGACACTACTTCAGATCTTGAACACAAAAATCCTCTTAAAACAACTTTTGAGCTCATAGTAGGGTTTTGAGTACAAACCTCTGGAGGTATACATCTAACACTATAACACTCTGCAAAACATATTCCTTGATGCTTCTTACACTTGATATTGACTTCAAGAAACCATATATAGTTTTTTCATAGCACATACAATACTTGGAGATGAAAATTTGATCCTTGATCAAGCTTAACCTTATCAAGAAGATACTTACCTAGACTTGGACAACTCCCCTCAATTGAATTCTTCATTTGCACTAATACACCTTCAAGAAGCATAATGAAGGTATATGATCACCAAGAAGACCTAAAATAAGGTCTTGAAGAGGTCCCAATCCCCTTAGTTACTTAAACAAATCCTTCTTCTCTCTTCTTATTTGAGTACTTATAAAACACTTCCTTCTTTCATTAACATATGCTATTACTAAGACACCATGGTCTCCTCTAGGTTCCCAAGTCCTTCTAGGACCATTATCATACATTCTAGGTCTCTGAACTCCCTAGCTTGCACTCTAGGACCTTGAGAGCTTCTATTTTGATTTGAATAGGCTTGATAATAGTTCCTTGCAACATGACCAACTCTGTTACAACTAAAACATACCACTAGTACCTCTTTTCTTGAAGTTATCACTATGACTAGATGCAACATTCAAACAAGCACTAGAAATATGGCCTACTTCATTACACTTGTAGCATATAACATCTTTAACATGATCATTTCTATTTTCTTTCCATGGTTGAGTATCTCTAGGATCATATCTCTTGATGAACATCCTCTTACTTTTTCTTGGCTCAAACACTCCTAGATTCCATCCACAATCCTTGGCTTTATGACCATACTCACAACATGAATGAAATTCACCATGAAAGAATCCTACATCATTCCTAGGAGACCTTTTCTTACAATCTCTAGCTCTATGACCAAAAACATGACATGAGAAATAATAGCCATTGAATGATCTTTCATACCTTGATGCATTAGGTTGCCTAATAGGCTTGGTCTTCTCATTTTCCTTGGTGTAAGTCACCCTCTTTTCTTCCTTGGCACTTGGTTCACCATCTTCCTTGCTTGAAACCATGTCTTCTTACTTCAATTACTTATCCTTGAGATCCTCATTAAATCCCAAACCAGACCTATCACATGCTGATCTTTGTTAGCTAAGAAGATTATCTAGGTCATTTGCACTTTTCTCAAACATTTTTCAGTTTTCTTAAAACTAGATCAAGTATTGAATGTAAATATTTCATACCTATTTCATACTTGATGAACTCATCCTCCTTAGTCTTGAGTCTATCATTGAGTAAAGAAACCTATGATTTAAGCTGAATACATTCTTCCTTTTTGACCTTTAGAGTTTTAGACAACTCCACTTGTGACTCCAAAATATGAATAGTATGATTATGCTCATGAACATATTCCTTGGATTCAAGGCTAGCTACAAATCTTTCTAAATGTTCCTCAAGATGACTTGTGATCTCATCATGTTCTTTACTCTCATTCTTCAACTTGTCTTCAAGGATATTAATCTGGTATTCATGGTTTCTATTCATTTCATCAACCTATTATGTGAGCTTTTAGTTCACATCTCTAGCATGAAAAAGTTCCTTTCATATTACTTCCCAAGGTGAATCTTCACAATCTGAATCTGAATCAACAAATTCTTCACCATATTCACAATTTACAACTCTTAGGGGAGAATAAAATTTAGAAAATTTTCTAAGAAATTCTTACCTTCACTTGAAGTAGAAAAATAGTCATCTTTGGAGTTCTTTCCTTTCTAAGAATTATTCTTCCTACCACCCATTTGTGCTCTAGAATATCTCCTTTCAGTTAAGCTTCTCTAGAAGGACCCACTCTAATAAAAATTGTTAGAAGCATAATGAAATGAGAGGGGGTGTGAATCATTCCTTATAAAATTTTAAACTAGATTTTAGATTATTCAACCAACCACAAATTCACTTATCCAATGATTAATGTATGCACACTATCAAATATCAAATATGCAAACAACAATAAAACATAAAATCAACACATGAACACAAGATATAAGTGGAAACCATCAAGGGGAATAAAATCCACTGAAACACAATATTTTTATTAATATGTTTCAAATTTAGTGAGGCACCAACCCCACAAGGAGCACTAACCCCTAGTTTAGTAGAGCACCAACCCTAAAAGGAGCACCAACCCCTATTTTTGTGAAGCACCAAATCTACAAGGAGGCTACAACCATCCAAGGTGATCAAGCACCCAATCAACCATGTTATGAAAATATTATTTCTGTATTTTTTTCTTCCAAAATTTATGGAGAGAAAGTATTTATCTTGCACTTCTTCAACTCTTTAAACCCTAGGTGATCAAACCTTCCAAACAAGTTATTTCTTCACTTCTCAAACCTTAAAACACTTACACACATGATTTCTGATCTTCCTCAACCTGAAAAAAATTGATTCAATCTCTATTCATGCTCCAACACCTGAAAATAAATCACACCTAGGTTACACACCTTGCACACACACCACTAGCTTATAAAAGCACCCAAAACTATGCTTTTATAAGTTCCTCATGATTTCAAATTCAAGCACAAAATATTTCCCTCCTTTGGCTCAACCTATAAATAAATGAAACATCAAAAATTTTAAATACAATAGTCACAAATTACCCAAGTAGGTTAGCCTAGCCAAAAACCTCATTACATGTGTCAAAAATGGCTCAAAACCCCATGGGCACAATCTTAAAATTTCCCTTACATCAAAACCATACATATTCATGACCCATAATACATTAAAAATTATTAAAATATCATTTAACATTCATACATGGTTGCAATTTATCTCAACCAATCAAATTATTTCATTTAATGGGCCTAGTGCACTTTGTATTTCTCAAAATTGTTGTTTCCTACACCCTTCAACACCCTGGAAACTTCATTATGCCACCAAATCACTTCTACTCAAAAAAAACATGACATGTGAAAAATTTATGGAATTTACATAAGATTTAGAACACTCTAAGATATTTTTAAGCCTTGAATCAACCACCTGCTCAAACCACAACTACTTTTGTCTTCACCAAATCAACTTGTCAAAAAAATTGTTTTCAAAGGTTAGCTCATAAAAATTAGTATGAACATTAAATACCTAAAAATTCATTCATTTGATTCAAAATTCATCCTTCTTCACATTACAAGTGATATAAAGCATAAAATAATCCATCTCATGCTTCAATCAACTCAAAACTTTCGAAAAACACATCTTGTCTTACACTAGCAAAAACATTCCTATGCAAATAATTACTGTAAACCTCATAAAAACACATCACTATGAGAAAAAAACTCATATAACTGGAAAAATTTATGAATACTCTTTCCAATACATTTTTAATCATCTCAAAACTCAACCTGTAGCTCCAGATATGACCATTTTACTGAGGATTGTTTTTAAGGCCTCAAAACTACCCTTTGACCAGTCAAACTAAATGGAAATCATTTTACCATGTAACTACATGAAAATTCTTGAAAAATACATGTAAATAAATATCAACTCACATAAATTCCATAACATCAATTTAGAACATACCTCATTTGGACAACCTTGTCCCAAAACATTCTTCTTCAGAAATTGACCTGTTTGAGTGGGGCCCACTCATCACCATGACCACAACCATACATTTTTGGAAATATAAGAGATTCCTATACATTTTAGAATCATAAATTTTTATGAATAAATTAAAATAGGGTCACTATACCTCTTCTTCACGTAAATTGCTCCTAGTTAGGGTTTAACTAGGGTTTTAGACCACTTTATCTTCTTAACATTCGTTCATAAAAACATGACGATGAAATGACCTCATTATTTTTGTGAAAATTATAGAATCACCATATAAAAATCCTTGAAATACACAAGGTCCCATGCAAAGCACACACTTTAGGGTGAGCATCAGAAGTGCCAACTTGAGTTGGATTTTCACTAGATTTTGACCTTGTCTCACATAAACTTGTCATATCTTGAAAAATTCACATCCTAGAAACCTGAATGTTTTATCAAAGAACCATTACAATTAAAACTAACATATACAATCATCAGAATATAAATACCATGCCTCAAACTCTCCATTTATCAAGACTTGCATAACTACACATTAAGGTTTCTCATTATAAAAGCTAGGGTCAACTTGAAAGAATGTTATAACTCATCATAAAACTACTGAAAATGACCCAAAAATACCTGATACACATTTATATATCTGAATTCAAGCATAAATGACATTTTATATCTCCAAAACTCAAGCTCATACCTCCAAGCAACCATGCCTGGTCCAAATGAGCACCTGTAACATAGCCACACATGTATTTGCACCATGTCACTTATATGAGTGCCTAAAAAGTCTCCAAATATGCCATCCATTATGTCAACATGCTTCTCAAGCAACCAAGAAGCTCATCTCATCACGTAACATCACCTAGGCACCTGAATGGGCTTGCAAGAGAAAGCAATCCACAATGAATCTCATGTATCATCAAGTACACATTTGAATCATCATGAAAACATCACATACAACATCAACTAACCCTAATACTAAAAGGAATGATAAGAAGATTGTTCCAAGACATGATCTCAGATGATAATATCACACCACATTAGATTTACAAAACAAAAAAGCTAAAATACCATATATGGAAATCCATCATAATCCATAATGCTCAATACATTACAATAAAATGACTTGAATTATTCAATAAGAAAGATGTACATATAGGAGGAGGGAAGTGAAACTACTACCTAAATCAGTGGTGAAGAACTCCCACTAACTGATATTGGTAGTTAAGTTAACTCCAACAAACTAGTAAGCTAACTCCACATAACTGAGAAGATAACTCAACACAACTAGTAAGATAACTCCACATAACTAGTACACCTAAGCAAGCTAACCCAACAAGTGTAGGGCTAACATAAGTGTAAGAATTATCCTAATAAATAAATAAAAGGATAAATAATAACCTACACTAATACCCTCCCATAAGCATAGCTTAGGTGGGTGGAAAAGAAGGTGGGTCCCGAAACAAGGCCTGATGAGGTACCCACATACAATAACTGGGAAAATTGGACACCGCAAGGTACCCAAAACCAGTAATAACAAAGTAGAGAGAAAAAATCCTGCTGCAAGATATCCTCAGAAGCTCGGCTCCAAAAACTCATACAATGTTGAAGAAGTTTGGTGCACATTGTGGTCTGAATCCACTACTTGATCATAGAACTCAAAAACAACTGACACTGGGCTTCACCAAAATAGCTCCATGCAAGGATACTGTCAATGGAGTGATGTTGAAAGTAAAAAAACAAACACCAAACATAATTTGATCAACTGCTACAAATAGGTGTGCCACGATCCAAGAACAACTAAGGCAACAAGGTGGACATGAGATCCAAATAAATAGGAGTGCCATGATCCAAGAAAAGCCAAGGTAACAAGGCAAGGACACGAAACCTAAAGAATTAGTATCAACACCACACCCTCCCATACTACAGAATGGGTAGAGTGACACCACAGATCTGTATGAGTTGTCAAAATCAACTACTCAAACACTGACAAACTAACACTGGGCTCCACTAGAATAGCTCCCCCATAAGAGAGACTGTCAACATGCAAAAAAAAGTGTCAAAATATAGATCCAAAATATCTCAAAAATAAGAGAGATATAAATGTATACACCCATAGATACAATAATGCAATACCCAAAAGTTTAGGATGTCGGGCTCAACCAAAATTGCATCCACAAGTGATCACAACACCCTCCCAAATTTGGCACTTTATAATTGAGTGCATGTAAATATTACAATGAGTAAAAATATGTTTTACATTTGAAATATGTGTATAAAAATGTCACCAATGCGTATATCTCGAAAAATACACAATTTCAAAAAAATATCACCTTAATCTGAGCTACAAATCAAAAGTTATGAGCTCTAGAAGGTTTTGTTATTAAAATAATATTTTAATGCTGATCTTTTTAAAAGGTACATATGACACCCAAATGTCCAAAGGGTAAAAGAGTGCATCCACACGATACATGCTTGTGACCAAAGGATAAAATCCTGCGCCCAAAACCTAAAATGTCTAGAGGGTAAATCATTGCATCCAGAGGGTACATGCCAATATCTAATGGATAAAAGAATGCACCCAGAGGGTACCGATCTGTGTCTAGTGGATAAAAGACTGCATCCAAAACAGAAATATCCAGAGGGTAAAAGAATGCATCTAGAAGGTACACACTTATATCCAATGGATAAAATAATGCACCCAGAGGGTACAGATCTACATCCAGTGGATAAAAGACTGCATCCAAAACTGAAATATTCATAGGGTAAAAGAATGCATCGAAAGGTACATGCTTATATCCAATGGATAAAAGAATGCACCCAGAGGGTACAGATCTACGTCCAATGGATAAAATACTACATCTAAAACCAAAATACCCATCTAAAGGTACATGCTTATATCCAATGGATAAAAGAATGCACCCAGAGGGTATAGATCTGCGTCCAGTGGATAAAAGACTGCATCTAAAACCGAAATACCTAGAGGGTAAAAGAATGCATCTGGAAGGTACACGCTTATATCCAATGGATAAAAGAATGCACCCATAGGTACAGATCTACATCCAAATTTGACTATCTCAAAACATGGTCGAGTTTACAATCGATTCTAGGGTTTTGGCACCTTCCAAATCTAATGGCGCACTCCGTTTTGCATAAAAATGCATGTTGCAGAAAATTACTAACAAATTCCAAATACATGAAAATAATAAACCCTTGTTTGCAAAGAAAAACTTACAGATGGATGTCTACATCATCTATCACTCTGATACCATGAAAGGAATGATAAGAATATTGTTCCAAGCTGCGATCTCAGATGATAATAGCACACCACATTAGATTTACAAAACAAAAGAGATAAAATACCATATATGGAAATCCATCATAATCCATAATGCTCAATACATTACAATAGAATGACTTGAATTATTCAATAAGAAAGATGTACATATAGGAGGAGGGAAGTGCAACTACTACCTAAATCAGTGGTGAAGAACTCCCACTAACTGATCATGGTAGTTAAGTTAAGTCCAAAAGACTAGTAAGCTAACTCCACATAAATGAGAAGCTAACTCAACACAACTAGTAAGATAACTCCACACAACTAGTACACCTAAGCAAGCTAACCCAACAAGTGTAGGGCTAACATAAGTGTAAGAATTATCCTAATAAATAAATAAAAGTATAAATAATAACCTACACTAACACCCTCCCATAAGCATAGCTTAGGTGGCTGGAAAAGAAGGTGGGTCCAGTAATAAGGCCTGATGAAGTACCCACATACAATAACTAGGAAAATTGGACACCGATGTTGGTGTGTGTGACATGTGTAGTCATCATCCACATCACATGGTGAGTCATCTCACCTTGCGAGAGTCATAGGTCTTAGGAAGTCAAATGACAAGTGGTAGATTCTGTCATAGAATCTGTCATTATCATTTACATTAGTGTGTCATAGGAGTTACATTCCTTATTTGGAATTGTAACTCCTCCTTTAGTGGCTGTCATATGCGTCATTCACGTCATATGTGTTAGTGGTGTCATTGATTTTCTTTCCTTGTTTAGGCATGGGGGTTACACAACACCCCTATTTGTACTTCCTTTTTTTAATCTATGAGGATGAGCAGACCTGTTTTCTTACTTGCATTTTCATTCCATTGTTTTGAATCTTGCTTATTGCATTGGAGCTTGATGTTACCATCGAGTGCAACTACGTTGTGGTGCATTGTTTTCGACATCGGTTCTTTTTCCCTCTTTCATGGTATCAGAGCTGGTTTTGGTAAAACATGCACTCTTCATTTATCAGTTGCTTATTACTTCCAGCTTTCTTCATTTTTCCTCGTGTAAGTTTTTTGATTATTTTTTAGAGTTATTTCTCACCTCATATTGAGGTTTCAGCATTTGCAAGTTTGAGGTATTTTGGCTGGTTTTTTTATCATATTGTTGAGTTTGTGATTACCTCTATTCTCATGAGCTTGATTTTTACTCTGCATGGACATGTGGTTCATTTTTATTAACTTGTTTGCATTAGTGAACCTCTTGCTTGCTCAACCACATTTTTGGATTTAGAAACTCATTTTTGGTTTTATTGCATATTGCTTTTTGCATTCATTGGGTATTGATACCTTTCACCTCAGATCTCTATTCTTGGTTTAACACTCTTAGCATTGGTAATTCATGCATGTTGTATCCACACCTACCCATGTATTGGTCCTCTCTACATTGGTTCGGCTTCTCTCTACATTGGTTCGGCTCTTATTGTCTTCTTGCTACCCGTGCATGGTTTGGACATTTTTCGCATGGCTTATTTACATTGCCTTGGGTTCAATGGTTGCTTTGGATTCTCTGCACCATTTTACCTTAGACTTGGACACTCATGCTCCTCGTTCATCACTCTGTAACTTAGTTCGTGATTGCTTCTACTCGTGAGCTTGTTTTCATTCACTGGTTGTCTCTACGTTGAGTTTTGCAAAGACTCTTCCTGTGGTGTCATTCGTGATTTACAAATCCGTTCATCAATTTGCAACTTATTCATCCTCATTTTTTTCCTTGGTGTGGAAATCCAAATGTGGCCCTTTTTTTGGTTATTGGCATAGTGATCATCTAGTTTTTCTTGTTGTTCGGGATCATCTGGTTTGCTTCTCTATAGAGTATCATGTTTCTCTATAAGCATGGCCGTGGCGTTTGCACCTCGATCATAACGCCTTCTTCCGCATTTTTACACGACTTATGCACAAGATTGAATTCTGTGCCAACATACTTTGCTCAACCCATTACCTTGGCACGTGGCTTCAACTCTCTACAGCTTGGGCCTATCAAACACCGTGGCCACCATTTGCATTAGCTCCCAATCCATTACAACTTGCATGTGCCGTTTACACCTGGCAGTGGTCTCCACGCGGTTTACCATTCTTTTCTTGTCCCGGTCAACACTGCCCTAGCTAGGTGATACCTGTCCTTTTTGGAATTGGTTACTACTAAATCAGTCAATTCTTTAAAGTTTTAAGGTTAAAAATCATTATTTAATTGGCATTGTAAATTTTGTGGGTATATTTTTAGTTGTATTTTATCCTTCCTTCGAGTGATGAAGATGGAGGGTGAGGTCTGGGGTTGGAAGGAGGCTAATCCCCCTCATAATTAAAACAAACCCTATCTAAAATTTCATGTCATTTCCAACGAGCATACATACAACACCCTTTGCATGTGTTTTACAACACTTTTTTAATCATTAGCGAGACTTATTAGTATTTTTCCATTAGCTACAGGAATTATTTTTTTGCTATAACTTTTGACTCGTTGCTCGGTTTTGAGCATTTATTTAGTCAAAGTTGCATGTTTTTTCACACTCTAGATGATGGGATTATCAATTATATAAACTCACTATTTTATAAAGTTATGCATTCTAGGGGTGTCTTTGTATTGCTTGTATCGGCTCATTTCAATCATCTTGAGCTTTGTTTTATCCCTTTTATTGCTTGTGGACTTGTGAGCGTGTCCGCCACAGTCTTACAACAAAGGGATTCTTTTGTGTGACATGAGATGCTATTTCTCACAAGGCCTTCTCTTCCCCTTCTTGTTTTCACTCATTCTTGTGCTTGCTTACAGTGTCAAACTGTTGCGCCCAACGAACCTTGATTGTTGTCTCCACTCTTGTGTATTATTACGCTGATTGCAAGGTGAGTGACAGAGACTTTTCAGCACACAGTCACATCTGGTTGTAATCAACGCACTAAACTATAAAGTGCCACAAAAAGGGGGTTAAACTTGTGTTCCTTGGAGGCTCCTCTCATCATGGACATTGAATTTCATCACTCGTTATTCAACTAGGACCAGGAAACTACCTACAATGGAAGAATGGGATACTCGATCATTGCATTATGTACAACTTGTTACCACATCTTCTTGGGTTGGCACCTGAACCTATTGACCGCATTCATCACCAAAATTGGTTGAATGAGAATGATATGGCATACGGGCTTCTTTGTCTTACTATATCGGAGAACCTTCAACATCGATTAGAATTCACCGAGTCTCAAAACCGAACCTAGACCTTCCTTCAAAATTTTCATGGAGACTTTGATCCTCTTTTCATCTAGTTATGGATCTTATGATGATCTTGCATCCATGGAGGAAAGTGATTTCATTGATACTTTTCTCGTGAAGGGCCACCCGCACATTTCTGTGCATGCTCCTTCAAAACTTAGTATTGCTCCTATCACAATTTTAGTGACTCTCCTCCACAGGACTCTTTGGTTGAATTCTCACCTGCACACCATGCTTGCCTTGATCTTAGGTTTTCCCCTTCATGAGCATCTACTGATTTTGTTGATTCTAGCCTGGAGATTCTGCCATCCTCCGTTGCTTCCAAAGACCTCAAGATTGCTTCTTCAAAGGGTTCATATAATCCTCCACAACAGGACATTGATTTCCTTGACTCGGACTTGGATTATATGCTCGAGGATACCGACATCACAGTGCAGCATCTTCTTCCACCTACTACCTCTTCAGAGATCAGAGTTGTCATCACACCAGCTTCCACTGACTCTCCACCGCAGCAAGTTGCTTTGCCCCTTCAGGATTTCCTTCATCACAACTCAACTCTCTTGATGATATATCTATATTCACAGACTCCCACCTTATGGAGATTGATAGGATTGTCACCACTTCTCTTGATATATTATCTCCTTCCCATATTGGGCCACCATCAAGCACACTCCATGTTCCTCCTCCTTCTGATCATAGACCTTTGGTCCCTTCAAATTCATTAGGAGTCCATCAGAAATCATCTTTCGGAGGATATGGATAGCTCTCTTTACTTCTTCTCCTCTTCTTCTTTCCAGAAAGATGTTGTTTGTATATGGGCACCTTATCAGGCCTTTAGTTGTCGGGCCCCATTGACACATATTTCTTAGTTATCTAGGGGAGTCTTCTTTTCTGTTCTAGCTTACCATTACCTCTTCCTCGGCTTCAATGAAGGGGGGGTGTTGGTATGTGTGACATGCTTAGTCATCATCCACATCACTTGGTGAGTCATCTCACCTTGCGAGAGTCATAGGTCTTAGGAAGTCAAATGACAAGTGGCAGATTCTGTCATAGAATCTGTCATTGTCATTTGTGTCAGTGTGTCATAGGAGTTACATTCCTTATTTGGAATTGTAACTCCTCCTTTAGTGGCATCATATGTGTCAGTCATGTCATATGCATCAATGGCGTCATTGATTTTCTTTCCTTATTTAGGCATGGGGTTACACAACACCCCTATTTGTACTTCCTTTTTTCGATCTATGAGGATGAGTAGACCTATTTTCTTACTTGCATTTTCATTCCATTTTTCAAATCTTTCTTATTGCATTGGATCTTGACGTTACCATTGGAGTGCAACTACATTGTGGTGCATTTTTTTCGACATCGGTTCTTGTTTTCCTCTTTCAACCGTAAGGTACCCAAAACCAAGAATAACAAAGTAGAGAAAGAAAAATCCTCTTGCAAGATATCCTCCAAAGCTCACCTTCAAAACCCATACAATGTTTGAAGAAGTTTGGTGCGCATTGTGGTATGAATCCACCGCTTGATTATAGAACTCAAAAACAATCGACACTTGGGCTTTACCGCAATAAATCCATACAAGGAGACTATTAATGGAGTGATGTCGAAAGTAAAAACAAACACCAAACATAATTTGATCAACTATATAGGTGTGCCACGATCCAAGAACAACCATGGCAAAAGGCAAAAACGAGATCCAAATAAATAGGAGTGGAACGATCCAAGAAAATCCAAGGTAACAAGGCAAGGACACTGTATATGCACCATGCCACTGATATGAGTGCCTAAAAACTCTCCAAACCTGCTATCCATCATGTCAACATGCTTCTCAAGTAACCAAGAAGCTCATATCATCATGTAACATCACCTAGGCACTTGAATGGGCTTACAAGAGTAAGCAATCCACACTGAATCTCATTGTATCATCAAGTACACATCTGAATCATCATGCCAACATCACATACAACATCAATCAACCTAATAAATCAATCCAATTTTTCATTAATGTGGTTTTTATCAATGGCAACATCTAATATGACCACATGCCAATAATACTTACTCAAGGAAAGAAGATGGATGCCATTTGTGTCACTCGGGTATCCCAATAGAGAAATTTGAAGATTCTAAGTTGGAAGAATCAATTACAACTTTGATAATTTAGAAAAAGCCAAAGATGTTGAAAAACCAACAATTATGGTCTTCAACTCCTCGAAAGAGGATTATGTCTAGTATCATATCTCTATGTCAAATGTATTTTAATTAGCTTAGTCATTTTATATTCTCATTACATATCTAGGTGGTGATGTAAGTGAAAAACTATAGAACTTCCCAAATGAATGAATTGGGAAGGGGGAATTCAAAGTAATTTTATAACATGGGACCATTTCTCAAGTTGTGGGACTTGTGAACTTGAGATGCTACTTCGGAGAAGGTCAACTTCATGTACCTAATCCTAATGCTAAACTACTCCTAGAAGGGAAAATGCAACTAAATAATCCTAAACTAACCATTCCAAGGGACTAGGGAGAGAGAGAGGGTTAGAAATATGCAAAAGGGGGAAAATAAGCTAAGGGTGGTGATAGCACCAAGAAAAGGGGTGAGATACTCTACTAAGGGAGGAAGAGAAGGAAGATGGAGTTGGGAGAGGCCAAACTAGATATGACACTAACCCAAATCCCCACTCACCATCAAATATCCATGAAGCACAACCTTACAAATCTGTAAGTGAGAAAGCATGCACAAAATGTGACAATAATAATGGAGAGGTAATAAGATACAATAAAACATGATAAAGAGTTGAAAGACCCCAAAAAAATGAATTTAATTCTCTATAACATGCATAGACCATTTTTGACATTGATGCACAGAGGCATAAATACACTTGCAAGGTGCATGAGAAGGCTTATAGCACATATGGAGTTGAGGGAAAAATGAGGGGGTTAATTACATGATATAGGAAATTTTCTAACCTACCCTCATTAAAGAGGTATGGGCACCATAAAAAAATTTTCCAAGGGTACTTCTGATAAATGAAGACATGGGTGCCATACCACATTAAATATTGTTGTTGAGATATCATTTTCCCACCTACCTTCACCTTTCCTGGGACTTATAATCCATCCAAACATGTGACCCATCTAACTTGGGCATACAACAACCAAGTTGTCCAACCACATGACCCATCTAACCTTGTGTGTTGCCTAACCTAAACCATCTAACCAAATGGGTTAGACGTCATCTAACCTATAGGATGTATGTTTTGTGACTGATGCCCAACCTGATGGTTGTCACCTTTACACCATGGGCCATCCAACCTAGGAGATTGAATGATCATCTAACATGTCCATACGGATCCAAACCGGGACATAACTAGCCTAAGCATCCATCTTATTTTCCATATGACTCATCACCCATCCAACCTAAGTGTCCAACTAGTCATCTAAACTATTTTTTGTACGATGCGTCACCCATCCAACCCAACTATCCAACTTATCCATCCAACTCGGCCATCCAACCGAGCTTAACTAGTCCATCTAACTTAACCATCTAAATCAACCATCCAAGTGAGCGATCCAACCGGCCATCCAAATCAACTATCCAAGCCCAGCCATCCAACCTAGCCCTCTTCATTTTAGGAAAATTTGAAAAGGTGATTTTTTCGGAGCGGGTTGGTGTCCTATTCACCTAAAATATACAGTATATTTTTTTGGGGTCGGCTTCACCTTCATTTGAAAACATCTCCTATAAAAACCTAGGTGATTCACCGGGTAGTATACCTCAAGTAGCTTACCAAATTACCAATACCGTGAAGTTTGAACTCACATACTCTTAAGCACCAGAGATTGTTGTTAGCTTGTTAGGGTTAGTTGTTGATGCGCGATAGGGATATAGTTGACACGTGAAAAAGAGGTATTATTAGACGACACGATAAAAGGGTAGATATTTGGATGTGTGAAAAAGGGGAATAGAATGCGATGAGAGAGAGAGAGTTGATGCATGACAGAGGGATTGAGGCATGGCATGGGCACATGGCGAGGAGACGCGTGTGACCTCAGATAGTGGATGCCTTCGTGACACGTGACAATTTCAATTGATGCCTTGTTGACACCCGAACAGGATTATTGACGCTTTTGACACGCGATGAAAGGGTTAGTTGTTGATGCATGCATAGCAGAAGTCACTACTTGGTTCTTTTGCTGATGCAGGACTCTCTTCAGAATAATGGAAGGTGCTAGTCCTAAGAATGCGAAGACCCTAAAAGTAACTAAGAAATCTCAGAAATCACTTGTTCAAGTATTTTGGAAACTCTGTGGATACAGATATTGAAAATACCAACCATATAGATGCCACCACAAAGAATCAGAATACTTGACTGTGTGGAAGGTATTATTGAGGTGGACATGCATTCTACATAGTATCAAACAAATGACACCTACGATAATATGCCAGATCTTGAAGATATTGTTCCTGTTGGGGTGTAACCAAAAGTGCATCAAGATATCACACATACAAATACTCAACAAAATGGAACACAAAAATCAAATTCAAATTCCGGTTCAAGAAAGAGGAAACTAGGTGATTGTGATATTGCTCAAAATTCTACTCAAAAAAGTAAAACATTGAAAATGAACAAGAATATGTGGACCATTGGCAGGTCATACAAGTTTGATTGGGTAGCTAAATTTCCATTTATCAAACCTATACAATCATCTAATTTTGAAGAGATCCCATCTGAATGTACATGTACAATATGTACGTGGAAATTGGGAAAGCAACAAAAAATGCAAATGAAGCTGGACACTATAGAAAAACATTGTGGAAAACAATATTTGACTATAACGGGGTGGATGGCTAGAAAATCAAAACACACAGGTGGAAAACTAAAAAAGAATGCATGCATGTTAGATACGTAGTGGAATATGAGGCAGAGCAGAAAAAACACAGACATCTCTTGGAAAAGGGAGGAACGATCACATCACATATTGGTAAGATGAATCAAACAAATCTACATGCAAAACTCATACAATTCTCTACTCTATTTCACATACTAAAAAAAGGAAGACCGATTTTGATTTCCTCGATTTCAAAGTTTTGTATCAATATAATGGAATGCTGAAACATACCTCAGTCTCATTGGTCTGAAAGTAGTGGATGGGAAATGGAAAAATGCCTTTCGATGATAGAGAAGGAAGATTTGAAAGAGAATGTAAAAAAATCAAAGTTTATCTCTCTTTCAATTGATGAAGTGACAACAGTCGACAACACTGCATGGGTATGTATCCACGTCTATACTTTAGAAAATCATATAAGGACACCTCATCTATTGGGTGTTATGAAAATGGTTGAAAACTGCAATGCCGAAAACCTACATAAAATAGTTGTTTCTCATTTGAAAGATATTGCTTGGAATGACTGATTATGAAATTGCTACGAAGTTGGTATGCGTTGGAGTAGATGGTGCATCTATCATGCAGGGTCACCGAACAGGGCTGTGTGTTAGATTACAAACAACAGTGGCCCCATATATGCTACCAATTCATTGTATGGCTCACAGAATGAATTTAGCATATAAAATGGTAAGCAACCACGAAAATGTTGCTAAATTAGAAGACCTTATAAGAGAACTTCATGCCTATATGTCAAGCAGCCCAAAGTGATTTCTTGAGTTCTAGAAATTTGCAATTGGAATTACAGATGGCAAAAAAACTTTGAAAGATGTTGAGACTAGATGGATCTCCTTGTATGAACCTGCATGCAGAGTTCGTGAGGAGTATCCTTCGTTGGTTGGTTTCATGCACAAATACCATCATGAAGTTGATAGGGCGAGGGACTTGTTGTTCCATTTAACTGATTTGGAGACATTGCTTACATTGGTTGGTATTCTTCCAATGTTGCAGCAGATCAATACACTGATGAAGCATGCATAGGGAAGATTAATCTATATTGTGGATTTTATACGGATGAGAAAAATGGTATGTCAAAGTCTTGATATCTTGTACTGTTCCCAAGATAGTTTTGATACACCTATTTTTGAGAATTGGAAAGCTTTATTAGATCTTAAAATCCCAAGTAACTATTTGAGATTTAATATCCATGATCACCTCTGCATCACTGTTAATGGGAGGGACATACCACTGCACATTGTGCAAAAATGTCAAGATATTACAGGATCGGAATGAGAAGATGTTCCCGTGACACGTAATCTCTTTGAGTCTGTTATAGTTGAAACAAGAATAAAGCTTAAGAAAATTTCAGAATCCTTATCATCAGAAATTAGAGAACGTTTCTCCAAAGATAAAATTCTTGAAGCCATGGGTGTGATGAATCCTAATTTTTGGAATACTGAAGGTGGTCATGCTGACTTTGTAAGAAAGCATTTCCATAAATCCATGGGTACAATAATGGAACATTTCACAAAGACTTCAGAGTTCAAGGGTATGGAAATCAAAGGTATACTTGAATGCTGATTTATTAAAATTTCAATCAACAAATTTTGCAACAACAATGAGGAACCAATATAAAAATTTAGACAAACCTTCTGAAAGTGGTGCTATTACAAGGTTGTGGCGAGGAATCTATCAAAGTTCTATCTTACAAGAAGATATCAGTGAATATTTCAGATTATATGAGTTATGCCAAACAATGATTTTGGGGTCTGTGGAGGATGAAAGGGTTTTCAGTGCACTATCATTTATAAAATCAAAACTGAGAAACAGGTTGGATAAAAATCTGGAAAGTTGCATGAGGTGTTATGTTTCTCGATACTCCATGGAAACCTTTCCTTTCGATAGAGCAATTGTGCATTGGAATTCCCTTTGCGAAAGAAGAGGTGTGAATAATACAGCTACAAGTACAACTGTTCCCAATGTTGAGAGTGGAATTGGCACATCATCACACTCTACAGAAGAGAACATCGAGTTTGAAGAAGCTATTGATAATGGATTGTTTCAACTTTAAATAGGTATCTTCTTCACCTTAATCTTATTGTTTGTCACTTTACATTTTTTTCAGCTCTTGTTATCATTAAAGATGTTACAGGTCTATATATTTACATTTATTTAAATACAATCTTTTTATTTTTTTTGAAACGTGGGTTGACATCCATCCGAGGAAGCTGGTACTTCTCGGGACTGACAATGTCAAGAAACTCACCCATCTATCTACTAATCCATTTCTCGTGTTGAGTTTTCTTAAAACAAAGATCTAGCACATTACCAGTGATGATTTCACAACGCAATCTAAAACACTAGAGGTAAGTTAAACCCTATCATATCATCTTTCTTGATTTCTTACAATTATGTTTAATTTATTTTTTATATTTGCAAAATGCTTTGATATATTTTTTAAACTTTGTGGGATAAAATGACACAATTGAATTTTACAGAGGAAGATATTTCCATACTATACAATTCATAATCCACGATACATTATACAATTTATAATATACGTCCACATAAAATTCATCATCATCCATATATATCATATCATCACCATATCATTATCATAATCATTGAGTCCACTACACTATTATTAAAACAATTATTTATCTAATTTAAATTTATTAAAACAATTCCATTTTTTTAAAACAATTCATAATCATATCATTACAAGTATATCCATTCTAATGTCATCTATATCCATTCTAATGTCATCTATATCCATTTTAACACATTCCATTTATTTATCATCTATATCCATTCTAATGACATCATGATCATATCATTACAAGTATAGAGAAGAAGAATTATCTTAAAACAAGTTTAAATGTCTAGAGAAGAAGAATTATCGTGCTTGAAGCTAAATCTACATCCACATAAAATTGATCATCATCCATATATATCATATCATTATCATCATTCATCATCATCTATCATCATTCCATTTTTTTAAAACAATTATCCATTATCATCATTCATCATCATCTATATCCATTCTAATGTCTAGAGAAGAAGAATTATCGTGCTTGAAGCTAAATCTACGTCCACATACAATTCATGATAATCCAAGTAAACAAGAAACATACGTCATCATGATTCATCCCTATCTAATGCAATCACCATTAAGAGTAAACCAAAAGCATAAACTCCATATACAATCTAAAAATTCTATCAAATCCATATGCAATCAAAATTAAAGATTATATAGTATTTCAAATTTTAAAAGGCTATCAAATCTAGATAATAAAATTCAAATACCATGACCACAACATTCAATGTTACAAATTTTCAAATATAGACTCAATATTTAAAGTTTCCACACTCAATAATAAAAAGTTTCAACCCTCTTTTTACGTATCCATTTCAACTCTGTGCTCTTTCCCCCCAATGGTTTCTTCACCTATGGCTAGTACCCCTTTCCCCAATGGCAGAAATAACCCCAGAACTTATAAGATCTTCCACAACACTATCCAATTTTTTTTTTAAAATTCTTTCTTCTTGCTTTGTCGCATCTCCATGGGACAAAAATTTGGATCAATTCTGCTGCCTTAGCTTTGAATAATATTTCAGGGTCGAAGCCATGCTCTTTAATTATCCGCTTTAGTGTATTGTTTTGTTTGTTAACCAAAACAATATTTTCCTTCAAATTCTTCATTGTGGATAAACTGTTCTTCATTGTTTCCAAGTGAACTTGGAATACCTTTGCTTGACTCTTCAAATTTTCATATTTCAACTGCACAAAAAAAGTAATGTCAATTCAACATATTACTAAAAAATGAAAATTTCAAATTAACAAGAAAAATTGTTTGAAAGTGATAGTACTTACAACCGCTCTATCTCTCTCGGCATTTGCAACTACTACCAGATCCTTGTCCTTAGACCATTTGTTAAAATATGCCTGGGCCTCAACACTAATATTTTCCAATTTGTTTAATGTCTTATCCAAAATGTCATCTTTATAGTTGTTGTTATACGTGACAGTCCCACTTCTTACTTGGGTAAGTAAGGAATCCATCTTCGCAGGTTGATTCTGGACTGCAGCGTATAAACTATCTCTTTGCCAATAATTTTCAAAATGACTAATAATCTCATTGATAAGAACTTTAGCCCTTCTCTCCCATTCTATGAGCTGATTGATATGAGGTAGAATAAACTCACTGACATGGGATTGACAATCATAACCAATTAAGTTCTCCAAAGGAAAAGGTAGCAATTGTTCACCATCTATATCTGATGAAGATGATCTTGCTGGAGAAGTATGGGGGCTTTCGGCTGATCAACTACTACTTGTTTCTACCTTTGGGTGGCTTGATCTTGTTTGTGATAAAATTAATCAAGATTCAGATAAATAAATTTAAATTGAAATGTAATTCAATATTGTAAAGCATGTTGAAATTGAAGTATACCTGTGGCCTTGAATCATCTCACGGGTATTGAAAAAACCAGTTGGGTCATTGCTATCAATGCCCAAATAATCTTCATCTAAATTTATATTATTCAAAACCGATATATGTGTCCGATATGCCCATTGCCTTTGGGCAAAGCCACCAAGTGAGAGGGTTGGAATTCGAAAGGAGGAGGCAATGTTTAGTGTCCCACTAGGGGCCGGAGCAATTGGCATGCATTTACCAATGTTCTTTTTCCTTGTTCCTCTGGTTGGCATTTTAAAAATTATTGGTTGAGGGGGGGTCGGTGCCGTTGTTTGAACAAAAGGACTGCAATGTGCTGAAAAGTTCAAGAAAAAACATGAAAAACTAGAAAACAATCCAAAAACTATACGAAATTAAACAAAGTAGTATTCAAAAGTTGTACCTTGTTGTCGAGGGGTAGTTTTTCATGGTGCTAAGGGTGGCCATGTGTAGGAGTAGTATTTGGTGGTTGTTGAGAAGATACGAATGCATGCGACTGTATGGAGTGAGTTGGGGAAGAAGGTTGAGTTTCTGAAAACATGTGTATGGTCCAAAGTCCCTGCAATGTCATCAACATTGAATGTTATGTCAATTCAATTGGTTAAAATTTAAATTGGAAAATAAAAATACAAATTTGGAATTTGTAAATAATATATGAGAAGGTATTACTTCTCTGGCATTTAACGAGTTCAAACTGTTGAGGGTTCGGAGAGGAGTGAGCTTCCATTTCAGATTGGGAATCTCCCAAAGCCTCAGCGTGTTGTTGGCCTCTTCCTCTTGATAACACCTTTTTTTGGGGAAGGGCTTCAATAAATCTTCTCTGCAAACCATAAATTGTTAATAACTATGTAATGTAATGTCGAAAATTGAAATACAAACTAAATAGTTTATACCTATTGTTCTTCAAATGGAATTGACAACTTCATCAACTCCTCATCAGTGCAAGTAGGAATTGGTTTGTCTTTTAAATTTAAAAGTGCCTCGTAATAAAGGCCAAGGAGATAGTTTGTGGAATAAATGACGGGTTTTTCTAAAAGCTTTGAATTTGTTATGTCAGTTCTTTTTTTTTATAGATAGGTGCACCAATCAAATTTTTGTTTTGAGATAGTGGCAACTATGTATGCAATGGCCCAGTTTGGTATATCTATTTGCCGACCCTGCAAAACTATTCTGGATTGAAAAAATGAAATCATTGCAGCAAGAAAGTGGTGTGCAATTGCTTGCGTATCCACACCACATGCCTAGGATTTATTGACATGAGCTGCAAATGCCAAACAGTGGGAATTAATATAAATTTATAACATTAAATTGTATCACAATAAAAAAAATAAATAAAAAATGATGAATGAAAATGAATTATACTTACAATCAACATGGAAACTAAATGTTGATTCGAGATATTTCTTGTCATCTTCCATGAGTGTTGCCTTCATTGTAACAATTGGTAAATTTTTTAATGGAAGGCCCGTAAACCGATGGATGTCATTTTCTTCGATACTGAATTGAAACATTCGGCCATCATTCAGAGTAACATAAAAAAGGGTCATCCTCTATATTGTAGGATGAGAGAAGGTAATTCAAAATATCTTGGGTCTATTTTGAAATGGGGCATGTCAATGAGCCCACTAAACACACGCATCGATCAAATCTTTATATTCGAAGACATCTTTAAAACAATATGGATGTGGGGGCACAAAGGATTCCTATAGATGATCTTGCCCATGGATTGGACTGGATTCTCTTCTTGATTTTTGTCCTGAGCTTGCGGTTGGGAAGCACTTGAAGTCACCATTGTAGTTGTGCTTGCGTCTTTGACAATGATGGATTCTTATAAAAAATTGAGAGCCGGAAAGTGTAAATGAGAAAATGACCGGCGGAGGGTATTTATAGGCCAAATAAAGTGTCAATGGCCTCTGTGACGCATGTCAATGGCCTCTATTGACATGCGTGTCAATGGCCTCTTGTTGACACATGTCAATAGGGCCATTGACGGCATCAACAAGAGGCCATTGCACATGTGATCGTCAACAGAGGGCCATTGATGCGCATCATAGAGGCCATTGACACACGTCAATAGGGTCCATTGATGCACATCAATAGAGGCCATTGTCGACAAATCGTCAGCAAGTCATTGACGCGTGCATCAATAGAGACCATTGACGCATCAACAAAAATGTGTTGATGCATGTCGATGGTCCCTATTGATGCGCATCACTGACCCTTGTTGATGCGCGTCAATGCCCCTATTGATGCACGTCAACGAAGTTCAATTGACGTTGTGTTGACACGCATCAACGAGGGTTATTGATGTCGTGTTGTCGCATGTCAAAGGTGCATTATGTTGAACTCTGTGGTTTCTCCGGATCAAAAAATGTAATAAAAAAATTAGTTTTGGAATACTATCAAATTCACCTTTTGCTGAAATTGGTTCCGGGGATATTCACCAGGTATTTTCCACCTATAATTTTCTAGAGGTGTCTTAAAATGAAATTTGGGATAACAGCTTAGTGACCTCTCGGGACATCTACCTGCTAGATGAAGAGACTAGTAGCCTTAAAGCATCCATTAGGCATGAATTCAAGCCTAATATTGAAGAAACTGATCTTTCTTTTGAAAACATGTCCCCTAGACTCATCCGTGAACTTAGCATCAAGATGAAACCAGAAAATCCTTGGCCTCGTTCTTAAAAATGATTTTTGGATTTTATGATGAACTCAGAATTCTCTTGAAACTAAAACTTGCATCCAAGGAAAAGGTACATTTAACTCTAAACTGTAATCGATCTGTTGGGGCTGAAAATATGCACTTTGAAAACCGCCCCAAAATTTGATTGCCACTATTAACACTACCACTTCTAAAATACACCATGCAAGAGAAACAATGAAGCCAAAAACTATGTACAAAGGAGAAAATAATACATACCCCAAGTGGAGTATGTAGAGTGTGCATAAGCACTTCTTCTACTGGAAGAAAACCTACCTACTCTACTCTAATTAGAGGAATGGGAAACTTCACATGAACCCTGACACTGGCAAGGAAAAATAGCTGCCCTTCCTCAACATTTTAGACCATGACAACTGATTTGATAATGGGCATGGTCATGGATGAGAGAATGACATGGAGAAAATCCTTCACCCAACTTTCCAAGATATCAAAAATAAAATAAAATACCTCCTTCAAACTGATTTGCATCTGGTTAGAGGTGTTACTGCTAACCCTTGGTGCATTAAAGATCATCCTCATGCTCTAAAGTGAGCATGACTGTGTTAAATCTAACCCATGCTTCAAGAAGATAATTATTTGATTGGGAAATGCCCTATTCTTGTGATTTTCCCACTCATGTTTTTCTCACCCCACAACTAGGGCTCTCAAGCATGCCTTCTTCCCGAATATGGATGTTTGCAGGATGATCTATGCTTTGTTGTGCCTCCACAAACAATTATGTTTCCAATTTTGTGCCTCGCTAACATTCCTTGAGTCTCCTCACTCCCTACTCCATCATGATCTTATGATAAAAGTGCATCTAGTTACGAAAAGTAGAACAATGAGGATCCTTGCATTCTACAAGAACATCCTACTCACCTTGCAATTGCTCCTCCTCGAGGCCATGAGTGTCAATAGTGTTTAAAAACACTCTCTCCTCCCCAACCTTACCTATCTAGCTTCTTTCTCACCTTTCTACTTTGTTGTTTGATTCATCCCCTTCTTTGGCACATTTTTAATTTCCTCATCCTCCCAATATGAATAATACCAATCACTTATTGATACAAAATTTTCGTCCTTGGTAATAGTGGTCGAGGGAGAGTTATAAGAAAGAGGTCATGCTTTATCTTCTATTCAGCCGAGGTGTTTGATGCCAAGGGAACTAATTTGATGACTTGGGGAATCCAAATGACCATCCATAATACAACCCCTATTCTAGTGATATATTTCCTCCGAAATGACCGCATGATTCTACCCAAAGCCTTGCATTGTTTGGGGCACTAAATGAGCATATCTCTCTCTCGACAACATAACATGTCTCTCTCTACCAGCCTTGTAAGATAACCTAGTTTAGTGATAGATGGGTAGAAGGTAGGGACAACATATGAAATACCAAAACTCCTAGGGACATTAGTGTATGTCTTAGGGAAGTTGGGTAGTGCTTTAAGTAGAGATCGAGGGATCTTTGTGAAGCTTGGGGAATGCTCTGGGCATAACAAACTTGTGAGACATAAAATGAAGGATAAGGAAGTAAAGGAGCTTCCTGATTTTGGCAAGGAATGATGGATTTTTCAATATTTATACAAGGGGAAGAGAGAAATTGAGGTGGGGAAGGAGGGATTGTAGCAGCAGATGGATGGGATTTATTTTGCAATCCTAAATGAGTATCTTCTTAGTTTGGGATGTAATGAAAAAGATTAAGGAAGACTACTTCCCCTAGAGACTCGAATCAATGTAGCTAATTCAACATCAAATGACCTTAAATAATACAAGAATGCCATACCTTTTTGGGGTTTGTATTCTTGTGGGATTTAATGCCAGTCCTTGTGAATATGAGGTTGAAATCTAGAATGGATTTTGCTTTGAACCCCACCGTATTTTGTTGAGGTGTTCCATGAGGCAAATGACATCTACATCCTCCTTGAACTGGTTGTGAAGTTGTTCCCCCAACTGATTCCATGTGGAAATGGATTGTGGAGCCAAACTATTGTACCAATATTTTGCTTTTCCTTTGAAATATCTAACCATAATTCTAAGAAAAACATTCTCCTCTACAACATCATGAATGTCACAATGGTTGGAAATATCTTGAATGTAATTAATCATGCGACTGGTCTCCTTTTCCATAGAAGAGGGGAAAAATTTTTAGGGCAAACATTTAGGATGACATCCAACTGATGAAAGTGAAGAGGAATGGAACTGAAATGGGGTAATGGAAGATCTCATTAGAGAGCCATGGCTGAAATGAAATCATTAAAAAAAATCTGCAACAAGAGATTATGGGTTGCTTGAATCGGTGGAGTCACGAGATATTCTTAAAATTTCCTCAAAAGGATGTAAAATTCACCAAGAGCACATCAAACTTGATGAGGTTAAGTGGTAAAGTGCTTCAAACCTGTCCCATCAAGCATGCCAAAACTCTTAGTGCAAAATTACAAGACCCCATGAATGATCAAGTTGGGAAATGGGGCATTCGGTGTAATTTACTAACATGGAACCATCTCTCAAGCTATGGGACTTGTGAACTTAAGATGGTCCTTCGAGAAGGCTGAATTCCTCTACCTAATCCTAATGCTAAACTAATCCTATAAGGGAAAATATAGCTAACTAATCCTAAACTAACCATTCCAAGGGACCGAGAGAGAGGGTTAGAAAGATGTAAAAAGGGGAAAATAAGCTAAGGGTGGTGATAACACCAAGAAAAGGGGTGAGATATTCTACTGAGGGGGAAGAGAAGGAATATGGAGTTAGGAGAGGCTAGACCAGATATGACACTAACCCAAATCCCCACTCACCATCAAATCTCCATGAAACACAACCTCATAAACCTACAAGTGAGAAAGCATGCACAAAATGTGACAATAATAATGGAGAGGCAAGGAGATACAATAAAACATGATAAAGGGTTGAAAACCACAAAAACATGAATTTATTGCTCTATAACATGCACAAACCATTTACATTGATGCACAAAGGCATAAAGGCATAAATACGCTTGTCAAGTGTAGGAGAAGGCTTACAACTCATATTGAGTTGAGGGAAAATTTTGCAAGAGTTTCCCACTCTTAGAATGTCTCTCCTTTAAAACATGAGGGGGTTGACTATATGTTATATAGGAAATTTTCTAACCTACCCTCATTCAAGAGGTATGCATACCCATACAAATTCACTTCCCGAGGGTACTTCTGTTAGATGAAGACATGTGCGCCATACCATATCAAATATGGTTATTGAGCTGTCATTTTCCCACCTAATTTTTTTCTTTATGTGACTTATAAGCCATTCAACCATGTGACCCATCCAACATGGATGTATAACATCTATGACATCTAAGCACATGACCAGGTCTAATCTTGTGTGTTTCTTGACCTCAACCATGTAACTTGTGGGGTTAGACACCATCCAACCTAGGGGTTATACACCATCCAACCTATAGGCCATAATATTTTTAGCGGATGCCCAACCCGATGGTCACCACCAAGTTAAACCATGGACCATCCAACCTATGAGGTTGTATGGCCATCTAGCATGTCCGTACGCATCCAACCTAGGACTCGAAAAACATAAGCATCCATCTCATTTTCTCGTATGATGCATCTGTAGAATCCAAATTTGGGTCACACTCCCTCGGTCCCTTGTCAAATAACCAACTCAAAAATAGTCACCTAACCATGACCCCTTACACCCCACACTAATATTAATTTAATTAATTTAATTAAATTAATCCATGTCCTCACAATATTTATTATTTAATTATCCTAATTAAGATAATTCCCACACCACCACCTCACCTATACACCTCACCTAGCCACCTCACCCTAAGTCTATTCTTAGTATGTTGCCATAACTAACTAAGACCTAACTAAATCCTAAAAATCAAAGCCTACATCCCCTCTAACCACATTCCCGCATAAAAATGGTAACTCCCACTCTTTCCTAGAGGAATAGAAAGATCTGGTGAAAATCATTGCCATGATCTTCCATTTTTAGTAAACCCAAGAAATCCTGCCTAATCGATGCTTACCCTTTAACAAATGTTGGTCAACCCGAAACCATTGTTGGTCACCTTTTATTCCCTTTTAGTAACCTTATTTTGAGGTTGGCACATTTCTGAGAGAAAGAGAGAGTAATCACATCTGCATGCAATCAAAGTGAGCATCTGTTCACACCTAGACATCCACAGCCATCTAAGTCAAGAGTTGATTCAGCCAAGTAAGGAGAAAATCCTAGGTAGCTCAAGCAAGAGTCTCCTATCAACCAGTGGCCCTTCATAGAAGAAATCTCTCACCACCATCTCCACTCTTCATCCACAGTCGACTGGTAGCAAATTCCAAGTATACTACTCTATTCAGTCTAGTTTTGTTTGAATACTTTTAGTATTTAGATTCTTCTAGTGTGCTATTGCTTTCCTAGCCACTCACAGGTCCTCTCTAGTAACTATCCCCCTATACTTCTTCCAAAAGCACACAAAACTCCATCCTAGCAATCCAACACTCCATTTTGACCTACCTAACCCTTTGTACAATCACCGATGTTGGTCTCCCTAAACTATCATCGGTTGAGCCTCTACCACAGGTGTCAGCCTCTACCTACCCGATATTGTCTCTTTGTTATCATTCACTAACGTGCCCATCAAATCCTCCCATATTTACCAAAACCCCACCGATCTGCCCACCGAACCTACATCCCTACTCATACCTCCTGAGAACCTCACCCAGCTTCCCCATCAACCTAGAAAATAGACCCAAACCCTTGTTTTTACCCCCTGTCATTTCTTCAACAACCTACAATGGTTATAACTAACCGGCATCGGTCGGGACTAGAATGACATCGGTCTCTATGTCTCACAACATAACACATGCCAACAACCTACCTACTTACTCCCAAGATACCTATAATCATTTGTGACCTTCATCAAATCTTTGTCATACCTACGAAACCTAGAGCCAATTACTCCGACCTCTGGATCTGATCGTAACCTAGACTGTTAGATTATATTTTGCTTATTGTGTTTATATGAGATGCCTAAATCATATTAACTACGGTAGGACAATATTTACCCTATTTCACACATTAATTTGTTTACAACAAAGGGATTAATAGCCTTTTAGGGAGTATCATACTTCCCGGATCTAGCATACGCTAGGTAACAACCGTATATGCTATTTAACTTCTATTTGGTGGTCTTGTTTTTTATTTCAAGTAGTTCCTCCAAGCCAAAAGCAAGCTCTCACTGCATCAATTATGGATCAAGAAGTAATATGCACGCAACAACCTTCAACCAACTTCAATAGGTATTTCTCCTATCCCTTTTACCCTTACCTGCTTCGTCACATTCCAAGAAACATTCTAAGAATCGGTGAAACATTTTGGCACACCCGATGGGACCCATGTGGGGTTCCTTGCATTTTTTTATTCCTAAGTAAAAGTTGCATGTTTTTTTCCTTTCCAAAAGGTTTCTCACATTAAATTTCTCCCTGAATCTTCTCTTCTTTCTATTGTCACAAAGCAATCATGTTTTGGTGCTATAAAAAGAACTCTTCTTGTCTTTCATTTGTCTGCATTAGTGAAAGATCATATTCCCTCATGTTCATCTTTTTGTCTTCAAATTTAATATTTCAATTTGGGCTTAAAATTAATAGCATTTCATTCTTGTATGCTACATTAGTGCACATTAAATGAGGACAACCTATACACTAGAAGTCATTCCCAGCTGATGGTTGACAAAAGAATCATAGAAAGCATGTTCTCTCTCTCTCTGAGTCTTACCAAACTACACAAATTCAAATTAACACATATTTCTTAAACAATATATTACCCGAGAACATCTGTCGTGATCACGTGATCCGATTGGTAGGTACTTCCCAAATCATTGCTTCGCCGATTCATTATCTCGTGAGACGGCTTGCCTCCACCATAACATACGTGAAACCTCCCATTTTAGATATCCTTCTTCGTAGGATGCCTTCCCAACAAAAAAATTATGTTCTAAATACACACAGTCAATCCTTAATAGCATAAGTTGAAAAAACATAATAGAAAAAGCACTTTTAGGATCGTATTTTTCTTAGTGTTTCTGCTTGGCTTGTGTTTTGAGGTGAGAGGACACATTATTCATATTTTTATTTCTCTTTACACATTACTCATCATTTTTGGTGTATTATAACTTTGTCTCGAGTGTGTCTCGGACCCCATTTTTATCATTCTCGAGTTATGTGTTTGATTCCACACTTGATTTTAAATCACAACCATCATTTTCTTCATCTCTGCTTTCAATTTCATAGAATCGGTTTCGGTCTTAGTGACCGTCATTGGTTACCCTCGACCAATGACACTGCTTTCATCTTCTTTGTTATTCGTAGTCTCTGTAATTGTCAAGATCTCTTTTCCCGATAAAATCCATCCTACAACTTATCTACCTAGTAGATTATTAGTCTTTTTCCTTGTTTGGAAAACTATTCTTTTTCACAGAGTGACCGATCGTGGTTACCTATGACCGACATCGGTTTACCCTAACCGGCATCGGTTAGCCTGTGTAGTTTTCCAACTGAAATTTTTACCCAATCCACCTACCACTGCCTATTTTTCCCATTTTCTGCTATATTTCTATGTCATTTACAGAAAGCAGTCCTACCAAATCAACACTTGTTCACATGGTGTTGACTCGTAGCCAAGAAAACACCCTCATATTTCATGCTAGTTTTCAACCACTCTCACCTAGTCCTTCACCACCTTCCATTCTATCACCCATGGATCCTACCCAACCTATCACTATTGCCACATGTGACGAGGAGTTTTCATGAATTCTTGATCGAACCCTTCCACCTTATAGTTATATCTTTCCTACTCATCCACTCGAGACACCTCGGGTCAATTGATATATGGCATGCCCGTATCTATCCCCCGATACTCATTCCTACTTCGCATCATCCCCTTCTAGTTCCGTACTACCCGCACTGCCTTTCCCCTAGTCATTTCACAAACTAGGCCCTATACTCGCTATGACCGCCGCATCTCGCAACATCTATTACACTCCGCAACATCCACTATACCTTCGTTGACCACCCGAACGTAACCTCATCTACGTCTATTGTCCCACATATACCCATAAAGCAACACAACCACCCCTAGTGTCGATGACCCCACCCCATTTCAAAACATTTTCCTTTCTATTCCATAGTCCTTAGCCCTCATCACTACTAGAGTCACCTTGACCCTTCCACCTACATATACGTAATATCAAAAGTCTCCCGTTTCATCTATCATTCATTTTGGGTACGTGTCCCCCATTTCACTCCCTCATTCTCAACCTACCTATTTGAAATCACCATATAATGGAATGCCACCTCTATCATATGTCCAATACCAACCCTCTTACACTACGAGAGGTACCCATCCATCATCACCTACTAATGACCTCATCAAGTTAATGATGGACAAGAAGCAGACATTGGAGGCATCGGTTTCTAGCTCACGCAATATTCTCACCTACGATGAAATTTGTAATGAGCCCATACACCCATCCATTCCTATTCATCCATATCCCTTACATTGGGAGATGCCTAAATTTAATCACTTCAACAAGACAGAGGACCCACAACAACATTTTTAGTCTTTCAAACATGGGTGTTATCTGATCGACCATGATGACACTTTTCTTCTGAGGAATTTTCCCATGTCTCTGACCGGACCCACATTAGACTGGTATAGTGGATTACCTAGACATTCTATCTACTCATTTAATCAGGTAGCCTAAGCCTTCTTAGATCACTTCTCCATCAATGTTGTTAAGAAGGTTACCATGACTGACCTCTACTCTACGTGTCAATACGATGACAAGTCTATCATAGATTTTGTCACTCATTGGCGTAGCCTAATAAATAAACTCAAATTCCAATTACCACAAGCCAACTCATAGAACTCTTCACACGGGCTTGTCCTAGACATATTTCACCAACCTCGCAGTGCAGAATTTATGATTTGATGATGCATTCACCATGGCATGAAAACTAGAGATTCGAGTGCCATTAAAGAAAAAAAATCCAACTACAAAATAAGAATGTGGCATTTAAGTCAAATGATACCTCTTATTCTTCAAAACCACAAAATAATTATTCAAAAGCCAAGGGAACCACTAACGTAGTGGTACTCAAGGCTAGCCCATCTCATCCATCAAATCAGACTAAGCCCTCATCTAATCTTTCCCTGTCCATAATTTTCAATTCAGATGAGAACAACAGAAATACACCCCAATTGGGGAGCCTTATTCTTCTATTTTAGAAAATCTCATTAAAGCTGGGGCCATCACCCTTCCTCCTATAAAACCACACACTATTTTTGATCCTGCTCACCCCACATTTGTGTGGTACAAAGAGCACAAATTCTACAACTATCATCAAGTAAAAGGTCATAATGACGGATTTTGCATCACTTTCAAAACATTTTCCAGAAATTCTTGAGCATGATGAGTTAGTCTTAGATAATCAACATACCTACTAACCAAAACCTACACATTTTCAAGAAACCATTTCCTAATCATACCCCTCCTTCTAACCAAACTGGGGAGACCTCAACTAATGATAGCAATACCCACGAGGTCCATGCTATTTTCAGTGATGCACCAGTTACTTCCCAATTGCCTCATATTCCTTCCATAGAGGAAATCCTAGCTCAAAGTCCTCCACCTACACATGATCCCACTTCACCTATTCCTCCACCCATAGAAGAACACCCTTCATCTCCTCCCTCACCTGTGAAGGAGCCTTCTGTTAACATCGAGACCACTTTGCCTTTAGCTTCTCCACCTAGAGAGATACGTCACCATAAGTACCTCTCGACCCATGGGAGATGCCTGTTCATCTCCTCCACCCACATAGGAGCACCCATCATCTCCTCCACCTATAAAAGATCCAATAGAAATGTCATTACCTCTAGGTGACCATTCTCCATCAACCACCCAAGATCCCGCCGACTTACTTTTGGCTCTCTTACCCACAGAGGCTAATGCTAGCATTTCCCTATTTGTAAAAACATTTCACAGAATCACCATTGCATCCACATCAACCTCACCCACGGTAGTGTCATTCTAATTCTTATCCAATCTCCTAGATTATGTTGATATAGCCTTACTTTGGGGGCATCTTCTACTTCCCGTCTCAACAAAATGTAAATTTCACTCGCCGACACCTCTACTATATATCCAAAAGTGTTTCACTTGAACGAATTGAACACAACCAAAATTATTACAAATTTCCCCATGACACCACTCATGGCTCAACTCACATCTCTATCCATAACCCAACATCCATATACATCCAAACCCACACTACATCATATTCCTTACCTAAACCTATTAATACTTTAGGGGGCATACCAACAAACTAGCCTTACTCATCCACCCATCAAATTAGATTTAGTGACGTCTTCCAAAACTAACACCAAATTTAACCCAACCCTAAAAGAAGAACCAATCTCCTATATCTCATACCCCAACCTCGCCAATCATACCCTTATCACCTTCACCTCTTCCGTCCATCCTAGGACCTAACCCGTTGACCTTGGCTAAGAAACCCCATCCACCGGTAAACCCATAATGCAACAAACCATTTCCTCATCTCGGACCTCTAATATATACAAACACCCCACATAACCTCTACCCTCACCTGTAACTATTTTACCACCCATACCTCTAATACCATCAATAACTTCTTCAATACTAATGACACTTCCTTCACTTTCCCTCATACCTCCATATCACCTCTGTTACCCCCATGGGTAACCCACCCTTTCCATCATCCATTTTTCCCTCTACATCTCATGTGCCAATATCACCTTTACCCAAGAAGGTGCAACCTAAAGGCAAAAATCTGCTACCCTCTAATAAGATAATTAAATCCACCACACACTCTATTGCTAGTTCATCTACCATGCCCCTACCCAAGTAGATACAACCAACACCTAAGACCACACCACACACCAAGTTAGTATCCCAACCCAATCCCCTCTTACAAATAATCTTCATATACAATTAATCGCACCCGCACCTGCACTCCACATTCACCTCCCATTGTGATCCACTAGTGGGATCCTATGCCGAATCTTAACCAATCTCCTCGAAACTTATATAATCATATTACCACCTCTTAGACCTTATGACCCACTCAAACCCAAACCAAAATGGTTTAACGAAACCAAAATTTATGCCTACCATCGTGTGTCGGGACATGATGTATAGAACTCGTAAGGCTTTAAAACTACTCTTATCTAGTTGTGTCCTCTCAAGAAAACTTTGACGATGATGATCTTGTTGATGAGGACCCCATTTTTCCAAAGCACCAATTTCCATAGTTCTTCCCTCACTCCCTACTCATTGACAAAAATCTCCACCCCCACAACTCTTAGATCCATCCCCAAGATTCGAAATTAACATGGATTGTATCGAGAACTCGCTAAACCTCAACCCAAATGTTGGTGTGCCCAACTCATTTCACAAGGTTTCATTCCCACCTCTTGGCTTCTGCCCTTCCTATCGTTACACCTTTTATGGCTCACCTACTTCATCTAACTCCCTACCTCAAATCAACATGATCCACATTGCTAACCACACTCGGAAGAACAAAGGCAAGGAAAGGGCAAACCGACCCACCAACCAACCCTATACCCAATATACCATCTACACCCACACCTAAAGTCACTACCAGCCCCATATATCCTATTTCTAATGGGGTTACACATCACGTGATGCTCAAACAATTACACAAATCCTCCCTCAAAATGTCCCTACATGACCTCATCCAAACCTCTCGAGTCCCATCACCAAGCTCTCATGGAGGTTCTTTAGTCTATTGAGGTTTTACCCAATGACTCTAAACCCGTAGCCTCCATTATTACACCTCATCATGTATCCTCTCTCACCAAATTACCACCTTCTTCTACACCTCCACGTACTCACCAAGTAACCACCCTCGCCTTCTCGATGAAGAGATCACACCACACCAAACTAATGACCATGATCTAGTCCTTTCATCTCTCTGTCCATATTGATAATATACGTGTATGATTTGTTATGATCAATGGGGGCACTAGCATTAACATCATCTCCTCCCATGCATTCGACCAAATGCACATACCCAACAATTGCATGCATAAACATCCCATCATGTTACGTTCATTTAATGACGCTATCACTTCTACACTTGCACCATTAGTCTCCATGTTCACATGGGCCCCCATACTGTTCCAAAGTTATTTTACATCTTGGAGGGGGAATTTCAATATAATCTATTGCTTGGTAGACCCTAGATCATTGTGTTCGCATTGGAATTTCAATATAACATGTTCACATGGGCCCCCATACTTTTCCACTTTGCATCATTGTGTAAAGCTTGAGCATGAAGGACACACCTATATCATTCCATTTGCCCCATCATATTTCAAAATTGTAACATGCTCTAATGACCAATTGACATGTTTATACCCATTAAGGTGTCTACCTCCATGACCACTTCCTCTTCACCTACATCTCCACTCACTAGTTCCGCCGCTACCTCAACCACACCTAAATCCTCCATTCCTACCACTTCCACAACCTCCATGGCTGACCCGTCAACCTCCCAATCAGCTAGCTCCACCTCCATTCCAGATTCTAACACATTATCTATCCCAGCTACCCATATATCAACCACTGATCCTTGAAGGCATTTTTCAACACCTCACTCGGGGAGTATCGCCTATATAATGTTAACACATTCCTTACTCCACAAGAGTATGGAAGCCTTCACCAACATCCTCATTATGATCACTTTGCATAGGAGACATCTCCTTTATAGTCCTCCCCACCTTCGCACTAATCTCACATATGGGGACTTGATACTTCAACTTATACACCTAAACCACCATCACAAACTCCTTTTCTTTCAACCTTTAGTCACTCACCAATCACCACTTTTCCCACACCTTCCTGCACCGATGTGCGTGGAAAGGTTTTGGTTTTGGCTTTTACAAGCAAGGTTGTCACACTATTATTCCATGTACTACCCATAAACATAACGACCGTAGTGGTATTAGCTTTGTTGAACTACCTACCAAGAAGGCCCACATTGAACTCATTGAGGATATCGACCCTTCTCCACCTTCTTCACCTACTCCACCTTCTTCACCACCTTCACTGAAAAATTCGATGGATCAAGAATCCATTCCCCCTAAAAAAATTTTTTTCATAAACTACATTTCCTTAGGTCCTATGACTTATCAACATGAGGGTGAGGCTCCCTCTTCTCTTCCCTTTCTGTATCCTTAAATGATCGATGACGATACACCTTCTATTAATGTCGTTCAATGTCAGGATGATGAATCTATACTCACCTACCTTGGTGCAAAGACTCTTATATTCATTGCTTGCGTTACCATCTAAGATGCAAACCATGATGAATGAATCAAATATCAAAGTCAACATCCATACTTAGGATGACCCACACATTCTAAAGATTGGCCAATCTTTAGATACTACTTGAACAAGAAGCCATCACTTCTTTTCTCAAAAATCATAACCATGTTTTCACTTGGTCTTACACTGATATGCTCGTATTAACCGCACCATATGGTCCACAATATCATAACCATTCCCGATGCCAAACCTGTAAAACAAAAGTTGAGGAAAATGCACCCTCGCATTACTCTTCTAGTCAAAGAAGAACTTCAACGCCTTCTTTCTATTTCCTTCATCTTACCCATTGATTATCCCCAATGGATTTCTAACATTGTCCCTATCACTAAGGTGACAGGGGACTTCACATTTACACATATTTCCATGACCTCAACCTAGCTTACCCAAAAGATGACTTTCCTCTACCCGGTATTGACCAGCCGGTTGGTTGACCTTCTTGCTGTCATGAGATCATCACTCATGGATGGTTTCTTGGGTTATAACCAAATCTTTCTTTCCCTAGAGGATCAACACAAAACCACATTCATCACCCCTTGGGGGACCTTCTGCTATCAAGTCATGCCTTTTGGCCTTAAAAATGCTAGTGCCACATATCAGTGGGCTATGACTTACATCTTCCATGACATCATGCACCGTATATTGGAAGATTATGTAGACAATATCCTTACCAAATCTAAACACCATTTTGAGCACCTCGCCATCCTAAAGACCATCTTCAACCACCTCATTAAATATTGTGTTTGCCTTTACTAAAAGGTGTCTTTACGGTTCTCTCTGAAATATCCTAGAATTTATCATTTCCTTACATGGTATAGAGGTTGACCCTCCTAAAGTTAAGGCCATTCTCGAAATGCCTCCGCCCACTAACCTGTGGCAAATCCATAGCTTGCAAGGTAAGTTGTAGTCTATTCACCATTTCATTTCATAACTTTCTCGATTGATGTCAGTCATTTCATCATCTTCTTAAAAAGGATGTCTCCTTTAAATGGGATGAGGACTACCAAAAAGCTTTTGAGGCCTTAAAATAATACATTCTCCAACCACCCATACTCATTCCACCTAAAGACGATCAACCCTTCTACCTATACATCTCTACTACCGATCACTCCTTAGGGGCCATGCTCACTCATCACGATGAACAACATAGGGAGCAGGTGGTTTATTACATAATCCATACTCTTCTAGACTACGAAACCCGATACACCCATGCCGAAAAACTTTTCTTAGCCTTAGTTTTTGTTACCACCAAACTCCGCCATTACCTACTCAACCACAAAACCTATGTTGTGACGAACAATGACCCCTTACACTTAATGTATGCCAAACCTTACCAAAATCAACGTGCCGCATGATGGCTTTATGCTTCTGGCTGACCTCAAATTTGAATTCATCCATCAAAAGTCCATCAAGGGCCAAGCTATCACTGACCAATTGGCCAACGCACCTATTTCCAGGGATCAACCCTCTAACTTTGACTTTCCAGATGAGTTTATTGCTACCCTTTCCCTGGATGAACCCACGCCCAAATGACACTCTTTATTTTATGGTTCCAGTGTCGGTGTGGGGGTGGGGCTGGTGTTATCCTCATTTTTCTTGATGTTGAACCTATGCCTTTGTCTTTCAAACTTGATTTTGATTGTATAAAAATATTTTTGAATACAAAGCACTTGTATTAGGCCTCCAGTGCTGCTTATGCCTTAGATGTTAAGTCAATCATCATCTTTGGTGATTCTCGCTTAGTCATAAAAAAATTCAATGGTATATATAAGTGTCATAATGAGATACTTCAAAAGTATAAGCATCATGTGGCATACTTTTGAACACCTTTGACCATTACATCCTTCAAACCACCCCATTTTTACCAAAAATTTGCAGATACCGTGGCTCGCTTAGCTTCTCGATATACCCTCTTCGTCCGCTGATTCCAAAATATTATTCACCATATAAAGACTACAATCACCCTCTTATTTACCTCGTGAAGTTTACTCTATCACAATCGTCACTCCTCGACCCAAGTGACCTTTGGTATAAGCAATACATAGACTATCTTTCCTTCTCCATCTTACCTCCCGACTTCACTCGTAATGGAAAACGCACCTTTCTCAAAAGGGCCTCGGGTTACATCATCATGGGTGTCCTCCTCTATAAGCATGGCTTTGATGGTATTCTCTTACGGTGCCTTACAAGTTCTAAAATTCCCTATACCATTAAGGAAGTTCATGATGGAATATGTGGAGGTCACTTTAGTGGTCTCGCGGTTGCTAAGAGTATACTTTGCCTAATATATTACTATCCGACCCTCAACCATGATTTTTGTGACTACGTTAAGCATTGTGTAAAATGCCAACAACATGCTAACCTTCATTATACACCCAGTCATTCCTTATAGGTCACCCGTGACCTTTGGCCCTTCTCTCAATGGGGTTTGGATCTTGTCGGAGAGATCAATCCCCATTCTTCCCAGAGACATCAATGGATCATCACCACTACCGAATACTACACCAAATGGGTTGAGGCCATACCTCTCATCTCCATGAAAGCCAAGAAAATATGTGAGTTCATCAATCATCACATTATCTGTCGCTTTGGTGTTCCACATCACCTCATCACTGATAATGGAAAACAATTCAAAAATAAAACCTTGCAAAAACTTTGTGACACCTTCGGTATTCAACTAAGTTTCTCATCACCTTATTACCCACAAACCAACAGCCAAGCCAATCCACTAATAAAACCTTAAAAAAATTCTCATGAAAGTGGTTAATGATACTAGGAAGAACTGGCATACACACATTCCTTTCACCCTATGGGCGTACCGTACTAGTATTCATACTTCCATTGCTGCCACACCTTTTCTCTCGGTCTATGTTATGGAGGTTGTTCTAGCTCTCGAATTCTAGATTTCATCTCTTTGTATTTCTCTCCATGACATGCTCAATGATGATGACTTTCACCAGGACCGTTTAGCACAACTTGAGTTACTAGATGAATTTCATCTTAATGCTCTTGACCATCTCCAAGTTTACCAAAAATGTATCAAATGTTCCTATGAAAAATGTGTTCATGAGCGAACCTTCCAAGTTGGTGATCTCATCCTCGAAGGAAAATCAACATGTAACCAAATCAAAAAAAAAAAAAAATAAATGGGGAAAATCCACTCCTAATTGGCTTGGACCATACATCATGACTCATGCCTATGGATCAGTGTGCTTATCTTTTATCTTCACTGACGGTAAACTCCGAACTCGAGCCCCTTAATGCCTTACATCTTCAGCCATTCCACTATTGAATTTTAGTCCTACCTTACCTTCTACCTCTTTTCATGCTCGTCCCTTGAGTTCCATTCACTTCCCTCCTTTCATTGTGCCATCCCCGATGATCAAACAGAATCATGTGTGTACTGTCATTATTTTACCCACTCTTAAATATGTGTGACCACATCTCTACACATGGCATGATTCTCATGGATACTTTTCATCTTCTTTTAGATGAGATCCCATGGTCATTTCACCTTGCTTTTGAATAGGAACCTAATTCTTCACTTTATTCTTGTCCATGACTTAAAATTCCTCACATAATTTCCACATGGAATCCAACTCCTTGAGTCAAACTTCCAATAAAAAGATGGCTCCTCAAAAGGACATCTTTCTCTCTACATTGCTGCTATAAATAGACTACTCCCTCAAGGACAACTATGTAAAGCCTACTTAAAAAAACCATCTAAAGCTTCTTGCATTGATCACTTCACAAAGAACTCAATGAGATAATTTCCTCATCCCATATAGACTTCCTGCATCGATCAGTCTATCTCAAATACAAGTCAAACATTAAAAAAATTAATCATGGACTTTCTCATTGTGATCTTGGATCTCTTTGCCAACAGGCATGCTACCTCATACCATATAACCTAACCATTTTTCACCTTCTCACCCTTTGCACCTTCATTTCCTACCGCCTCAAGGGACCTGTTGAAAACTGTGACATTTGGTGATCATGTGACTATTATTCACCATTAGAATAATCAAAATGTAATGTCTTTAGGGTCTTATGTTCACCAACCTACCTAAGGTATGGTCAACCCATTATGATCCTCACCAATCATGTGGCTCTCTTGCCTCCTCTTATCTTTTAACTTCTTCATTATGTATTGATCATCTTATACAAGACTAGACCCTCAACACTTATCTCTAGGAAATTTTCCTCTTTCACCACAATCAACTTAAAATCACCCATACCTATTTGCCCACAATTCAACCATACCTAAAATACCTCAACTCAATCATGCCTATAACCTACCAACCCATTCTCATACCTCCTCACATTTTTCCCTAGCTTATGGGAGAACTACATCAGCCTGAGGTCCCCTTTCACTAGGACTATGTAGGCAGCACTCCGAGGGCATGGGGCCCTTAGAGGTTAGCTCAGCCACTCTCTACCCTTACCAATTTTCCCCTATTTCCCTATTCACATTATACTTAATTTTTTCTTTTGTATATCGAAAAATGGAAATACGATCTCAACACACAATAACTAATACACATATCTACCATCCATTATTCCAACATCATCATAACATTCACCAATTCATCATTTTATATTTCCACACATAACAACAATCTTGAAAACTACATCATCACGCATATCTACATTACCATTTGTTATTTGTATCACCAATTACTTGTAATCTACATCAAAACCTAACTCGATCCATGGCTATGACCTGAATCCATCCATGCCTATACCAAAACCTGACTCAATCCATGCCTTTAACCAGGACTCGGTCCATAACTATGACCTAACTCCATCCATGCCTAAACCAAAACCTAACTCAATCCATGCCTATGACCGACTCGATCCATGCCTATGACCTAGCTCTATCATGCCTACACTATTTGGTTTCCAAAGACATATACATATCATACTAGTAAGTTACACACAACCATATATACATCATACCATAAACCACCATCATCTCTATAAATAAATAAATCATTGTGTATGCATATACATGACTCTCAAATATATTTGTGTATATAACAAAATCTCAAAAATATCATGCACATCCTCACTATCTTCAACAAGTCGATCGGTATATATGTCAAAAATAAAATAATCATACATGGAGCTCAATCATCTCCCCATCTGATATCCAAGCCTATCTCATCTGTCTCCTCCTCCACTCCTCTAGCTCGACGTCCAGCTAACCTCTCTCCGCCTTGCCCTTGTTTAGCCCCTGATGGTCCTACCTTTGGAGCTAGCCTCCATGCACTAGTGGCCTCACCTTGACCTAGCCCCTGGGCTCGCTGGCCCCTTATACTCTCCACACTATGTGTGTGGGATCTACTCCTCTCACTCGAGGCCTGCTATGCTCTGTGCTCGGCATATGATAAGACATATATCCCTATTGCCATCAAGTGATCCTGGTAGTATCTCACCTCACCCATGGCGTCTCTCAATCTAGTTGTAGGTACTATCTATGGTGGTGTCATTAGCCTTTGACCCTACCCTACTCCTTCCTAAACAATGTGACCTTATCCCTACCTCTCGTGGTGGTACCATCGGCCCCAAAGACTCTGCACTGCACCTAGGCCTAAAGGGCCACTATCAATGCCTATGAAGCACCTAACTAGCCCTACAACACTATAACTTTGTCCTTGCATCATGGCAACTAGTCCTGCGCAAACCTATCACCTATTCATGTAGGGTGGCTATCTCACCCAATATCCATCTCCACCCTCTCCTCTCTCCTCGATGTGGGTACTGGTCCTTGTATTTGTGCCTAAAAAGCATCCACCTATAAAAGTCCACTATGCTCTGATGTCTCATTATCCAAAATGTGCCCTTGCTCATTTTTTTGTGGCTAACTCCTTCCATTCTCCCTCTCTTGTGCCTTGGCCCTTTCAGTGTCCATTATCCAAAATGTGCCCCTGCTCATTTTTTGTGGCTAACTCCTTCCATTCTCCCCTCTCTTGTGCCTCAGTCATAATATTTTGCTTTTTAGGCACTCAAAACCTTCTAGAAATGGCACCATTGGATAGAGCTCTTTCTCATCTTTCCAGAAAGGTAAATTTTTCCTCCTAACTCCATGTATTTTTGAAGTTATGGCTCGACGGAGTTTTTTGGGGAAATTTTCCCCTGAAAGGCCCGCGGCCAATGAGATGCCGCCACGTGTCATGGAAGTGGCGGGGGTCGGAGGAAGACTTGGAATTTTCACCAAGTGTTTGGCAAAATTTCAAATGGAAGATTTTTTCCCGCAGGCCCGCCGGTGAATCAGGTGATGCCACATGTGTCTAGGGGGGAAATTTGAAAATTTGGCTAAGTGTTGGCGCATGGAAAATTTTGAAGGAAGAGCCCGCGCCCAGTAAAAACGTGCCACGTGTCCTATGAGGTCGGAGTGGCAGAGGGCGGAGGAGAAGTTAGAATTTGGCGAAGTTCTTCACCAAAAATTCAAAAGGTAAGTTGTGGCCCGCTTCCCCGCCGACGAACCAGCAAATGCCACGTGTCACTGAGCTCTGGATCATGGCGGAGCGCGGGAAGGAAATTGAGATTTTTTCCCAAGGTGTTTGCGCAAAAGTGGAAATGCTTACAGAGGGCCTGACCAATGATACACCACCACATGTCTCGGAAAGTGGAGGGGCGGAGGTAATTGGGAATTTTTTCCCAAGGGAAAAACAAAGGAATTTTAAAAGGCAAAAGCCGCCCCCAAAATGCGAGCCAATAGAACCTCGCCACGTGTCCAGTGGTGCCAAAAAACTCAAGTCAGGCCCACAGGGAAATTTTGGAGGGCCAAACCCATGTCCAATGGAGTTTTAACACATGTCCAGGTTGAAAAAATTTCAAAGTGACCCACGGAAAATTCAGGAAAGACAGGCCCGCGTCTAATCAGCGATATGCCACGTGTCCCAAACTCGCCGGCCCGGCGGGGAAATTTTGAGAATTTTTCCAAAGGAAAAATAAAGGAAAATGGAGCAGGATAAGCCCGCGGCCAATAAAAATGTGCCACGTGGCACCTAGAAAGGTGGAGTGTGGGAAATTTTGGAAAATTTTCCAAATGACCAAAAAGGTAAAAAATTCAAATTTTTTGCCCGCCGACCCGATTTGGCCCTATTTTGCCCTAAAATTTCAAATGGCCATATCTTTCGATCCAGAGCTTGGTTTTTCATGTTCTTGATATCAATGGAAAGCTAGTGAGATTCTCTACAAGATTCCAAGGTCAATTTTGCATTTTGATGAATTTTGGAGAGAGAAAATTGAAAAATGCCTCTGGCATGTGGTCATGGACAGAAATGATGTTTCAACCACTGTTTTTAATGAAGAATGGCTCACATTCTCTCCCAGCATGGTTAAAAATGTCAGGGAATGGGTCTATAAGGATACCCATGTTGTTTTGATGGAATTTTGGTCAATGGTTGAATCCCTTCCACATTTTCCCATGTTTCTCTCTCCTGGGCTCGTCCCTTACACTGTAAAAAGCTAGATTCGACTCATTTTCAAAGGTTTGAACATTTTTTGTGTATTACAGTCCCCTTTCTCACCTTGGAAGTGATTTTGGTGGAATATCGGACCTTTTCTAAGAACTACAACTCATTTTTGCCTCTCAAGTGTTATAATGCAAGTGATTTTGATGTTAAAATAACAATATAGGCCCGTGATTAATTTTCCATCCTCTCTGGTGTTGTTTTTGACTAATTTTTGATTCCTCATTACGTTATCAATTTGTGCATGTTGTTTTGTTGCATTATATGAATTGTGTCAATCTGTAGAAGTGAGAAATTCTCACCACTCCTTTGGTGCATCACCTATTAGCATTAGTTTTAGATTTTTGCATTCTCTATCTCTTTCTCCTTTGGAATTTAGGGTAGGGTTAGGAATATAGACCTCTGCAACTTTATAAGTGATAAATATGACCGAGGAATTGAGGAACTAGCCTCTAAACTAGAGATTCCTTTCTCATTTTATAAGTCCCACACTTGGGGAAAGGATTCAATGTTGTGCAATCACACTTTGGATGCTTAGTATGATCAAACTAGAAATCGATCAACATCCATGGGGTGCTATTGATTTTTGAACAACAACAGTGTCCTTGAACTATGCCCAACTGGGTCACTAGGGTAGCCACCTGCCCCTATAGGGAGTCTCTCTGAACCATGATGGTTGTTAAATATGGCTTCCCCGACCATGATGATATTGTTTGTAGTTGTGTAACCCACCATTTTATATACCTTTCTATCACCCTAGCATCATTTATCTATCGATGAAATGACTCCTCCTCCTACCCGGTCAAGCAATGTAGGTCATGGCAGAGACATAGGCCTCTCCACATCATCTCTCCTATACTATAGGAAGGGTGGTGTTATATCTTACGGCAACCCAAACTCATTGTTTTTGACCCGGTCTCGGTATCATCTCATGCTCCCCTACCCATCGCCCTCTATCCACCTATAGATTTGAAACCCATCCAACTCCACCACCATATTCTCAGTATGAAGGGAAGCCCACATTTGGCATCCAAATGGTGTCCATGCCGGAAAACCCCTCCAGTAATGTCCTATAATAGGCTACATCATGTGTAGCTCTCGCCACTCGAGCTCTCCAATAACCAACACCCATCGCCCGTAGCCCACTCGAACAAAACCTAGGCAATGAGCTGGTTACTCTCAAGAGGCAGCGAGCCCAAGGTTTTAGACCTTCTTTCCAGCCCCAAGCTCAACCTAACAGGGTAGCCATATCAACCCCAAAGACCACCCAACCCACTGCAAATTTGAATCAAGCAAGGCCTCCTACTAACTAATCATTTCAGCCCTATAATCCCAATGCTACATTTACCTCTAAAGCATTAGTGCTAGTACAAAACAATATAGCTCAAGAGTATGATTGGTGTTTCCCATGCAATGAACCTCACAACTATCCATGTGCTTCAACAAAGGCTTGAATCAAGCATTAATGGTGACAAAAATTGGTGTGGAGGGTGAAGGTAGTCAAGGAAACAACCAACAACAAGAAACATTCCAGCAGCAATCAACTCCGAATGATACCACACTTGTAAACCGGCAGCGGGCGAAAAGATTTTGTGGCATGAACTGTAGAATGAGTTTCCCAAAGTGTTGCAGCCAACACAAGGTCAAAGAGAAGAAATTTGGGTGAAGAACAGCCATTAACCCCAAGTAATCCACAACCTTCTATCACCCCACAAAATATTGGCAAACAAAATCCAATCCCAAATACACAAGGACTACCTAAAACAGTTCCTAGGCCAGCTCAAATGCCAGTTGTTGCTGCCCATACACAAGGAATGAATGTGCAGGCCAAGGGACAACAAAGGGATACTTCATCTCCATTCAATATCATTGATCAGATGAAGAAGACAAATGTAAACATATCAATGTGGGAATCACTATCTATCCCAGGCCAAAGAGATTTGCTACAAGCTGCCATGAAGGACTAGTCAACTTCAAATCAGCAGGTCCAAATGCAAGAGAAGGTGCTCACAAATGCTGCCTAGCCTGAGGGGAATCATGGAGGATAGCAAGGTAAGATGTTGAAGCCCCCTCCATTCTATGTTTCATTGATCATTGGGAACCAACTAGTACACAATTGCATGATTGATTCCGGGCAAGTAGTTTAGTAATACCTAAGCAAATAGGCTGATCAATTGGGAATTCAGTATGAAACCATATCCAAAGGGGTGGTACAATTGGATGGGACAGTAGTAACAACAGTTGGAGTGATTAAAAACTTGAGTCTTACTTTGCATGCATGTCCCAACGTGGTTGTTTTACAAGATGTATCAGTAATAGACCTTCCACCACTCTTTGCCCTATGTTTGTCAAGGGATTTCACAGCTAAGATTGGAGGTTACTTGTCTGCTGATTGGTCACACATGTTGTTCAGAACAAGATATGGAACCAAAGCCACAATCAGGTCTGAACCTATTGCAAACTTTCACATTGAGCCTTACACCCCAAGTCAGATTAATGCCAATTGTTCAAATGTTTGATCAAGAAGATCACCCAAGAATCGATGAAGTGGCACCAAGGTTGAAAGTATCCCAGATCTAACTCTTGATGAATGGGAAAATAAGGTGCATACTTTTGATCCTTATCAAGAAATATAAGAATCTGAGTTAGAGTCTATTGCATGCATGAAGAAAATCATCCTATCCCTAGCATCACCAAGCCGGACCACAAGGATGACAATGAGGTATGGCAGTTTTTTTGATGGATCAAGGAGTAGACAAGGTGCAGGAGGGGGAGCCATGTTGGTTTCACCTCAAGGAGTTAAGTATTATTCAGCTTTTAGATTTCAGTTTGCATGCTCTAATAACACTTCTGAATACGAAGCTTTGGTGCAAGGATTGCATTGGTCAATCAAAAGAGGGATAAAGAACTTGCAAGTCTTTGGTGATAGTGAGTTGATTATCAACCAAGTTAAGGGGCAGCATGCTGTCAAGAATAATCTGCTCAAGTGCTACAAGAACAGGGTATGGGACCTCATTGAAGATTTTGAGGGCTTTAGCATAAAATCCATTCCTAGAAAAGAGAACCAAGCTACTGACAGGCTTGCAGCAGTTGGGGAAGCCTTTGATGTTGTTGAAAGCATTCAAAAAGACAAGGTACAACCAAACATCCATGTGATTGTGAGGCCTTTAGTGCCAGATAACAATGTAAGTTGGAAAGTGTTTGAAAATGATTAGCAAATCATCCATTTCTTGCAAGAAGAGGCTGAGTTTTTAGGTAAAAATTAGGAAAAGTTGGAGTAGCGAGATGGTGACCAAGTGGTACAGTGAGAACCAACAAACTACCAAAGGGACTTATTAATTTGGAGTCCATTTTCAATCCTAATGATCAGTTTAAGAAGGAGAAAGCAAACATCCAAGTTAAGGGGGAAGATTCAGTGTCCATCTCAGTAGAAGAAGGCAAATCACTCCAAATTGGTAAGATGACAACTGAACAAGAAAGGTATGAGTTCATACAACTTTGTCAAGAGTTCCCTGATGTGTTTGCTTGGAGCTATGAAGATTTGAAAGGTTTCAATCCCAAGTTAGCTCAACACACCATTAAATTAGATCCAAGTACTAAACCCATCAGGAAAAAGCAAAGGCCAGTCAATCCACACATGGAGCCCCTCATGAGAAAAGAATTGAATAAGTTGATAGAATCAAGGATCATATTCCCTATCAAGCATTCTAGTTGGGTTGCCAACTTGGTTCCAGTTAGAAAGAAGAGTGGGGAAATTAGATTATGTGTTGACTTCAAAGATTTGAATAGAGCATCTCTCAAGGATCATTATCCACTTCCTTCCATGGAGCAGATTTTACAAGTTGTTGCTTTGGCTCCAGAGAGTTTTCACTACTTGATGGCTATTCGGGGTATAATCAGATTATGGTGAAGGAAGAAGATCAGTTCAAGACAGCCTTTACAACCAAATGGGGAACTTATGCATACAAGAAAATGCCATTTGGGCTGTCCAACACTAGAGCTACCTTCCAAAGGGCAATGGACATGGCATTCAAGGGTTTGATTAACAACATAGTGCTGATATATCTTGACGATATCACTATTTTTTCAAAAAATGCAGCAGACCATCTCTTTCATTTGAGACAAGTGTTCACAAGGTGCAGAAGGTTTGGAGTATCCTTGAATCCTAAAAAGTGTGTTTTTCTAGCCCATGAAGGAAAACTCCTTGGCCACATTGTCTCCAAAGAAGGATTAGCAATTGATCCAGAAAGAGTTGAAGCCATAAGAGCACTTTGCCATTGCCAAGCCACGAAGGCTCTTCAAAGTTTCTTGGGAGAATAAATTTTGTTCGGAGGTTTGTCCCAGATTTTGCAGCCCTTGTCAAACCTATCACCAAGATGTTAAAGAAAAGCATGGCTTTCAAATGGATAGCAGAAGGAAAAGAAATTTTTGAAGCAATCAAAGAAGCCATCTCTCAAGCACCAACTCTCATCAACCCGGATTTCTCCAAGGATTTCACCCTCTATGCATTTGGGGGTGATGACACTATTTCTGCAATTTTGGTACAACAGAACAAGGACAATGATGAGCAGCCAATTGCTTTCTTCAGCCAAATCCTGGAGGACTATGAGGTGAGATATTCTTTCATTGAGAAGCATGTTCTTGCAGTAATCAGAAGCTTGAAGAAATTCAAGCATTTAGTCTCAAACAACAAGGTTCAATTGTTGGTTTCTCATGCGGGGTTAAAGACTTCCTCCTCAACAAAGACTTGAATGAAAAGAGAGCAGGTTGGATTACTCGTGTCATGGAATATGACATAGAGATCAAGGTCACCAAGTTGGTTAGAGGAAAAGGATTGTGTGAGCAGCTGATTTTAAGAAAACAAGAGGAAGCATGCAATGAGAAAGAGACTGTTTTGGCATTGCAAGACAGCCATGAGCAAGAAAGCACTCAAGAGGAAAATAATGGTGTCCCCACTCCTTGCTGGACCCAAAGTATAATGCACTTCCTAAGCACAGGCCTATGCCCTCCAGAGATGAACAAGACCCAAAGAAGACACTTCAGATTGCAGGCTGTCCCATATGCCCTTGTTGATGGTGTTTTGTTCAAAAGGGATGTGAATGGAGTACTACTAAGATGCATTGGTACAAATCAGATTCACAGGATGTTGGAAGAGTTCCATGGTGGACCAGCTGGTGGTCATTTTGCACCAAGAGTGACAGCTCTAAAGATCATGAGGGTTGGTTATTATTGGCCCAAGATTTTCAGTGATTGTTATGCATGGATCAAGAGGTGCAAGAATTGTGCATTCTTCACAGGTAAAGAGAGACTAGCTGCCCTTCCATTGCATCCAATTTCAGTTGACCAGCCATTCATGCAATGGGGTTTAGACTTCATTGGAGTCATTAATCCCAATTCAAGCCAAGGGCACAAGTGGATTTTAACAGCCATAGATTACTTCACTAAGTGGACTAAAGCAGTAGCACTCAAGGAAGCAAATGAAGCTAGTATCCTAGACTTCTATGAGGGAATAGTAACCAGGTTTGGCATACCAGCTACAATAATATTAGATAATGCATTAGCATTCATTGGATCCAAGGTGACTGAATGGGCTGTCAAGAACGGGATCTACCTAAGTACTTCATCAAACTATTACCCTCAGGGTAATGGCCAGGCTGAGTCTACAAACAAGAACTTGTTGAAGATCATTAGGAGGACTCTTGATGAAAATCAGAGGTCTTGGCATACTAAATTGAAATCAGCTTTATGGGCTGATAGGATAACTCCCAAGAGATCTACAGGTAATTCTCCATTCAAGCTTGTTTATGGGAGAGAGGAAATTTTACCCATGTCTCTTGAGTTGCCAACATTGGAACTCATGAAACAGTTGGAGTTGTTGGAGTTTGAGCCCATGGAGGTTAGATATGCAGAATTGATGGAGCTCCAAGAAATCAGAAATCAGGCATCCCAAGCAATGGAGAAGGATCAGGCTTTGATAAAGAAGACCTTTGATAGAAAGGCCAAGAATAGATCCTTCCAAGTTGGAGATCTAGTGCTAAAATGGGATGCAGATAGAGAAAAACCAGGGAGGCATTCAAAATTTGATGCCATTTGGAGTGGCCCATACATGGTCACAAAGTGTAAGGATAGCAATGCCTTCCAATTGTCTTCATTGGATGGTGAAGAACTGCAGATTCTAGTCAATGGAATCCATCTAAAGCATTACTACTAAAGGGAAATTCTCCACCTTGTAAATATTAGCTTAGGTTTTCATTCCTCCAAGTGCTTGTGCACATTGTTTTGCTATAGGTTAGTTTTCTTTCCCTAAGTGCTTTGGCACAAGCTTGTTGTTCCTGGGATGTGTTTGCAGGCCTTGCTCCATCAGGTGATATTCCATCTTCCTCCTTGCAGTGTTCTAGTCAGATGGGGTACCAAACAGAGAATTTAATGACTCCATGCCCAATGGATTGTTTCAGGCAACTGGTAATTTCATCCAGCAGGCAGATGACCCCTCTGAGTCGCCAAAATTGTTATCCAAAATGTGCCCCTGCTCATTTTTTGTGGCTAACTCCTTCCATTCTCCCCTCTCTTGTGCCTCAGTCATAATATTTTGCTTTTTAGGCACTCAAAACCTTCTGGAAATGGCACCATTGGATAGAGCTCTTTCTCAGCTTTCCAGAAAGGTAAAGTTTTCCTCCTAACTCCATGTATTTTTGAAGTTATGGCTCGGCGGAGTTTTTGGGAAATTTTTCCTCAAAGGCCCGCACGGCCAATGAGATGCCGCCACGTGTCATGGAAATGGCGGGGTCGGAGGAAGACTTGGAATTTTCACCAAGTGTTTAGTGAAATTTCAAATGGAATATTTTTTCCCGCAAGCCCACCGGTGAATCAGGTGATGCCACGTGTCCAGGGGGAAATTTGAAAATTTTGGCTAAGTGTTGGCACATGGAAAATTTTGAAGGAAGAGCCCGCGCCTAGAAAAAATCGTGCCACGTGTCCTATGAGGTCAGAGTGGCGAGGGGCGAGGAGAAGTTAGAATTTGGCGAAGTTCTTCGCCAAAAAATTCAAAAGGTAAGTTGTGGCCCACTTCCCCGCCGACGAACCAGCAAATGCCACGTGTCACCAGAGCTCGGACCGGCGGAGCGCGGAAGGAAATTGGGATTTTTTCCCAAGGTGTTTGCGCAAAAGTGGAAATGCTTGCAGAGGGCCCATGACCAATGATACACCACCACATGTCTCGGAAAGGCGGAGGCGGAGGTAAATTGGGAATTTTTCCCAAGGGAAAAACAAAGGAATTTTAAAAGGCAAAAGCCGCCCCCAAAATGCGAGTGAATAAAACCTCGCCACTGTCCAGTGGCGCCAAAACTCGTGTCAGTCGCCCGAGGGAAATTTTGGAGGGCCAAACCCACATCCAATGGATTTTCAACATGTGTCCAGGTCAAAAAAATTTCAAAGTGACCCGAGAAAATCAGAAAGACAGCCCGCATCTAATCAAGAAATGCCACGTGTCCCAAACTCGCCCAGGCCGTGGGGAAATTTTGAGAATTTTTCCAAAGGAAAAATAAAGGAAAATGGAGCAGATAATCCCACGACCAATAAAAATGTGCCATGTGGCACTCGGAAGGTGGAGCGTGGGGAAATTTTGGAAAATTTTCCAAATAAATAAAAAGGTAAAAAGTTCAAATTTTTGCCCGCCGACCTAATTTGGCCCTGTTTTTGCCCTAAAATTTGAAATGGCCATATCTTTCGATCCAAAGCTCGGTTTTCATGTTCTTGATATCAATGGAAATCTGGTGAGATTCTCTACAAGATTCCGGGGTCAATTTTGCATTTTGATGAAGTTTGGAGAGAAAATTGAAAAATGCCTCTCGCACGTGGTCATGGATAGAAATGACGTTTCAACCACCATTTTTAATGAATAATGGATCACATTCTCTCTCAAAGCATGATTAAAAATGTCGTGGAATGGATCTAGAAGGATGCCCATGTTGTTTTGAAGGCATTTTGGTCAATGATTGAATCCCTTCCATGTTTTCCCGCGTTTCTCTCTCTGGGCTTGTCCTTGCACTATAAAAGCCGATTCGGCTCATTTTCAAAGGATTGAACATTTTTGTGTATTGCGGTCCCCTTTCTCACCTTGGAAGTGATTTTGGTGGAATATCGGACCTTTTCTAAGAACTCGTAACTCATTTTTGCCTCTCGGTTGTTGTAATGCAAGTGATTTTGATGTTAAAATAACCCTTTCATCCTCCACAGACCCCAAAATCATTGTTTGGCATAACTCATATAATCGAAATATTCACGAGATATCTTCTTGTAAGATAGAACTTTGATAGATTCCTTGCCACAGCCTTGTAATAGCACCACTTTCAGAAGGTTGATCTAAATTCTTATATTGGTTCCTCATTGTTGTTGCAAAATTTGTTGACTGAAACTTTAATAAATCGGCATTCAGTATACCTTTGATTTCCATACCCTTGAGCTCTGAAGTATTTGTAAATTGTTCCATTATTGTACCCATTGATTTATGGAAATGCTTTCTGACAAAGTCTGCATGGCCACCTTCAGTATTCCAAAAATTAGGATTCATCACACCCATGGCTTCCAAAATTTTATCTTTACAGAAACGTTCCCTAATTTCTGATGACAAGGTTTCTGAAAATTTTTTAAGCTTTATTCTTGTTTCAACTATAAAAGAATCAAACAAATTACGTGTCACGGAACATCTTCTTGTTCGATCCTGTAATATCTTGACGTTTTTACAAAATGTGCGGTGGTATTTCCCTCCCATTAACAAAGTGATGCGAGGGTGATCGTGGATATTAAATCTCAAAAAGGTGCTTTGGGATTTCTAAGATCTAATAAAGCTTTCCAATTCTCAAAAATAGGTGCATCAAAACTATCTTGGGAACAATACAATATATCAAGACTTTGGCATACCATTTTTCTCATCTCGTATAAAATCCACAATATAGATTAATCTTCCCCGTGCATGCTTCATCGGTGTATTGATCTCCTTTAACATTGGAAGAATACCAACCAATGTAAGCAAGGTCTCCAAATCGAGTTAAACGAGAACAACAAGTCCTTGCCGTATCAACTTCATGATGGTATTTGTGCATAAAACCAACTAATGAAGGATACTCCTCATGAACTCTGCATGCAGTTCATACAAAGAGATCCATCTAGTCTCCACATCCTTCGAAGTTTTTTGCCATATGTAATTCCAATTGCAAATTTTGGAACTTGAGAAATCACTTTGGGTGCTTGACATATAGGCATGAAGTTCTCGTATAAGGTCTTCGAATTTAGCAATGTTTTCATGGTTGCTTACCATTTTATCCGCTAAATTCATTCTATGAGCCATACAAAGTGAATTGGTAGCATATATGGGGCCACCGTTGTTTGTAATCTAACACATAGCCCTATTTGGTGACCCCGCATGACGTATGATGCACCATCTGCTCTAACGCATACCAACTTTGTAGCAATTTCATAATCAGTCATTCTAGCAACATCTTTCAAATGAGAAACAATTATTTTATGTAGGTTTTCGGCATTGCAGTTTTCAACCATTTTCATAACACCCAACAGATGAGGTGTCCTTATATGATTTTCTAAAGTATAGATGTGGATACATACCCATGCGGTGTTTTCGACTGCTGTCACTTCATCAATTGAAAGAGAGATAAAGTTTTCTTTTTTTACATTCTCTTTCAAATCTTCCTTCTCTATCATCGAGAGGCATTTTGCCATTTCCCATCCACTACTTTCAGACCAATGAGACTGAGGTACATTCAATTCCATTAAATTGATACAAAACTTTGAAATCGAGGAAATCCAAAATCGCTCTTCCTTTTTTTAGTATTTGAAAAAGAGTAGAGAATTGTATGAATTTTGCATGTAGATTTGTTTCTTTCATCTTACCAATATGCGATGTGATCGTTCCTCCCTTTTCCAACAGATGTCTATGTTTTTTCTACTCTGCCTCATATTCCACTGCGTATCTAACATGCATGCATTATTTTTCAGCTTTTCCACCTGTGTGTTTTAATTTTCTATCCATCCGCCCCGTTACAATCAAATATTGTTTTCCACAATGTTTTTCTATAGTTTCCAGCTTCCGTTGCATTTTTTGTTGCTTTCCCAATTTCCACGTACATATTGTACATGTACATTCAGATGGGATCTCTTCTAATTAGATGATTGTACAGGTTCAATAAACGGAAATTTAGCTACCAATCAAATTTGTATGTCCCTAGATGGTCCACATATTCTTGTTCATTTTCAATGCTTTAGTTTTTGAGTAGAATTTTGAGCAATATCACAATCACCTGGTTTCCTCTTTCTTGGACCGGAGTTTGATTTTGATTTCTGTCTTCCATTTTGCTGAGTGTTTGTATCTGTGATATCTAGATGCACTTCTGGTTGCACCCCAACAGGAACAATATCTTCAAGATCTGGCATATTATCGTAGGTTTCATTTGTTTGACTTTGATACTGTGCAGAATGCATGTCCACCTCAATAATACCTTCCACACAGTCAGTATTCTGATTCTTTGTGATGCCTGATATATGATTGGTATTTTCAATATCTGTATCCGCAGAGTTTCCAAAATACTTGAAGAGCGATTTCTGAGATTTCTTACTTACTTTTAGGTTATTCACATTCTTTGAGCTGGCACCTTCCATTATTCTGAAGAGAGTCCTACGTCGTCGTGAAAAGAACCCAAGTAGCGACTCTCTCCACTTTCTGGACTCTTTGTCACGTGTCAACTATGCACTTGTCGCGCGTCAACAACCTATTCAATGTCACGCGTCCACTGTCTGAATATACTATCGCACGTCAACACTTCCCTTGTCGCGCGTCAACTGCTATGCCCAAGTCACACATCAACACTACCTTTGTCACACGTCAAAACTACTCTTGTCACACGTCAACAATGCCCTTGGTGTGTGTCAACACTGCTTTTGTCACGTGTCAACACTGTCCCTATCGCGTTTCCACAACGAACAATCACAGCCTAACAGTAATCTGAATCTCTGGTGCTTAAGGGTATGCGAGTTCAAATTTCACAATATTGGTAATTTGGTAAGCTACTTGAGGTATACTACCCGCGAATCACCTAGGTTTTTATAGGTCTGATGTTTTCAAATGAAGGCGGCCGACCCCAAAAAAATATACTATATATTTTAGGCGAACAGACACCGACCCACTCCGAATAATTCACCTTTTCAAATTTTCCTAAAATGAATTTTTTTCATATTACGAATATTCGCCACTAAAATTATCCTCTGGTTGATCCATACAATACATCTCAGTAACATATCTTCCAAAACTTGATTTACTCTTTCAGTTTGTCCATCCGTTTCCAGATGATATGCAGAACTAAAGTTTAGTTTAGTTCCAAGAGCTACATTAAGTGTTTGCCAAAATATTGACGTCATTCTAGGGTCTCTATCAGATATAATTAATTCAGGTACTCCATGTAATCTGAAAATTTCGTGTACAAATATTTTAGCTAAAACAGGAGAATCATCCTTTAAATTTCCAGCAATAAAATGAGCTACTTTCATTAGTTTATCAACAACTACTAAAATAACATCATGTTTATTTCTTGACATAGGCAGCCCTTGCACAAAATCCATGCTTATTACTTGCCATTTATACTTGTGGTATGCTATGGGGATATAATAAACCAGCCGGGTGCATATGTTCCGCTTTCACACACTGACATTCAAGACAATGAGTCACAAAATTAACATCTTTTTTCATTCCCTTCCAGAAATATTGTTGTTTTATATCAGCAAGCATTTTAGTAATACCTGGGTGTCCAGAAAAGGGTGAATTGTGAAATTCAGCTAACAATTTCTTTCTCAAATCATTAAGCAAAGGTATGTATACTCTGTTTTCATAACGTAAGATTCCTTCATTATTGAAATGAAAACCTTTATACCTTTCATCTTTTAGATTTGCAGCAAGCGCTATTTTTACTTGCTGAAAGTATGAATCAAATTCCATTGCACTTTTTACTTCATCTTTAAATTGAGTTCTTAATGTTATAAGAGCAGAAATGTGCTTCCTATGACTTAGAGCATCAACTACTCTATTCTCTTTTCCTTTGATGTAACTTATATCAAAATCATATTGAGACAAAAACTCTAACCACCTTCGTTGTCTTGCATTCAGATTTGGCTAAGTGAAAATGTATTTCATCCCAAGATGATCAGTTTTTAACTCAAATGGTTTACCAAGTAAATAATGCCTCCAAACTTGAAGTGCATGAACTATGGCAACAAGCTCTAAATCATGTGGAGCATAATTCAACTCATGTAACTTAAGTTTTCTACTTTCATATGCTATGACATGATCATTTTGTAACAAAATACCTCCAAGGCCTTCCCCGGATGCATCCGTTACAATAGTAAAGTCTCCATTAGGATCAGGTACAGCTAAAATAGGTGCTAAAGTCAACTGAATTTTCAAAATTTTAAAAGCAGATTCACATTTATCATTCCAAAAAAATTTCTTATCCTTTTTCTACAATGAAGTTATTGGTGCAACCACCTTAGAAAAATCCTTAACGAATTTTCTATAATAACCAGCAAGGCCCATGAAGCTTCTTACTTCATGTACATTCTTTGGTGCAGGCCATTTGGTTATAGCTACTATTTTAGAAGGATCTACAACAATCCCATTCTTACTTATAACATGACCCAAATAATGAACTTCGGTATCAAAGAAAGAACATTTGGATAACTTACCATATAACCGTCTCTTTCTCAGAATTCCCAAAACTATTTTCAAGTGCTCTTTATGCTCCTCAACACTTTTAGAATATATGAGAATGTCATCCAAGAATACAAGCACAAACTTGTCCAGGTATTCTTGAAAGATATTGTTCATTAAATTCATAAAAGCTGCAGGTGCATTAGTTAATCCAAAGGGTAAAACCATGAATTCATAATGTCCATACCTTGTCCTGAAAGCTATTTTATGAATATCTTCATCCTTAATTCTTAATTGATGATATCCAGATCAAAGATCTATCTTGGAATATACTGTTTCTCCTCACATCTGATCAAATAGATCATCAATCCTAGGAAGTGGGTATCTATTTTTGATTGTTGCTTTGTTTAACATCCTATAATCAATACACAATCTAAGTGTTCCATCTTTCTTTTTCACAAATATCACTGGTGCTCCCCAAGGTGAAACACTTGGTCTAATCAAACCTTTAGACAAAAGTTCTTGCAACTGAGCCTTAAGCTCAACTAACTCTATGGTAGTCATTCGATAAGGTGCTTTAGAAATAGGTTCCGTACCCAGTTTGATTTCAATGGTGAAGTCAAACTCCCTTTTGGGTGGCAAACCCAGTAATTCTTCCGAAATACGTCACTAAAATTCTACAACAGCGGGTAATGTTCCATGAAATCACTGGTGTTTTCTTCTGTAGATTCTGATATTTTTACTGCATACAAGGTACAACCTTTATTTTTGGCCTTTTTAAGTTACATAGCCGATAATTTCCTAACTGAAATTTCTCGTTTTACACCTTGAATCCTGTTGTTTTCTACAGATCATCCAAACAACTAATATGTTTTTCAAAACAATCCACTTTTTCTTTATGCACAGCTAACCAATTAACACCTATGACTATATCATAAGATCCCAAAGGTGCAACATAGAGATCAACTTCAGTGGAAAAGCTAGGTAAGTCAAGGATTGCCCCAAAAAGACACATACTAACTATATGGACAGAATTATTACCATAATGTATAGTCCATGATTTATCCATTTTTCTAGCTTTTCTTTTAAGTTTTGAAGCAAGTTTACTAGAAATGAAACATTCAGTAGCTCCCATATCAAAAAGAACAGTTACAGGTATGCCAAATAACTTACCAAGAACTTCAATGGGTGTAGCTTGCTTTTTCACTTTTTCTTGTCACCATTGCAATGTATCTTGTGTTGTTGATTACAATCATCCTTCTTTAAAGGACATTGATTTGCGTAATGGTCTTTGCCACAATTATAACAGCTTCCTATAGGTCCCTTTTTAGGCTCAAAATTATTTCCAGCCTTAAAATTGTCATGTTGGCCTCCATAGGACTTCTGCCTGTTATTATTATTCTTGGAAAAATTATTCCTTGCATTTCCAGAGGCTTGTTCATTGTTGTTTTCTTATTATTATCAATGAAAACTTATTTTTGTTACCAAAATTTTTCCATGGTCCCTTCTTAGGTGCAAGAGAAGCTGAAGAAGAGTTTGAATTTTCTTCCGCACTTCCTCTTTATGAGCAGAAATAGCTTTTAATTTCTGTTCCTACCTTATGGCTTTCTCAACAACCCCTTCCATAGTGGTTGGGTTGTGAACATCAACCTCTCCCCCAATAACAAGATTTAATCCCATGATGAATTTTCATATCCTGAACTTCTCATCAGTTTGATACTGAGGTACATATTTGAGGAGTTTCGTAAACCGCTCCCAATACTCAGTTACAGTTAGCTTTCCTTGTGCTAAGTTCTAAAATTCTGTCATTTTCTAATCATAATAAAGTTGTGGCAGCCAACGTTGCCTAAAATAACCTTTAAATTGATCCCAAGTGATGTTAGTTTCATCAATATTTAACTCAACCTTACGGTTGTCCCACCATGAAGATGCCTCATGGGAAAGCTGATATGCTCCCCAAATAGCTTTGGTTTCCTTCTAGAAGTTTCTTATTGCAAAGTACTTCTCCATTTCACTGAGCCAATTCTCAACTCCATCTCCTAATGTGGTGCCATCAAATTTGGGTGGACTTATCCTTTTTATATCATTAGTGAGTTCCACTGCAACCTTACCTTTTTGTTTTTGGTTGGACAAGTACATTACCATTGTTATTATCAACACCCAAATCAGGGTTGTCCTCAGGAGGTGGCTGATTGTTATTACCAACTTCTTCTTCCTCCTCATTTCCCATCACTTGTTGTTCAAGTACAACCAAACGATCTCTTGTGTCCAAGAGGGCAGCAAGGATCTCATCAAGTTTTTGGGTTGTTGCTCCTTCATCAAGTGGAGCATTATTCGCAATGTTTCCCCTTGTTCTAACCATTTTCTGTTACAAGAAAATCAAGTTTTTATCAGATTATGGACACAATAGGTCCAAGAGCTGCAACCTTCAACTCTGATACCAAGATGTAACATTCCCATTTTAAGACTTTAGAAACAAGGATTTTTTTTTTTTTTGCATGAGTAATGTTCTCTGTTCTAAATACTTAATTTAGAACACACATTTCATAACAATCATTCTTATAATAGATAACCATATGTAGCTGTAATGACTCGGTGTACAACCGATCTATTCATTCCATGACTCGGTTAACTACCGATCCATTCATGTGTAACATTGAGTTTGGAGTATTCTACTGAATACTTCATATTCTTGGTTCTCTCACCCTATACTAGGTTCTGAGTGACTTTTCAAGGAACCTAACTAAATAATTGTTACCAATATTCATCGGCATCACGAACCTTAGACTGGTGACATAGGACAATGCAATCAGCAGCTTGCGATACTTTGGCCAAAGATTTATAACATACTGTTCATATTACTTATTCCTTGATGGCATACTCGTCAATCTGGAATACGTCCTTCACCCCACTCCATTGTTATCTTGAATGTCTTACACTGACTTCTGTCAGTCCCCTTGCCCAAGGTTTAACTCTAGCTCAGGTTAACAACATAGGTCATGATATGACGAGGCTCTTGAAAACTTAGGGTAAATTGGCATACTGGGTCAACCTAGGTTAACCCCGTGTGCCAAGGTACCCTGAGTCCTAAAGGGCTACTTCATATCCTGATTATGGTACTAACCAGTCCTAGAGAGGAATCTTGAACAAGTTCAAAAGTGTGTAGATCTCAACGATCAATGCGGAAGGGTGTTGCCACATGTCATCTACACTATTGTATCCTCGAGAAGATCCTAATCTTCTCAAGGTACAACCTTGTAGTTGATGTGTGTCAACATCCTATGGCACAACCTCGTAAAGATGTACATACCTCCAAGAGTTTACTTATGTTAAGTTAAATTTGGGTTTAAAGACTACCTATATCGGCAGCCCACCAAACCCCGAGTCCAACATTCCTTTAAGTTCCCTTTTTAAAGTTGAGATTCATTTAATTCAAGAACTTAATTAACTTAGGATTGCTTCCTGAATTGATAGTTTTGACCTATCATCTCGTTACCCAAGAGCAGGATAAAGAACAACTTATATTCCCTTAAATTAAATAACTTAACCATTTAAGGAAGTGTAACAACCCATTAGGCTGAAACATATCAGACTTATTGTAATTAAGTCTTAATGATTCACAATCATATCTTCCTTTTTTATTTAGTGCCTTACTAGAGAGGAAGGGTCTTCCTCTTCATAGTTGCATTTTTAGGGCTTGCCACACCCTACCATGTCATTTAAAGTTACAATAATCTTTATTATAGTTTTATTTCACATCACAAGATATAATGAAAAACTTAGATAAGAATGTTGTATTCAGCCACCTATTTAATTTCAATTTTCTTAGGGAATTTATCTAAGTTCCCTTTTTAAATCACTCTTTAAGAATACACATCCAATCATATAGATAACAAGAAGATTATCCTCAACAAGATAATTTACACAATCTATATAAGTAAATTCTCACTCTTCAATTCATTTCCAAACTTATACAATTACAACTTATGCTTTTTAGGCATGCTTTAAGACATCAACCTTCATTCAAAAGAGACAAACTTTTCTTTTTACAATACAATTCAGAAATCAAATCAGAATTCTTCACTAGAATCAACTTAGAGCAGTCAATGCATCATTTAAGTTTTTTCCTTCTTTTACCACTTACGAAGTCCATCTGCAAAAATTGCTAGCATGGGTCAGTTCAATGAACTGAGCATGATAAGCACTAATCCTTAAAACAAGTGCATTCCACTAATTGTTTCAATAAAACAACCCTGTTATAATGACAACAATTACTTCATACTCTCTAAGCTTTAAGTAATATCAATATAAGAAGAGTCATAGTACACTGTTTAAACAAAGTGGACAGGATATATTCTATATTACTTGCCCTAAAATTTTAAAGTATAATTGATTCCAACAATTACATTCACGATCAATAACATAATATAACACTGATTTTTCTTCCTAACAATTATAATACCACTCATATCATAACCTAAGTTACAGAAGTAATTTCAACATAATCTTTTTCGGATGATTCATCTCACTTTTATGTAAGGAAGGAAGAAACATTCCATTTACCAAGTACATATCCATCCGAAAAGTTGAAACAATTTATATCATGATTTAAACAGATTCTTAAAATATCTTCTATTTAAAAACTAAACCATTTAAGGTATTCATCCAAAACAGGATCATACAAAAGAAATTCAAACAGAAGTGATGGATTAACTGCCACCTTCAATTTCTTCTGCCAACCTATCTTCTACCTTAGTCTTCTTAATTTTCAATCAATGAAAAGTATACAAGACAAATAAACACTTGATTTCCTTTTTACAATAAGAATAACAATCAGGAGGTTTAAAAACAAAGACCTTATCCCAGCTATACGACGAAAGGAGTCTTACCAGATTAGGATCCCCATCCCAATTATTTCTTTCAATTATTAAGACAGTTCTGCCTTCTCATAACCATACAGTTTGAGTTCATTACAAAGTTCTAAGGAATGAGCACAATAACCATTCAAGGAAAAGAGTATTAAAATAACAGACTTCCTTTTTAAACCCTTTTACTTCTTTCCCTTTTATCTCTGAGAGAAACTGTGATGATCAAAACACTATTGCAATCAAGTTTAGAATGAAATCAAGCTTCCAAGACATAATAAACATTCATTAGACCAACAAGGAATGAGAAGCTGAGTAGTTCTAGCACTTAAGTTCACCCAATAGTTCGGGCAAGGTAGAGCCATCTCATTGGTTTACCATTACATCCCTACAGGATCTACAAACTGTGCATCCAATAAAAGTCAAGATCAATATTTAACATAAATCATTACGAACCGATCAAGACTCAGAATATAATCCCGATCCAAATGAAATAGACTACATTTCCTCAAATACTCGAACCATTCGAGTTTAAAAATCAAGTTAGGGTAACTTCACGTTTCCCTTAATTACAAAGTAATCAGAGACTGAATTAGTTGAACCGATACATCGTTTGGTTGCTATTTTAATATGAAACACTAAAGCCAAATTGAATATACAATATTGATTTACCGTATTCGAATCATAATTTCAAAAATACCCAAAATCCGTAATATTCAAACCATTGTAATGAATTACACATTAACAGTCCAGAATAAAAATAGGTCTTCCATTTGCATCCAAAACATTTCAACCCTATTTCTAACTTCAAAAAAATGTATTAAACTGGACATCGTTAAAACTTGTCGACTTTTAAGTCGGGTTTGAAAAGAGTTTCCACCACCATTAACATGGTCATAAGAACTAGATTTCACAAGCCATGTCAAAAAGACTACAAGTTACAGTCTTGTTTGCCCAAAATAATAGACACAATTTTCTTTTAATACTTTTCCAAAAACAACCAAGATTTCATAGGTAGAACACAAACTCATCCATATACTATTCCTCCTGTGCATGCCAGTGTTACTAACATTCAAGGTTTCACACAAGAATAAAGCAACTAACCATATACTGACTTATCCACAGTGCCCACGAACTTAAAAAAAAGTCAATCCCCTTTCACAAGAGAAGTGCAGACTAAGCCATATACAATGTTTCCAAAATACGCAACTTTATAATAGTCAAAGTTTCACAGGGTGATACCAAACAAACCATCCACGAAGTTATTCACAGACCAAATAACCATGAGATAAAACGTGAATATCATAAGCAAGTAAACATAAAAACAACACTTGTTCATCCACCGAAACAAGTTTTTAACTAATGAGATTCAACCCAGTTTAAGTGTTTCCAGAGGTTAAAAATCACAACAGTTCGCAACTCCAAACTTAACGAATATAGGTGGATCTATTGCAACAATAAAGACTTCTAAAGAAGTGAAATCAATAAACAATTTCAACCACTGAGAGCCCTATAAAGTTACCAGTATTGCTCATATGTTCACAAATCCACTGTGAAAGAAAAGTAATGCAAACAAGTTCCAAAAGAATCAAGCAAACTCCCGATTCAACCCAGAAACACAAGTTTACACAAAACCCATAAAATCATTTTTTTACCAGACAAGCATAAATACACAGGGCTCATCAGAATAGAGTTCTTTTAATAAAACACTTAGAGGAAAGCAAATATTTTAGCAGTTAGGGCCTATCATGCCTGATAGTGTCACTGTAAAATCGAAGAAGACCTCTGGCTAAGCGCTCTTTCTCTTCTTCTCCACGAAAGGTCAAACAACAAAATACTACTTCCACCATGCCTCATATATTCTCCACGAAACAGAAATAGATTTGAAACCCTCAAAATAGCCATGCAATGAAGTATAAACTGCTGGTTCGAAAGACCAGTGTGCATGCAGAGAGAAAAATGGAGTGCATGAAAAATGAAACAACCAAACAAAAATCCACTTGCATGCCTCCCAAAGCGATCCGGGCTCACGAAACCATGCACATTAATTGCATTAATTCCATATCTCCCACCCAATCTTCCTTGCCACCACCCGCCAAATCTGCAAGTTCTAAATCAAAATAAACAAGTGTTTCCATTTCTAGAGGTACTGCCACCTAGGCCTCTGCTAGCCAAATTAACCTCCACCAAAGTTGGCAGTACCCAATGTCCTTACAACCTTATCACCATCTTAAATGCCATAGAAACTACCACCCAACACTTGCGACCCTTAGGTTCCCATTCATAGCAATTAGTTTAGGATAGGTTAATGACTTAGGTTAGATCTTAGGTAATTTAAATTTAACACCTTAGGATATAACACTAGTCACTTACCTTAGCAATAGGTTAGATAAACCCTTAGGTAATATCCAAAAATACATAGTTTAGGAACTAGGTTAGATTGATCATAACCTTGTAGTAATAGGTTCTAGTTTAGATTAATGTCTGGTAATCCCTTTCCATATTTTGTTCGAATCAAGCTTAGGTTAGATTGAAATCACATTTTGACAAATCAATCATACTAAGACGTTTCAGGATGGATTCTGAATTTGCATTAAGTATAAAAGCTTAGATAGGAAAACTCACATATCTTACCTGGCTTAAGGTCCAGGTTCTCTCCAATGCCATAAATGGCTGAAAACCAAATTGCGACTGTAATGACCTGCCGGGGTCAATTTCCAGAATCCAACGAAACTTTCCACAAATGGAAATATTTTCATATGAAGGAGAATTAAAGAACATATATATTCTAAGTTCAGTCTAGAACTAATAATTCATAGAATGCCAATTCATGGTTATTCATCCTGAATATATTTAAAACATTCCTTGGATCACTGTAATTGATCCAAGGATGAGTCATAGAGATAGATAGATAAATCCTTTTGAAATCAGATCTCATCCACGAAATGAAAGAAAATTCCGCACTCATCCACAAGAGAGAAAAGACATGAAAGAAAATGAATCCTCATAAGGAAAATCATATTCAAAGGAGGAAAATAAGAATGATTCAATCAAAGATCTCAAGAGCATAGAAAAGAACATAACCATATCAATCCAAACATGATTTCCCCATAATCAAAAGGACATATCCTCATAAGGAAAATCACATAACAAGGCACTTTAAAGCACTGGACTGGCCCCTTCGAGAAGAAATACGATTCGACCATGCACCGCTTGTAAGATTTGATGCATATACTCACCATGGAGAGGCAACCACCGGCATTAGAGTTGGCGGAAGAAGTAATGATGCTTCGAAGAAGGTAGATAAGTTTAAGACTCAGAGATACCGACTCAATACTCCAAGCTCCTTTCCTTAGTGAATACCACTCCACAAATGGCATAAGTTGTATATGACAACTCGTGTGCATAAGGACATAAAGAGCAAACATATTAGTTTCCAGCCATGAAGCAAATCTGAAATAATTTCAAGAGAAAAATAAGGGCAATAGGGTAGATCAGGAAAGGATCTTGGCCGAGGTATAGAAGTTATCAGAGGTGATCGAAACCTTAGGGTTTCGATTAAAAATAAACTGAAAGAGTTATACCCCCAAGTCACTCGCAGGATGGACGCATTGGGAGACCTTAGCAAGAATATGGAAAGCATTGAAGATATGTTGAAGGCTAAGGGGGATGAGATGAGTTTTGATGAGGTTAGCACGATGGTGGGTAACTTACTTCAATAGGTGCAGAATGAGGTGGATGCTTGGGTTAAGATTGAAGCCCCCATGAAGAAATATTTCCCACTTCTCATGCAACAATAACATGATTCTTCCATTCTTCCATTCTTTAATCAAATAGAATATTATTTCATTTCCTCTATTCTTTATTCTTAGTGGAAGGGCGAGTGTTTCCAAGGATATAAAAACATGTAGTATGGGGTAATGTTGGGCCTTGAATTGACCAAGTTGCAAGGAAGAGGTCGGTGCACGCGAGAGGAAGTAAAGAAGGAAGGCGCTCAGGAAAAAGTGCGTAAGGGAAAAGAATGCGGGATAAGAAGTTGGCACACGTGGGAGCGGCAAGGTTTAGGGACTTAGCCATATTTTGAAGGAGTTGTCGCAGGAGAAACACGTGAAAATATCGAGTAGGTATGATAAATGGATAAGGTGTCAGCCTAGAGCCTTGAGGTCAAGAAAAGAATATTCCATGTAAGGAATATTCCTAGGATGATCATTATAGGTAGTGGAGGCATTTGCAAGCTGGCATAGGCATTCGACCATGGAGGACCACACTTCCACTTGGCATGCGATTTGTTCATGAAGGAAACCAAGGTGATGCATCTAGATCCTATTTAAAGGAGTGCTTGGGTCCGAAATAGAGGGAGGAGAGTAATAACAAAGTGTTGTTAGGATGCTAGTAGGGTTAAAAAGGGTTAAGTGGTAACAAGTTGCCGCAAAAATGCTTGCGTAAGGGTTTGAAGCATATTAGGCATGGATTTGGGTAAGAACAAGGGTTATAATGGGTAGAATAGCTAAGAACTCTCTCTGTAGAGTATTTTTATAGGGTTTAAGATAATATTCCTTGATGTATTCGATCTAGTATGACCCTTATGATGTAATAAGGCCACTGTAAATGTTTATAAATCAATATATGTGTGTGATTCTAGTTATTCATGTTCTTAAGTGTAAACCATTGTGTTCTTCATATTATTTTGGGTTAGATCTAGTTTCTATAAATGAGATGTGATTTTGATTTAATAGGGCAGAGTACTACCAAAATTGGTAATTATATGGAAATTTAGTGGAACCTAGACGAGGCATCACTAAGTTTGGAAATGTATGTGGAAGTTCAATTTGGTCTCGCCAACTTTGGGGAATGTGCACACATTGTGGCATGTACGCTCCTTTTGGTGTGAACACATGTGTGCATCTTCCTCGGGTACTTGCGCCATGCTTATCCTCGCTTACACATGCACACGGATGTGTGATGTGTGTGTGCACCAATGTTTTGGTTCATGCGCGTGCACGCATGTACTATATGTATGTGCATGGGTGTGCATACACTTTTTGATGCATATGCAAGTGTGTGCACACATTTTCTAGTACATGTGTGTGCATGCATGTGCTTTAGGGGTATCTCGCGCCACCATAGGGGAGCTCGCGCCGCACGCCGTTGTACCCTACTTCTACACTCCTAATTAAAGCATTAATTACACTATTAAATGTGAAATTGACAAAGTAGGTCAAGCTACTCACGAAGAAGCCATCGTTTGTGTGTCGCATACTCCCAAAATCGGTCTTGCATCTCCTGTGAGTTTATCCTCTTGCCATCATCCTCATCATTATCGGGGTATCACGGTAAAATTTCGGTGTGATCAGCAAAAATAAATGAATTGGTCGCGATGATTTACCCCTGCCGGTGGGGTATATTAAACCATTCTCATTGGCCGTGATGCCTGGAAGACTGTTTTGACCACCATTGTTTCTCTAACTCTTCTTCTACTCACCATGAATAATTATTTTATTTAAATAATTATTTTTCTTTCATTTTTCGTCGTGTTGGGGCATTCTTTTCCATCTGGTACTCATTTCTTCTCATTAGGACAATTTTATTGCTCCTAGGTGATATCCCTTCTTCTACATACTCTATTGAATAATTATTTTTTATTAAATAATTATTTTATTAATTTTTTTGTTGTGCTAGGACATTATTTTCCGCCTGTTGCTTCTTTCTTCTCCATGGGGAATTTATTTTACGTCTAGGAGATTTTTCTACTTTCTTCTACGCATCCAACCCATCAAAACTTAAAAATCCAAAATAGTATATATCAAGCCAAAATCTATTTTTTTCAAAAATTCTCCAAAAAAATCCTAAAAATTGTAAAAACTCATAAAACTAGGTAAATCATATCATAAAGAAATTTGAAACTTGTGTCTTGCACATGGTTTTCTTTCCATATCTTGTTAGAAATATCACATCTTCACCGATCAATCAATCGTGGATCATCAGATTTACAACCATTTACAAAGCTAGCCCGCTTGCTTCTTTAGTACTGGGGGCACATATAGTTTCCTGGTACTATTTCGTAGCGCAAAGACGCTTTCTCATTGGACCCGGTGTCCTTCATCATCTTCCTTGCATGTATCCTTACTCGAGCATCATTTTTAACCCTTGTCGTCAATCACAAACATTTGGGGATCTTCAGCTTGATAACAAAACATGTGTACAACCATTTTGACCATTGTTGGTTGGAATATGTGTGTTTGTACTTATTTTCCCTGTTAAATGAGCTTATTTCCTTCTCATATTGCATTGCCTTTTGTATATTGCAGAGTGGGTGTTTCAGCAATGGACACTTGTTTGTAGTATGCCTTTTCATGTCATCCTACTTTTCTCGTATACTTATATTTTTAATAAGGACCGATGACGTAGATCTTTGGCAATATGATGACAATAAAGTTGTTTCAATACATTGGATGAAAGCTTGCTCTTTTCTTTCCATCTTCATTCCTCCTCTACATCATTCTCCTATCAACACTATTCTTCTTATTCACCTGGGGCATCCTGCTCCTACCCATTCTTCTATTTCCTTTCTCTCACATTTTTCGATTGTCAATCGCCTTCTCTCATCACCCCATCAACACTCGAGGGGGCATCTCTCACTTCTACTAATTTTCCCTATAATTTAACTTGAGCAATTTAAATACTTAAATTGTACTAATTATCCTCTTTCCCACAAATTGATGACATATCGTCAATATAACACACTTCCTCTTCTATCACTATTAATTAGCTACATTACGCTAGTTAATTAACCCTTCTATCCAACAAATACACCAATTAACAACCTTCCATTAATTAATCCCCCTTTCTATCTAGACTAATTAATTATTATTAATTAATTAGCTTCCTCTTCCATTAAATCAATAAATCATCACTTATTTGATTAAATCCCTCTCATAGTCTAAATCATGCTAATTATTCCTCTAAAAAGCTTCTATAAGCTTACACACCTATTAATTAATCACTTTGGTTAATTAATAAAGCCCCTCAAACCCATGGGTCACTAAAGGAAAAACTAAACTCTCCTAAGGTTGACTCAACCCTTTCTAAACCTTCCTTATCCACAACTAACCCAACCTCTCCATTTATCCCACATGAAGAGGGATGTAGAGATTCTTCTATCCATTGGGCTATATAAGGAGCCCTCCTCCTACCTTTCTATTTACACCTACACACCTAAATGAGCATAGAGCATACACTATAGCCATTTTATCATCTTTGAACATTCTTCCATTAGAAGAGCTAGCCTTCTCCATTTCTTGCATTCATCCACCCAAGTTTTGAAGTCATATGGAGATATGTCAAATGGTCTTATAGCCATGATTTGAAAAGACTCCATTCTTAGAAACCTTGGGATTTAAAGAACATAATCAACTCTTTGATTGTTAGAGATCTACATAGGTTCAATCTCATCTCATTTAGCATTCAATAAGAGATAGAAGTTAATTTGTTTAGCATATTAGCTTGAAATGTTCATTTCATGTTTAATGTAGAAATGTTGATAGGTTAGCTTTTCTTAAGCTCTTAGCATGATGATGCATAGGTTTAGTTTAAAATTGTATTGAAGCTACTAGGTGTTAGTTTCAATTTACTTACATAGCTAACTAATTCATGCATACATTTGGCATGCCTGAGTGGGACGGGTCCTTAGTCCCTTAACATTCTAGTTCAAATTTTATTGTTATTTCAAGTTTTTGGCTAACCCTTGATATACACATATGGGAAATAATGTTAAATTTCTTATGATTTTGCTAATATTACATGTGTAGGATCTCATTTAGAGCTTTAATTCTAATGGGTTGTTGTCAATTTCAAGCTAACATACTAAAATTTGGAGTATTTTGAGCTTGTTGGTGTCATTGGCCATATTTTGACTACAGGGATAGGGTGGGCAGCACAAACCCACAGCACAGCAGGCACACATAAACCGAGCACAGACACACATCCTCAAATACACACTCTTCTCCCATATTCTACCTTTACTTCTTGTCATAAACCATCAAGTTGGCAGCACACATACCCTAACCCTAACGTAGACACCCTAACCTAACCTTGGGCACACACCATTTTCGATGGAACACATTTTATGTTTTACTTACCTGGCATGGCACCCATATCCATATCACAAGGATTATCTCTGGGTGGCACACAGTGCATCATGTTTGAATTTCCATACTTCCTTTTTCTAACATTGGTGCATGCATGCCTATACCTACACGCACACACGCCCATATCTGCAGCATCATCTCTCGGTGGCACAGCACATTGTGGATCTAGATTTACACAGAGGGGCGTAACCACCCTAACCCACACACATGCCCTAACCCACGCATAGGTGCTTTGGTCCGAGTTGGCATATTAATTTTAGGTTTCCAAAAATTTGTCCTAAAGTGCTAACATCATTGCATTTTTATTTTTTGCATGGGTATACTAGACTAGACATTGGATAAACCTTGCATGTTTAATTATAAGAGTAAGGTCATGTATGCTCTTCCCTCACATCTTTTGGGGTGATCTTGGGAATCAGAAATGATTCTTATATCTTTTATTGCTTTGAGAATGTGTTGAATGTCCAAATTGAGCAAAGATATATTTCACATTTGAATTAAGTGTTTCCATTTGTTGATTTCTTGGATTTTGTGTCATGTATGCTCTTCTCTTGCATCTTAGGGTGATCTTGAGAATAAAAACAATGTTTATTATTTTCATGGAAAATTACTAATCCGTTGTGTAGAACCAAAAAGGTTGAAAAAAATAAACTACTAATACTTTTCCAAGTTTCCAAAATGTTCAAGAAAACCACATCCAATTAAAAAGATAAAAAAACACACCATTCATCACACTTCTATTTGTAGGTTCGAAAAGGGTCATCTCATCTCTAGATAACTTGTGACAAGCCTTAGTTGAGTGGGGGTGGTCCTAGCCCCACCCACGTAGGGAACCTTGATGAAAATGAAAGTGCTCCATCTTTAACTACTTGACTAGTATTACCATTTGTGAACTTTAGTGTCACTACATCAAAGAACATTTTTATTTCCCACTATGCTTGAAGGGGGTAAAGTAAAGCTGAGATACTCCTAAATTAGTCAATGTGTTTCAAATCACTTGTGACACCTAGTTGAAACCACCTGGAAGCTATCTTTGACCAGGAGCCAATTAAATTTTTGAGTTAGAGAACTATTTTCATCATGAAAGAAGCGTTACTTTTGTTCTTAGTTTTCACTTTCCTAAGGTGAGGTGAAACTCTGTCGAAGTGAGGCCAAATTTTTCAACCCCAATTGATCTACTTCCTTCACTTTCTTTTGACACTTTGTTGATCAAAAGAAGAGTGACTACCTTTGCATTATCAATTGATTGTTTTCACCACTTTTTTGTTTGTTTACACCCATCCATGTTTGCGGCTAGGTTGTTAAATGTCTAAAGTGTGTGGAGATGTTTTTATATCATTGGTAGCCTTTTTGATCTTGATACCCAAGTCAAGATCATCATCATAGTTAGGCTTGGTTCATCACTTTGATTCTCCTTTGAACGGTTATCTTGTTTATATCATGTCACTACAATTTTGGTATTTACATCTTGTTTCTTGTAAACTTGACCTAAATATCTATATTGTAAGGTTACACTATATACACTTTAACAATTCCTAGGTATACTATCACTTTAGTTTGATTTCAATTATTACCTCGATTAAAGAGTGTTAAGTGTTACCACTTGTGCGTGTTATATCAATATCATCTTGATATCAATACCTTACTTTCTCATAAAGTTTGGTTAACATATCTTGGTGAAATTGTGTCACTCACAATCATAACTGACACCTTTTGGAATATAGGTCTTGATTGAATTTGGGCTTGCTTCTAGTATACTTTGTTTGGAGGTCACATTAACTTCTTGTTATTACTTACACCTTGTTCATTTCTTTGAACTCAACATAAGTAGGGACATTTTTTAATCATCATACGACACCAACCTTTTCAAAAAACAAATTTAGGAAGTACTTCATTTGATTATTTGGTTTGAAACTCAACATTGTGTGATTGATTCTTGCTTGGCTCATTCATTTAAGAGAAAATCATTGTGTCACGTTGGTTCTTTGACATTCATAACATACCTTAATTTCTTGACATTATTTTTTTTCACTTAGGTTTGATAAAAATATTTGAACACATTCACAGATACCTTAGTGAAACTATTACACATCATGGCTCCTAAAACAAGATTAGGACTCAAAAAAGTAGGCTTTGGAAGCAAGACAAATGCAAACTTGGGAAGCCTCAAAAAAACAAGGGTCAAACCCTTTTATTGGCCATGATCTTGGGCCTTTATTCTCTATGGAGAAAGAGTAGAAGAAATGATAGATCATAGTGGTGATGAGTTGGAATCACCACATGCATGGAGTTTGATTTCACCCCACCTTGTTAGATGAATTCCTTTTTAGAAACAAGGATCGGGTACTAGCATGAGTTGTGGAGTTAGGAGCTAGAATGCCTATCGAACAAGAGATAATCCCACCTACAAATGATGCTAATGAAGAGGAGAAACCTCTTATTAACATGGATGATATCTTAACACATGGACATGCTTCTACCTAACGGGAAATGATAATGTAGTGGGATATAGAATACCTTTCCTTAAAGTACCACGTAAAGTCATAATAGAACACAAAAAATGTTGAACAACCTCCACAACATGAAGAAGAAGAGGAACCTCTCAAGAAGAAGTCACTATTCAACAAAAAATTTGCAACCTTAGTTGAAAATTAGCTTTGTTAACATCTCATGTACAAAAAGAAACAAACAAGAATGTACAAAAGACAAAACCTAAGGTCAAAATTAGTGAACTTCAAATGGAAAATCAAGGAGGAGACAATATGGAATATAATCATATATATATATATATATATATATATACTTCTCCTACCAAAGAACAATTACTCACTCAAGAAATGCAATCTATGAAAGTGACACTTACAAGCCTCCAAGAGAGTACTATGGGGAATAGCAAAAAATATCAATACGAAGAGCTATGTCCCCATCCATTTGATAAAACTATGATGCTTCAACCCTTCCCTAAAAAGTTTGACATGCCAAAATTTGAAAATATAGAGGGAAAGGTGACCGTGAGACCATGTAAAATATTTTTACATGGCATGCCAAGAAGTGGCCTACAGTGAAATTACCTCATATGACTCTTTCCAAAGAGTCTAGGGGGCCAAGCCTTGGAATGGTTCACTCGCTTACCTCATGGGTCTATTTTCACATGGCCTGAACTGGCAAAAAAGGTTTGTATGACACTTCATACAACATAGAAAGTGACATAACCATGGCGGACTTGTGTGGCACTAAACAACATCCTAACGAGACATTCACTAGCTTCCTACAAAGATGGAGAGGGATAGCCAGTCACTTCCCTTGTGCATTCCCTAAAAAATAGCTGGTGAGTATCTTTGTGCCCAATCTCAACCCAGACATCACTTTTCATCTACAAATGCATTGTGTTCACACCTTTGAAGAGGTTATTGAAAAGGGAATTCAAATAGAGAAATCCCTTATTGCCAAAGGAACCATTAAATCACACTCTAAGGATAACCAAAATGCAAAACCTATGGAAAAAAGCTAAAATATTTAACAAAAACAAGAACGTGGTGGGAGACGGAATCACATATTCCAAATGCATGTACAAATGGTTCAAACTAGTCAACCTTTTAAACTGACCAAAGGACCTATTCAACCACCACCTAAATGTAGAATGTTCACTCCTCTCAATGAGCCTTTGTCAGCCATATTGAAGCAATTGGACAAGCTCACATGGTGACTTATCCCACGACACAACCCTTTGATGACAATGCTCCAAAACCATCATGGTACAAAGAGCATGACTATTGTGAATTACATCATGTCAAGGGACACAAAATAGAAAAATGTCTATGACTTCATCACTACATCCAAGATCTCATCGACAATGGGGAGATAGAAGTGGATACCCCGGAGAAAACTCAGATGCCAAACAAAAAGATGGGAATATTCAAAGAACCATTCCCTAAACATGGTAAGTCAGATGAGAAAAAAATCCGGATCGAGGAGAGTCATCCCAAAGTTACAAAGTGGAAATTATCTATATACCAAGAAGGACAATAATCATTATGATTCACTCATTGGATGTATCCACTCTCCTAGTGACCATGTGAACACCATTCGAATCAAGGGAAAGGATTGCACTTGTGGTAACAAGGCACACCCACCTCATGATTCCTGGAACCTCTCTCATCGACCCCACAAGATGGTAGGTACAACCTCTTAGAACAACTTGAGAAGACATCTACCAAGATTTCAATCTTGGATCTTCTCAAAATATCAAATGTACATAAGGACATCTTGTACAAAAACTCTTCAGGGGTCAGGAGTGCCACTAGAAGTAGACCCTTCACATCTTCAAGCTATGGTGGCCAACATTGTACCAACTGAGTACATCTCTTTTAATCATAGGAGATCCCTATTGAAGATCCAACACATAATCTCCCCCTATATATTGAGGTATTCATTACCCCACCAAAAGATAAAATGGGTGCTTGTGGACAATGGATCAGGGCTGAATATATGCACATTGAAATTAATTAAGCAACTAGGGACATACAAAGAAGATCTAGAGTCCCACATCATTACCATAACCACTTACGACAACATGGAAAGGGAATCAATTGGCACAATCACATTACCCATGGAAGTAGGACCCACTTGTCATCAAATGAAGTTTCATGTCTTGGACTTGGAACTTCCATACAATATGCTTCTTGGCTGACCATGGATTCATGCCATGCAGGCTCATGCCATCAATGTTCCATCAATGCATCAAATTGAAACACGAGGGACACACTATCACAATACAAGGAGATCTAGAGCCCTTCACTCACTACGAGCTCTCAATAGTTTTACGCGTAAGGGTGCCTATACGTGTCCCTCTATTGATATAGTTGTTCCTCTTCAATCTGAAAGCCATGGAGTCATGAGTAGATTCAGATTCCCTAAGTTCTTGCACCATGAGGCTTCTACATCAACTTCTCCTTTTGATTCATGGGAGATGAAGGTTCTGGAATATGGTTGTGGAGAGTATAATGTGCAACAAGATCTTTTGGTTTCAGACCTATCATTGTCACCTAAAACTAGAGGCCGACCCAACTATCATTTCAGATGGCCTAGAGATGAGTGAAACTATTGGGTCATTTTTACCTGGGGGGTTACTCATTGAAAGAGAAATTGTTGGACCCACCTATGACTTGGGTCCCGAAGATACTCAACCAACTTGCTACCAAATCCTTGAGTATGAGAAGTCTAGCCGAATGATGTATTCCATGGGCTACAAGGGTCTAGGATGCGGAAAGAATGAGCAAGGACCGAGAGAACCAGTTCCTCTCCACATTTCAAGATGGAAAGATATGGTATCAACATTCACCCTATGGATCACACCCCAATGATCAAGATGCCACCTATTTTGAGTGCATGAAGATAGCTCTGATTATTTAGATAGTGACATAGATTCCCACTATAGCCAATACAGGATCTTTCCTCCACGAACCTATTCATGGATACCATTGTCCTTACCATAACCCCTACTAAACCTAAAATTGACCTTGTTTACCCTTTCCTTGTCGAATGGGACCAACAACGTCACATGTACCACTGGATCTCTTTGAAAATGATGAAGCCATTGCAGAAATTCATGGGCATTCGAGATATAATTCTGATTGGAGACCATAAGAAGGGTTTCTACATTGACTTAGATACCTATGCGTACTTTGGAGAGGAAGCTTGAGCTTCATGTGGTCAAAAAAATTAAGAAAAAGTGAGGGAAAAAGTTCCAATGAAAAGCCTCGGCAAAAACAAAAGTCCAAGTCACACAGTGAAAACCTCTTTGAGGCGTTGGCTGACAAACAAGTGAAAAAATCAATGGACAAGAAAAGTGACCACACCAAGGGTGAAAATCTCATAGAGACACCCTTGGAAGAAGATCTCAACCTTCCTCCCGATCCTACGCATATGGAGGATTTGTCAAAAATGCTAGTGGAAGAAACCATTGATGTGAATATTGGAACAAAGATGATCCAAAGATAGTCAAACTAGGAGCTTCACTCTCAACACGAGAACAAAAAACATTCACCATGCTTCATGGGAATTTGTAGATGTATTCACATGGTCCTATAAGGATATGTCGGGCTTGGATCCAACTTTGGTAGTGCATAACCTAGTGTGCATGCAGATGCCAAGCCCATCAAACAAAAAAGCTCAAAAAAATGCATCCATGGTGGCTCTTCTAGTTAAAGAAGAGCTAGAAATATTGCTAGCAAGTGGGCTTCATTAGACCTATTGATTACTCAAAATGGATATCAAACATAGTCCCCATACAAAAGAAACCTGTCGGGATCAGAATCTATATGGATTTTAGAGACATTAATAAGGCATGTCCAAAAGATGATTTCCCATTGCCCAATATTGATATGATTGTTGATTCAACTACAGGATATGAAATGTTATCTCTTATGGATGGATTTTTAGGCTATAATCAGATCAAAATCATAGATGAGGATCAACACAAGATGACCTTCACAACCCCCTGGGGAATTTTTGTTATCAGGTAATGCCCTTTGGCCTTAAAAATGTAGGAGCAACTTATCAAAGGGAAATGACCATGATTTTCCATGATATGATTCATGACATCATGGAAGACTATGTGGATGATATCCTCGGAAATCCAAGACAAGAGCAGATCACCCTAGATTTTTGTGGCGTATCTTAAATGCCTATGGGAATACAAAGTCATATTGAATCCAAAGAAATGTGTGTTTGGCATACTGTCAGGAAAGTTTCTTGGATTCATTGTATCACAAAGAGGGATTGAGGTAGACCCAACTAAAGTTACCACCATTACTAAAATGCCTCCTCCCAAAAACATCAAACAACTATGCAACTTGCAAGGAAAGATCCAAGCCATCCACCACTTCATTTCCCAACTTGCTGAAAAAATGTCATTCATTCACCCATCTACTTAAAAAGGATGTTGCCTTTATTTGGGGACCAGAGAAACAACATAGCCTTCACCTTGCTTAAGCAATACTTAGCCAATCCACCTATCCTCATGCCTCCAACTCCCGGTGAGCCACTCCTACTATATATTTTTGCTACTCAATTTTTATTGGTGCGTTGCTCACCCAATATGACCTCGGCCATAAAGAAAAAAATTTGTGTACTATCTCAGTCATACTCTCATTTCTTATGAGCTCAACTACCCTCAGATTGAAAAATCTTGTTTGGCTGTAGTTTTTACCTTCCAAAAACTTTTCCCATTACCTATTAAATACTAAAACCAAGCTTATATCCAAAGTTGACCCACTTAAGTACTTGTTGTCAAAACCCACCCTTATAGGTAGAATGGCTAATTGGATCATTCTACTAAGTGAATTTGACATTGAGTATGTACATCAAAATTTGGTAAAAGGACAAGTACTCACCGATCAATTAGTAAAAGCACCATTACCAGGAATAAAGCCTATGAAGTCTGGATCTTCTAGATGCTTCATTAATGTATATTGAGGAATCTGTCATGTGGCAAGTGCACTTTGATGGATCTTTTACTTTTCATGGTTCGGGGGTAGGTGTGGTATTAATTACTCCTTCAGTGACCCTATACCTCAAGCTTTTCACCTTGGTTTTCCTTGTACAAATAATATTGTGGAATATGAGGTGCTCATCATTGGGATGAAGCTAGAAATCAAATGGGATATCCATCATGTTAAGATCATTGGTGATTCACAATTGATCATCAAACAAGTTAACGATGAATATAAAGTCAAGGATGAGAAACTCATCCCCTACAAAAAAATGGTGGAAACTTTGAAAGAGTATTTTGTGTGTATTACATTCAAACAGATTCCAAGAGCACAAAATAGATCCATAGATAGATGCTATGGAAACCATAGGTTCTATGCTATGAATTCCACCAGAGAGAAATGATATGCCATTTTTTGTTGAGAATCTACGCCAGCCTACGTATGATATGCCAAATCATGTTTGGCTTGTGAAGTTTTTGGTCCCTATTCCCCATGGTATGTGCACATCTACGCCTATCTTAAACACAACACCTTCCCTCCTGACATCTCTCCATTCCAAAAAACAAATCCTTATCCACCAGATAGCCCATTACACCCTCTTAGGAGATACTCTATCATCATGGCTATGATGGGAATCTGTTGCATTGTCTAGATGTAGCAGAGTCAGTCCAAGTGATCAAAGAGGTACATGAAGGGGTGTGTGGCCCATACAAATGGAATGGTTCTAGCTAAGAAATTGTTGAGAGTAGGCTACTATTGGCCTACTATGGAAACAAATTGCTACTGCAACTATGTGAGGAAATGTGTACTATGTCAAAAGTATGGAAATTTCATCCATGCGCCATCACATCATTACATCATCCAATCACAACCCCATGGCCATTCTCCAAATGGGGACTGGATTTAATAGGAAAGCTCACCCCTACCTCATCTGATGGTCATACTCACATCATCACAACTATGAAATATTTCACTAAGTGGGTGGAGGTTGTTCCTTTGACTTATGTTACAGAGCTCAGATTTCAAAGTTTATCATGAATCACCTTATCTACCGGTATGGCATTCTTGCGGCCATAGTTACTGAAAATGGAAAATCATTCAAGAACAAGATAGTGAAGGACCTTTTCATCAATTTCAAATAAAATTGAAGTGGTCTACGCCATATTATCCACAAGGTAATGGGTAGGCTGAAGCCACTAACAAAACATTGGTTCGAATCATGGAAAAGATGGTGAGTAAGACAGTCACAATTGGCATTTGCAAATTCACCCAACCCTTTGGGCTTATAGGACCTCCATTCACACTCCTACTAGTGTGACACCCTATTCCCTAGTATTTGGAACCAAATCCATCATCCCATTGGAAATTGAGCTTCCTTCCTTGAGAATATCTCTTAGGGATTATCTGGACAAGGATGAGGATTACAGAGTGGCCAGGATGGAAGAATTAGAACTCCTGGATGAAAAGCACATCCACACCCTTAACCATCTCAAAGTGTATCGAAAAAGTCTCCAAAAAATTACAACAAAAGGATCATACCTCATCAGTTTGAGGTCGAGATTTGGTCATGAAAGAAAATCAGTTCAACACAAGGGTGGAAAGAGAGAAGAAAGGAAAGTTTGAACCACATTGGTTAGGACCTTATGTCATTGTGGCCAAATATGGTACATGGGAGCATACAAAACTTTCCCATCCCAATGGTGATGAGCTCCATGAACCTATGAATGCCATGCACCTTAAGTGGTTCTATGCTTAAACATGGCACAAAAATTAGAAAAAAAAAAAAAAAAAAGTAAAAATGATCAAAATACAAAAAAAAAAATAAGAGAAAAAAAAAAAAAAAAAAAGGTCATCCATATGTGAAAACCACACAATTGTGGCACTTTGGATAGGTCCCTTGGTGAAAACCGGTTTCGCACCTTGGGAGGATTCATTGTTCACAAGCATCTTGCATCTGGAGGGTACTTTTACTTAGCCTAGGGCTAGTTCCACACCTACATCCGAGATTCCCTGTGAACCTATCCTGTCAAGCCTTGATCCAGATTTTTCTCCTCTTATAAATCGGTGAAGGGATGGTCTTTTTATATCCCCATCTAACGTTGGGGGCACTTCTTGTGACTTCACCTTCCTATTTATAAACATGTGGCACCTATGCCCTTGTATATTCTCCATCTAATGTTGGGGCATCCACATTTCTCGGTTACTTATGCATAGCTTCGGAAAACCTTAGAAAATCAAAAAACATTCTTTAGAAAATCACAAAAACATTCAAAATGAAAAATCACAAAAAAACATTCAAAAAACATTTAGAAAATTGAAAAAAAAACATTCAAAATGTTTAAAAATCAAAAACATTCAAAAATTGTTTCAAAAATCACAAAAAATTCAAAAATGTTTCAAAAATCACAAAAACAATAGAAAATTGTTTCACAAAAGCACAAAAAATAGAAAATTGTTTCAAAAAGCACAAAAAAATAAAAAATAGAAAAAGTTTCACAAAGCAAAAAAACAAGAGAAAAGTTTCACAAAAATCTTGCAAAAACATAACTTTAGTTTACTTACTTTATCTTGTTTCTTTCTTTGTTTGTGTACATTGTTTTCTTGTATAGTTGTTGTTTGTTTGTACATTTGTATAGTTTTTTGCTTAGACATACTTTGATAAGATTCATCTTTTCTTGCTTAGATTAGATTCATTCTTACTTGTACATATGAAGTGTGTTTTTGCATGCTTGTAAATAATTGTACATAGTTGTGTTAATTCATGTTGGTTAGCATTGTATATTTGGTTAATTTTGTTAACATTTGATTGTGTTTTCTTGTTGCATGTACATAGTTTTGTTATCACATCATCATATTTCCATCAATATCATCACATCTAACATCATCTATACATCATATAAATAAAAAAATAAGTATACATCATACATGAATGCTAAGCTAATCATCACATATCGTATCATCAAATGGGGGCAAGAGGGATCACAAATATCAAAATCTATCCCCCCCACACCAATATCATCATGTCATCCCATCCACTAATCTAAAACATCACATGTACAATACAATTGATATCATCTATGGATCTATCATATCAAAATCAAACACATGTGGTACAAACATCTCAACTATCATCATGATACATACAAAAGTGTGAAATCAAATCATATAACATCATGACACATCCATAATCCATGTAATCAATCATCAAAAAAATAATTCCATCATCTCATAACAATTGTGCCACATCAAAATGTCCATATATACAAGTATAAAATGTTTGTCTCAAAGAGATATACATCATCGATACAAAATGGGCCATCAAAGGGCACAACTCATAAATGCCTTCATCAGAGGCATACATCAAAAATGCTATACATCGATAAAAAAAATAAAGCCTTCATCGAGGCATGCATCAAAAAATGGTACATCATATACATCATCAAGAATGATAAACACCTTCATAAGAGGTTTGTATATAATGATACAAGTACAATCAATGAATACAATGAGGTCATGGACTGACTAGAACCCTCAAATGGACTGGTGGTGGTCTGCTGAGTGAGGAGGAGGACCCATGAACCTATGTGTACCACATGTGGTCTTATAGGCTTACCCTCATGGCTGGCTCCACTTGATGATGCTGAGGCCTCTCTAATCTCGTCGATCCACTCGACTCTTGCTATATAGTGGGTGCCCATGACCATGACTAGTGGAACTACCTCTCAATATAATGCGATCGATAATAGGAGGCTCTACCCTCTCATATAGTAGCCAAGTCTCATGATGAGTCTCGAGGCTCTCACCCTCCATCAGTGTCCATCTCTGTGCATGAGAATGATGCTTGTCCCTCTATGCATCGAAAGGACTGCTACCTCTATCAATAGCCTGTGAACCTCGGCTCACGACCCACTTCTCTCTCTACATGAAGCCATCTCTCTCAGCTATCATTTGGTATCAGTATCTAGGTCTGGGTCTTTGTAGTAGGCTCATCACCTGAGCCATCCTGAGTGGCCATCTATGTATCTCTACTGAAATGTATAGTAGAATCTCTCCTCCTCCTACCTGGCTGGGGCTCTAGGCCTGGTCCCACTCTCTTGTCACATGACTGAATGTGAGATCGGGCTTGAATCTCTCTCTCTCTCATCTACTACTGCACCTACTTGCCATAAGGCAACTAGCTATCCTCGACATCTCCACCCCGAGCTCGGGGCAACCTCGGAAAAGCACCACAGAGCCTATCCTATCCTACTCATCCCTGTACCCTATGGCCTATCCATGGGCCTATCCTCTAATCTCATAATCCCTAGGCCTAGGACCTGACCTGTGCATGACCCTCGCCCTGCCCTGCCCTGTGCCTGTATCTCCCCTATCCTGCTCCTCTGCCTCTCTCATCTAGGATCCTGTATTGACCCTTCCCATCATGTCACTTGACCATCAAAAGGATCATCAACATGACTTGCACCTCATCATCATCATCATCACTATTGTATGGGATCTCTGGTGGTGCTCAAATACCTGCTCCCCATGCCTCATCTGATATAGTCAAGTGCATGTGGAAAAAAGTCATATATACCATAGGCATGTAATCTTGGTGTGGTGCCTGGGTCTCTAACCTATCGGGCAGGGTCCCAAACCTATGGTACCACCTATAAGAAGCTAGCCCTAGCTCGAGCTACCTATATACATGGCCCCATGGTCTACCTCTCTACATCACGGTGAGCATACCACATATCGGGAGGGACACCCTAACCCTACCCCAGCTATCATCGACATCGGTCTACCTATATATCTCAGTAATATATATATACGGATTTCCAAGAAGAAAGTGCTCTACCACACAGACACTAAGCTCTACTCCATCCTCGGGCCATTGTATGTGTCTATAGGGCCTCCAGATGATGTCTCTCTCTCAACAACTCATCAAACTCTCATCGGTAGTAGATGCTGCTACCTAGGTGCCCTCATACATCATCTCCCATAGAGACCCATGCCATATATGTCGGCTCCTCCTGGAGCTCGGGTGTGCAATGCACCTACGGGGCACCCAATCACTATATGGTCCCAGACCAGATCTATAACAAAGACGTTGGCCCCACCATCTTCTGATGGTGGTAAGTAATCAAGTGTAGATCCCAGTATAAATGTGCCAGTATGCATTGCCCCAACAATATCACTCACCACTAAACAATCCATGTGTACTAATGTGATCAATCCCATCGAAATGATGTCCCTGTCTTATCAGTGAGTAAGAACCCACTAATAAGAGCCATCAAGTAAAGTGGTCCCCGGTGAAGAGTCGATATCAGCTATACAATCATGTAAAGACATTGTCATACCCTCATGGGGTATCTCATCATGGCCAAATATGTCACTAATCACCACAGTAATCCGACCAAAATCACTCATATACTCAATCATCAAGCCTATAATGGGAATGCATAAAATCCACCACACATCCTCTAATGTGATGGTCATCTCTCTCTATGGGGGAGCCTGAAACACTAGCTCTCACTGTGCCACCACTCAATCAAAGTGGTCAATAGGCCATGGTCTAGGTAATCGATGGCATCCATGCTACATAGCCTAAACCAACCACCTCCAGTAGTATCATCATCTCATGATGGTCTCATCGATGCATGCTCCCCTCCATCTCGGCTATGTGAGTGTGTCACTCTCACGTCTGCTAACACTGAAACCATCTCTCAAAAACATGGCATGTATTAGACACTAACAATTCTTCTAAGTTCTTCTATTGTTCTTCTATCCTCCACTAAAATTTTATTTTTTTTTCTAAGTGTCATTTTTTGGCATTTTTCCCTCTTATTCATCTCTTTTAGGTGCTTCATGTGCCCCTTTTGGGCATGTGCACACCTTGTGGCATGTGTGCCCCCTTTTGGCATGTGCACATGCATGCATGCATCACCTCTTGGCATTTTTTGCTTGTTTTGTTGCATGTGTGTGTGCGCATGTGTGTGTGTGTGTGTGTGTGGTTTTTGTGCATTTGTGCATGCACATGTATATATGCATGTGCATGTGTGCATGCATGCATGCATTTTTTGGGCATGTATGCACATGTGTGCACACATTTTTCTAGTACATGCGTGTGCACATGCACATGCTTTTGGGGGTACTGCACCATACATAGGGCACTGCCCCCCCCATGTGCGCATGCACTGCATGCTATACCCTACTTCTAACCTACTAATTAAAGCATTAATTACACATTAAATGTAAATTGATGAAAAGTAGGTCAAGCTACTCATGAAGAAGCCATCGTCTATGTGTCGGGCATACTCCCAAACTCGGTCGGTGCGTCTCCTGTGGGCTCATCCTCTCACCATCATCCTCATCACTATCGGGGGTCTCGCGGTAAAATTTCAGCAGCGGTTGGTAACAAATGAATTGGTCATGATGATTTACCCCCCCCCGGGTGGGGTATATTAAACCATTCTCACCGGCCATGATGCTTGGAAGACTATTTTGACCATCGTTTTGTTGCTCTAACTCTTCTTCTACTCACCGTGAATAATTATTTTATTTAAATAATTATTTTTCTTTCATTTTTCATCATGTTGGGGCATTCTTTTCCATCTGGTACTCATTTCTTCTCACTAGGACAATTTTATTGCTCCTAGGTGATATCCTTCTTCTACACACTCCATCGAATAATTATTTTTTATTAAATAATTATTTTATTAATTTTTCATTGTGTTGGGGCATTATTTTTGCCACTTTGCTTTTCTTTCTTCTCCCTGGGGCATTTCTTTTGCATCTGGGAGATTCTTGCTGATTCTTCTACTTTCTTCTACACATCCAACCATCCAAAAAATAAAAAAAAAAAAATATATATATAAATATAAATCCATCAAAATCCAAAAAAATTTCAAAAAATTCTCCAAAAAAATCCTAAAAATTGTAAAACTCACAAAACTAGGTAAACCAACTCATAGCGGCTGAAACTCATGTCTTGCACATGGTATTATTCTTTCCATATCTTGTTGGAAATTTCACATCTTCACAGATCAAATGACTCATGGATCATCATATTTACAACCATTTACAAAGCTAGCCTGCTTGCTTCATTAGTACTCTAGGGCACATATAGTTTCTGGTATTGTTTCATAGCACACTACTTTCTCATTGGACCCAGTGTCCTTCATCATCTTCCCTTGCATGTATCCTTTCTCGGGGCATCATTTTTAACCCTTTTCATCAATCATGAACATTTGGGGATCTTCATCTTGATAACAAAACATTTGTACAACCATCTTGACCATTGTTGGTTGGAATATGTGTGTTTGTACTTGTTTTCCCTATTAAATGAGCTTGTTTCCTTCTCATATTGCATTGCTTTTTGTATGTTGCATTGAGTGGGTGTTTCAATAATGGAAAACTATTCATAGTATGGATTTTCATGTCATCCTACTTTTTTCGTATGCTTATATTTTTAATAAGGACCGATGACGTAGATCTTTGGCAATATGATGACAATAAAGTTGTTTCAATACACTGGATGAAAGCTTTCTCTTTTCTTTCCATCTTCATTCCTCTTCTACATCATTCTCCTATCAACAACTATTCTTCTTATTCACCTGGGGCATCCTGCTCCTACCCATTCTTCTATTTCCTTTCTCTCACCTTTTTTGATTGTCGATCGCCTTCTCTCATCACCCCATCGACACTCGAGGGGGCATCTCTCACTTCTACTAATTTTTCTTCTACACTTTCAAAATTTATTTGTCTACTATCTTTGAAGTGGCATCACTTACACCACCCCAAAGAGGGGAAAATGTAGACACCTATAATTTAACCCAAGCAATTTAAATACTTAAATTGTGCTAATTATCCTCTTTCCCACAAATTGATGACATATCGTCAATATAACACACTTCCTCTTCTATCACCATTAATTAGCTACATTACGCTAACCCTTAATTAACCAATTAACAACTTCAATTAATCAAAAAATACACCAATTAATGACCTTTCGTTAATTAATCCCCCTTTCTATCTAGACTAATTAATTATTATTAATTAATTAGCTTCCTCTTCCATTAAATCAATAAATCATCATTTATTTGATTAAATCCCTCTCATAGTCTAAATCATGCTAATTATTCCTCTAAAAATCTTCTATAAGCTTGCACACCTATTAATTAATCACTTTGGTTAATTAATAAAGCCCCTCAAACCCCATGGGTCACTAAAGGACAAACTAAACTCTCCTAAGGTTGACTCAACCCTTTCTAAACCTTCCTTATCCACAACTAACCCAACCTCTCCATTTATCCCACATGAAGAGGGATGTAGAGATTCTTCTATCCATTGGGCTATATAAGGAGCCCTCCTCCTACCTTTCTATTTACACCTACACTCCTAAATGAGCATAGAGCATACACTATAGCCATTTTATCATCTTTGAGCATTCTTCCATTAGAAGAGCTAGCCTTCTCCATTTCTTGCATTCATCCACCCAAGTTTTGAAGTCATATGGAGATATGTCAAATGGTCTTGTAGCCATGATTTGACAAGACTCCATTCTTAGAAACCTTGGGATTTCAAGCACATAATCAACTCTTTGATTGCTAGAGATCTACATAGGTTCAATCTCATCTCATTTAGCATTCAATAAGAGATAGAAGTTAATTTGTTTAGCATATTAGCTTGAAATGTTCATTTCATGTTTAATGTAGAAATGTTGATAGGTTAGCTTTGCTTAAGCTCTTAGCATGATGATGCATAGGTTTAGTTTAGCATTGTATTGAAGCTACTAGGTGTTAGTTTCAATCTTTTATTTACAAATTAATGTGGTGGGTTACTTCAAAATTAAATCTTGGTGAGAAAATTTCAATATTTCATCATGTTTTCTTTTTAGAGCTTACTTTTTCATCATTCTACATGCTTTAGTTAGCACACATTTTCAATTTATTTGTACTTAAAATCTTAAATCTTGAGCATGTTTGTTAATGTTTCTAAAATTGAGTCTTATATTTACATATTATTGTGATGGGTTGTTGTCAAACACATTTTTGCTAATCTTTGGTTAGCAAAAATCTGACCATTTTAAAGTTACACATTTTTTTGACATTTTTCTCTCCTTGCATGTCAAGTGCATACCACATGAGCATAAGAACATATGCTAACCCATCTTCACAAAGGCCATAAATTTTTCTCCTAACTCAAAATGACTCCATTTGTTTTTGCGTTGGAAGGTATTGAAGTTAAATATGAAATGAAAACATAAATTTGGGATTTATACTTAAGAAATTCATGTTTTTAGTTTATTTAAAATAGGTCATTTTCTAACATGTATAATGTTTGATGAATGTTATATTTCCATGTTTTATTTGATTTAGAAAAAGTGTGTGTATGCTCTTCTCTTGTACCTTTTGGGGTGATATTGAGAATCAAAAATTTGATCTCTTCTTTTTTTTGACATGTGTTGATGTCCAAATAAACTTGGAATTTGATTATTTGTTTCATTTTTGAATTATTTGGATTTTGTGAACCTCTTCCCTACAAAGGGTGATCTTTAAGAAATGGTCCTTTTTTGAAGTTTTCCATTTCTATATAGTTGGGATAAAGTTTGTGTATGCTCTTATCTTTCACACTTAGGGTGATCTTGAGAATCAAAAGAAACTTTATTCTTCATTTTATTTTGGTAGATTGAAACTTCATCTTTCCACTTTTTAAAAATAAAACAAATTCATCAAGATTTTTGTATGGTTCATTGATTGCAAAGTTTTCTTTACTTTTAGTTGATTATTTGTTGTATATTTCTTGGAAAACTATCCTTGGATGATCTTGAGAATCCAATCCTCTTTTAAATAATGTGATTTGTTGGAGAAATACTAACACTTGAGTTGGACTAAAAATGCTTGTCAAAGAAAAGAGTTTGAAACAAAATTAAACTACTAATACATTTTTTGTGTGGGTTTCCAAAAGGTGTTCAAGCAAACCACACCAAATTAAACAAGATAAAAATCACACCACATTCAAAACATTCTCATATTTGCAGGTTCGGATAAGGGTACGTCTCCCATCTTAAAACTAGGACATAACCCCTTTGGCATAAGCCTTAAGCTACAACAATGGGGGTGGTCCTAGAACCCCAAAGTAGTCCATGCAAGAGGGAACCTTGTGGATGAAATGGGAAGTGCTCCACACAACCTACTTGACTAGTTGTTCCTTGTGAGTTAGCGTTACCAATTGTCTATATGGTGACCCCAATGAGAGTACATGATGGATGCACTTGTTTCCCACTGTGCTTGAAGGGGTAAAGTAAAGCCGAGATACTCCCAAATTAGTCATTGTGACTTTTTGGGTAAATCGAGCTCACTTAAGATACAAATTTTGTAACACCTAGTTGAGAGAACCACCTAGGAAGATATCTTTGACCAGGAGCCAACTTTGACCATTTCAAAATAGTTTTGAGTTGTGAGCCATTATTCATCACAAAATGTGGGAAGCATTACTTTTTCTTAGTTTTTCACTTACCCTAAGGTAAGGTGAAACTCTACCAAAGTAAGGCCAACATTTTTCACCACCAATTGATCTACTTCCTTCACTTTCTTTTGACACTTTGTTGATCAAAAGAAGAGTGACTACCTTTGCATTATCAATTGATTGTTCTACCACTTTTTTGTCCGTTTATGCCCATCCATGTTTGTGGTTAGGTTAGTTAAACATCTAAAGTGTGTGGAGACATTTTCATATCATTGGTAGCCTTTGTGATCTTGATACCCAAATCAGGATCATCATCATAGTTAGGCTTGATTCATCACCTTGAACTTCCTCGAAAGGTTACCTTGTTTATATCGTATCACTACAATTTTGGTATTTACGTCTTGTTTCTTGTAAACTTGACCTAAATATCTTGCATTGTAAGGTTACACTATACACATTTTAACAATTCTTAGTTATACTATAAGATTTTAGTTTGATTCCATTACTACCTCGATTTTGAAAAGTGTTATGTGTTACCACTTGTGTGTGTTATATCAATATCATCTTGATATCAATACCTTACTTTCTCACAAAGTTTGGTTAACATATCTTGGTGACATTGTTGTGTCACTCACAATCATAACTCACACTTTTTGAGATATAGGTATTAATTGAATTTGGGCTTGCTTCTATATACCTTGTTTGGAGGTCACGTTAACTTCTTGTTATTACTTACACCTTGTTCATTTCTTTGAACTCGACATAAGTAGGGACATCTTGTTAATTATCTTACAACACCAACTACCTTTTTGAAATAAACCTAGGAAGTACTTCATTCGATTGATAGGCTTGATACCAAACATTGCATCATTGTTGACTTGCATTTTTAGGCCATCACTTTATCACATTGGTACTTTAACATTCATTATACTCATTCAATTCTTGACATTCTTTTTACATTTCACTTAGGTTTGATAGAAAATATTTGAACACATTCACAGATACCTTAGTGAAATTATTTCACATCATGGCTCCTAAAACAAGATTAGGACTCAAAAGGTAGGCTTTGGAAACCAGACAAGCACAAACTTGGGAAGCCTCAAACAAACAAGGGTCAAACCCTTTTATTGGCCATGATCTTGGGCCTTTATTCTCCATGGAAAAAGAGGTAGAAGAAATGATAGATCATAGTGGTGATGAGTTAGAATCCCCACATGTAGAATTTTGACTTCGACCCCACCTTGTTAGATGAATTCCTTTTTAGAAACAAGGATAGGGTACTTGGCACGAGTTGTAGAATTGGGAGCCAAAATGCCTATTGAACAAGAAACAATCCCACCTACAAATGATGCTAATGAAGAGGAGCAACCCCTTATTAATATGGATGATATCTTAACACATGGGCATGCTTCTACTTCTAACATAGGAAATGATAATGTGGTGGGATATAGAATACCTTTCCTTAAAGTACCACGTAAAGTCAGGATAGAACACAAAAATGTTGAACAACCTCCATAACATGAAGAAGAAGAGGAACCTTTTGAAGAAGAAGTTACTATTCAACAAAAATTAGCAACCTTAGTCGACAATTAGCCTTGTTAACATCTCATGTGCAAAAATAAACAAACAAGAATGTACAAAAGACAAAACCTAAGGTCAAAATTAGTGAACTTCAACTAGAAAATCAAGGAGAAGACAATATGGAACATCATCATGTATATATCCCTACTTCTCCTACCAAAGAACAATTACTCACTCAAGAAATGCAATCTATGAAAGTGACACTTACAAGCCTCCAAGAGAGTACTGGGGAATAACAGAAAATATCAATATGAAGAGCTATGTCCCTATCCATTTGAAAAAACTATGACACTTCAACCCTTCCCTAAAAATTTGACATGCCAAAATTTGACAAATACAGAGGGAAGGGTGATCCACGAGACCATGTAAAATATTTTTATATGGCATGCCAAGAAGTGGCCTATAGTGACAACTACCTCATATGACTCTTTCCAAAGAGTCTAGGGGCCAAGCCTTAGAATGGTTTACTCACTTACCTCATGGGTCTATTTTTACATGGCCCAAACTAGCAAAAAGATATTTGTATGACACTTCTCGTATAATATAGAAAGTGACATAACCATGGCAGAACTTGTGTGGCACTAAACAACATCCCAACGAAACATTTTCTAGCTTCCTACAAAGATGGAGAGGGATAGCTAGTCGCTTCCCCTATACATTCCTTGAAAAAGTAGCTTGTGAGTATCTTTGTGCCCAATCTAAATCTAGACATCACTTTCCACCTTCAAATGCATTGTGTTCACACTTTCGAGGAGGTTATTGAAAAGGGAATTCAAATAGAGAAATCCCTTATTGCCAAAGGAACTCTTAAATCACACTCTAAGGATAACCAAAGCGTTAAACCTACGGAAAAGCTGAAAATATTCAACAAAAACAAGAATGTGGTGGGAGACAATCACAGATTCCAAACGCATGCAAATGGTTCAAACTGGTCAACCTTTTAAACTAACCAAAGGACCTATTCAACCACCACCTAAACATAGAATGTTCACTCCTCTCAATGAGCCTTTGTTGGTCATATTGAAACAATTGGATGCAGCTCACATGGTGACTTATCCCATGACACAACCCTTTGATGAAAATGCTCCAAAACCATCATGGTACAAAGAGCATGACTATTGTGAATTACATCATGTCAAGGGACACAAAATAGACAAATGTCTATGACTTCATCACTACATCCAAGACCTCATCGACAATGGGGAGATAGAAGTGGACAACCTAGAAAAAACTCATACCTAATGAAAAGATGGGGATATACAAAGAACCATTCCCTAAACATGGTAAGTCAGAGGAGCCAAAGCCGGATCAGGAGAGTCATCCCAGAGTTATAAAGTGGTGAATTATCTATATACCAAGAAGGACAATAATCATTATGATTCACTCATTGATGTATCCACTCTCCTAGTGACCATGTGAACACCATTCAAATCAAGGGAAAATATTACATTATGGTAACAAGGTGCACCCCACCTCATGATTCCTGAACCCTCTCTATCGACCCCACAAAATGGTAGGTACAACCTTTTAGAACAGCTTGAGAAGACATCTGCCAAGATTTCAATCTTGGATCTCCTCAAAATATCAAATGTACATAAGGAAATTTTGTACAAAAATCTTCAGGGGTCAGAGTGCCACTAGAAGTAGATCCTACACATCTTCAAGCTGTGGTAGCCAATATTGTACCAACTGAGCACATTTCCTTTAATCATAGGGAGATCCCTATTGAAGATCCAATGCATAATCTCCTTTATATATTGAGGTATTCATTACCCACCGAAAAGATAAAATGGGTGCTTGTGGACAATGGATCAAGATTGAATATATGCACATTGAAATTAGTTAAGCAATTGGGACATACAAAGAAGACCTCGAGTCCCACATCATTACCATAACCACTTACGAAAATGTAAAGAGAGTTAGCTGGCACAATCACATTACCCATGGAAGTCGGACCCACTTGTCATCACACGAAGTTTCATGTCTTGGACTTGGAACTCCCATACAATATGCTTCTAGGCCAACCATGGATTCATGCCATGTAGGCATGCCATCAACATTCCATCAATGCATCAAACTAAAACACGAGGGACACACTGTCATGATACAAGGAGATCTAGAGCCCTTCACTCACTACAGAGCTCTCAATAGTTTTACATGTAAGGGTGCCTATATGTGTCCCTCTACTGATATAGTTGTTCCTCTTCAATCCAAAGCCATGGAGTCCCGAGTAGATTCAGATTCCCTCAGTTCTTGCACCTGTGGTGCCTCTACATCAACTTCCCCTTTTGATTCATGGGAGATGAAGGTTCTAGAATACGGTTGTGGGGAGTATAATGTGCAACAAGCTCTTTTAGTTTCAGACCTCTCATTGTCACCTAAAACTAGAGGTCGACCCAACTATCATTTCAGATGGCCTAGAGATGAGAAACTATTGGGTCATTTTTACCTGAGGGTTACTTGTTGAAGAGAAATTATTGGATCCACCTATGACTTGGGTCCCAAAGATACTCAACCAACTTGCTACCAAATCCCTGAGTATGAGAAGTCTAGCCGAATGATGTATTCCATGGGCTACAAAGGTCTAGGATGTGAAAGAAATGAGCAAGGACCGAGAGAACCAGTTCCTCTCCCACATTTTAAGATGGAAAGGTATGACATCAACATTTGACCCTATGGGTCACACCCCAATGATCAAGATGCCACCTGTTTTGAGTGTGAAAGATAGCTCTACTATTTAGATAGCGATACAAATTCCCACTATAGCCAATACGAGGATCTTTCCTCCACGAACCTATTCATGAATACCATGTCCTCACCATAACCCCTACTAAACCTAAAATTGACCTTGTTTACCCTTTCCTTGTCGAATGGGACCAACAACATCATGTGCCACTAGATCTCTTTGAAAATGATGAAGCCATTGCATGAATTCATGGGCATTCGGATACAATCCCCATTGGAGATCACAAAAGGGTTTCTACATTGACTTAGATACTGCGCCTACTTCGGAGAGGAAGCTGAGCTTCGTGGTCAACAAAATTTAAGAAAAAGTGAGGGAAAAAGTTCCAATGAAAAGCCTCGAAAAAATTCAAAGTCCAAGTCACACAGTGAAAACCTCTTTGAGGCACTGGCTGACAAAAAACAAGTACAAAAATCAATGGACAAGGAAAGTGACCACGCCAAGGGTGAAAATCTCATAGAGACACCCTTGGAAGAAGATCTCAACCTTCCTCCCGATCCTACGCGTGTATGGAGGATTTGTCCAAAATGCTAGTAGAAGAGACCATTGATGTAAACATTGGCATGGAAGATGACCCAAAAGTGGTCAAGTTGGAGCTTCACTCTCAACGACATGAACAAAAACATTCACCATGCTTCTTGCAGGAATTTATAGATGTGTTCGCATGGTCCTATAAGGATATGTCGGGGCTTGGATCCAACTTTGGTAGTGCACAACTTAGTTGTACACACAGACGCCAAGCCCATCAAGAAAAAGCTCAGAAAGATGCACCCAAGGGTGGCTCTCCTAGTTAAGGAAGAGTTAGAAAGATTTCTCATGGCAGATTCATTCGACCCATTGATTACTCTGAATGGATATCAAATATCATCCCTGTATAGAAGAATCCTGTTGGGATCAAAATCTATACAAATTTTAGAGACATAAATAAGGCATGCCCAAAGGATGATTTTCCATTTCCTAATATCGATATGATTGTTGATTCAACTAGCAGGATATGAAATGCTATCTCTTATGGATGGATTTTCAGGCTACAATCAGATCAAGATAGCCGATGAAGATCAACACAAGATGACCTTCACAACTCCTTGGGTACTTTTTGTTATCAGGTAATGCCATTTGGCCTTAAAAATAGGAGCAACCTATCAAAGGGCGATGACGGTGATTTTCCATGATATGATCCATGACATCATGGAAGACTATGTGGATGATATCCTCAGAAATCCAAGACAAGGGTAGATCACCCTGATATTTTACGGCATATCTTTGAACACCTACAGGAGTACAAAGTCATATTAAATCCTAAGAAGTGTGTGTTTGGCGTATTGTCAGGAAAGTTTCTAGGATTCATTGTATCTCAAAGAGGAATTGAGGTAGACCCCACTAAAGTTACTACCATTACTAAAATGCCTCCTCCCAAAAACATCAAACAACTACGCAACTTGCAAGGAAAGATACAGGCCATTTGCACTTCATTTCCCAACTTGTCGATAAGTGTCATTCATTCACTCACCTACTTAAAAAGGATGTTGCCTTTATGTGGGGACCAGAGCAACAATAGGATTTTCCTTTTAAGTAGTACTTAGCCAATCCACCTGTCCTCATGCCTCCAACTCTGGTGAGCCACTTCTATATATATTTCTACCACACAATTTATTATTGGTGCATGTTGCTAGCCCAATATGACCTCAGCCATAAAGAAAAAGTTGTGTACTATCTCAATCATACTCTCATCACTTACAGCTCAACTACCCTCAGATTGAAAAATCTTGTTTGGTTGTAGTTTTTACCTTCCAAAAACTTTGCCATTACCTGTTAAATACTAAAACCAAGCTTATATCAAAAGTTGACCCACTCAAATACCTATTGTCTAAACCCACCCTTACTAGTAGAATGGCTAACTGGATCATTCTACTGAGTGAATTTGACATCAGTTTTTGCACCAAAATTCAATCAAGGGACAGTTCTTGCTGATCAGTTAGTAGAAGCACCTTTACAAGGAACAAAACCTGTGAATCTAGATCTTCCAGATGCTTCATTAATGTACATTGAGGAATCCATCATGTGGTAGGTGCACTTTGATGGATCTTTTACTTTTCATGGTTCAGGGGTAGGTGTTGTACTAATTACTCCTTCTAGTGACCCCATACCTCAGGATTTTCACCTTGGTTTTCCTTGCATGAATAATATTACAGAGTATGAGGCACTCATCACTGGGATGAAGCTCAAATCAAATGGGACATTCATCATGTTAAGATCATTGGTGACTCACAGTTAATCATCAAACAAGTCAATGATGAGTACAAAGTCAAGGATGAGAAGCTCATCCCTTACAAGAAGTTGTCAAAACTTTGAAAGAGTATTTTGTGCATATCACATTTGAATAGATTCCAAGAGCACAAAATAGATCTACAGATGCTATGGAAACTATAGGTTCTATGCTACGCATTCCACCAAAAAGTAATGATATGCCTTTCTTTGTTGAAAATCTACACCAGCTACACATATGACATGCTAGAATCCTGTCTGGCTTGTGATGTTGTTGGTCCCAATTCCCCATGGTATGAGCCCATCTTCACTTACCTTAAAGATAATACGTTCCCTCCTAACATCTCCCATTCCAAAAACAAAGCCTTATCCACCAGATAGCCCATTATACCCTCTTAGGAGGTACGCTCTATCGTCGTGGCTATGATGGGAATCTGTTACATTGTCTCGATACAATAGAGTCAGTCCAAGTGATTAAAGAGGTGCATGAAGGGGTGTGTGGGGCCCACACAAAAATGGGATGGTTCTAGCCAAGAAATTGTTGAGAGTGGGCTACTATTGGCCTACCATGGAAACTGACTGCTACTGACTATGTGCGGAAGTGTGTACTGTCAAAAAAGTATGGAAATTTCATCCATGCCCCATCACAACCATTACAACCCATCACAACCCCATGGCCATTTTCCAAATGGGGACTTGATTTAATAGGGAAGCTTACCCCTACTTCATCTGATGGCCACACCCACATCATTACAACTACTAAATATTTTACCAAGTGGGTGGAAGTTGTCCCTTTGACCTATGTAATGGGTGCTCAGATCTCAAAGTTCATCATGAATCATCTTATTTTCCGTATGGCATTCCTATAGCCATAGTTACTTAACAATGGAAAATCATTCAAGAATAAGACCATGAAATATCTTTGTCATCGGTTTCAAATAAGATTAAAATGGTCTACACCATATTACCCCCAAGGCAATGGACAAGCCGAGGCCACTAACAAGACTTTGGTTCGAATCATGGAAAAGATGGTAAGTAAGATAGTCATAACTAGGCATTTGTAAATCCACCCAAGCTCTTTGGGCTTACAGACCTCTATTCACACTCCTACTAGTGTGACACCCTATTCCCTAGTTTTTGGAATAGAGTCTATCATCCCATTAGAAATCGCTTCCCTCCCTATGAATTTCTCTTAGGGATTATCTAGACAAGGATGAGGATTACATAGTGGCTAGACTAGAAAGAGTTGAACTCCTGGATGAGAAGCGCATCCATGCCCTAAATCATCTTAAAGTGTATCAATAATAGTCTCTCACAATTACAACAAAAGGATCATACCTCATTAGTTTGAGGTCAGAGATTTGGTCATGAAAAAAATCAGTTCAACACAAGGGCAGAAAGAGAGAAGAAAGGAAAGTTCAAACCACATTGGTTAGGACCTTACGTCATTGTGGCCAAATATGGTACAGAGCATACAAACTTGCCCATCCTAATGGTGATGAGCTCATGAACCTATGAATGCCATGCACCTTAAGCGGTTCTATGCTTAAACATGGTGTAAAATCAAAAACAAACAAAAAAAAAAGTAAAAATGATCAAAATACAAAAAAATTATTAATTAAAAGAGAAAAAAAAAAAGAGAAAACAGGTCATCCATAAGTGAAAACCACACAATTGTGGCACTTTGGATAAGTCCTTGGGTGAAAACCGGTTTTCGGCGCCTTGGGAGGATTTGTTGTTCACAAGCATCTTGCATCTGGAGGGTACTTTTACTTAGCCTAGGGCTAGTTCCGCATCCACATCCGAGATTCCCTGTGAGCCTATTCTTGTCAAGCCTTGATCCAGATTTTTCTCCTATTGTTAGTCTATGAAGGGATGGTCTTTGTCTATTCCCCATCTCACGTTGGGGGCACTTCTGTGACTTCACCTTCCTGTTTATAAGCACGTGGCACCTACCCTTGTATATTCTCTATCTAACACTGGGGCATCCACATTTCTTGGTTACCTATGCATCACCTTGGAAAACTTTGGAAAAACACAAAAACATTCAAAAATGTTAGAAAATCAAAACAATAGAAAATTGTTTCACAAAAATCAAAACAATAGAAAATTGTTTCACAAAAATCAAAACAATAGAAAATTGTTTCACAAAAAAAACAAAACAATAAAAATTGTTTCACAAAAATCATAAACAATAGAAAATTGTTTCACAAAAACACAAAAAAACAAAAAAAGTGCTTCACAAAACAATCTTGCAAAAACATAACTTTAGTTTACTTACTTTATCTTGTTTCTTGCTTTGTTTGTGTACATTGTTTTGCTTGTATAGTTGTTGCTTGTTTGTACATTTGTATAGTTTATTGCTTAGACATACTTTGGTAAGTTTTGTCTTTTCTTTCTCAGATTAGATTCATTCTTCCTTGTACATATGCAGTGTGTTTTTGCATGCTTGTAAATAATTGTACATAGTTGTGTTAATTCATGATTGGTTGGCATTGTGTATTTTGTTAACATTTGATTGTGTTTGCTTGTCACATGTACATAGTTTTGTTATCACATCATCATATCTCCATCAATATCATCACATCTAACATCATCTATACATCATATATAAATAAAATGCTACGTGTACATCATACATGTATATGCTATGCTAATCATCACGTATCATATCATCAAATGGGGGCAAGAGGGATCACAAATATCAAAATCTATCCCCCACACCAATATCATCGTGTCATCCCATCCACTAATCTAGAGCATCACATGTACAATACAATTGATATCATCTATGGATCTATCATGTCAAAATCAAACACATGTGGTACAAACATCTCAAATATCATCATGATACATACAAAAGTGTGAAATCAAACCATATCACATCACACTCTAACTCTTCTTCTACTCATGTGAATAGTTATTTTATTTAAATAATTATTTTCCTTACTTTTTCACCATGTTGGGGCATTATTTGCCATCTAGTACTCATTTCTTCTCACTGGGACAATTTTATTTCTCCTAGGTGATATCCCTTCTTCTACACACTCCATCGAATAATTATTTTTTATTAAATAATTATTTTGTTAATCTTTCCATTGTGTTGGGGCATTATTTGCCACCTGTTGCTTCTTTCTTCTCCTGGGGCATTTCTTTTGCTCCTAGAAGATTCTTGCTGATTCTTCTACCTTCTTCTCTATCCAAACTGTCAAAAGTCTAAAAAAAAAAAAAAAAAAAAAAACATCAATTCAAAATCCAAAAAAATTCAAAACTTTTTCAAAAATCCTAAAAATGTAAAATTTGCAAAACTAGGTAAACCAACTCATAGCGGTTGAAACTCGTGTCTTACACATGGTATTCATTCCATATCTTGTTGGAATTTTCACATGTTCATGGATCAAATGACTCACGGATCATCATCAAATTTACAACCATTTTCAAAGCTAGCCTTGTTTGCTTCATCAGTACTTTGGGGCACATATAGTTGCTTGGTATTGTTTCATAGCGCACTACACTTTTTTATTGGACCCAATGTCCTTCATCATCTTCCCTTGCATGTATCCTTTCTCAGGGCATCATTTTTAACCCTTTTCATCAATCACAAACATTTGGGGATCTTCAACTTGATAAAAAAACATTTGTACAACCATCTTGACCATTGTTGGTTGGAATATGTGTGTTTGTACTTGTTTTCCTGTTAAATGAGCTTGTTTCCTTCTCATATTGCATTGCTTTTGTATGTTTCATTGAGTGGGTGTTTCAACAATGGACAATTGTTCATAGTATGGCTTTTCATGTCATCCTACTTTTTTCGTATGCTTATATTTTTAATAAGGACCGATGACGTAGATCTTTGGCAATATGATGACAATAAAGTTGTTTCAATACACTGGATGAAAACTTGCTCTTTTCTTTCGTCTTCATTCCTCCTCTACATCATTCTCCTATCAACACTATTCTTCTTATTCACCTGGGCATCCTGCTCCTACCCATTCTTCTATTTCCTTTCTCTCACCTTTTTCGATTGTCGATCACCTTCTCTCATCACCCCATCGACACTCGAGGGGGCATCTCTCACTTCTACTAATTTTTCTTCTACACTTTCAAAATTTATCTGTCTACTATCTTTGAAGTGGCATCACTTACGCCACCCCAAAGAGGGGCAAATGTAGACACCTATAATTTAGCTTGAGCAATTTAAATACTTAAATTGCACTAATTATACCCTTTCCCGCAAATGGATGACATATCATCAATATAGCACATTTTCTCTACTATCGTCATTAATTAATTACATTACGTTAGTTAATTAACTCTTCTATCCAACAATGATGCCAATTAACGACCTTCTATTAATCAGCTCCCTTTCTATCTAGATTAATTAATTATTTATAATTAATTAAGCTCCCTTTCTATCTAGATTAATTATTATTAATTAATTAAGCTCCCCTTTCTATCTAGATTAATTAATTATTTCTAATTAATTAATCTCTCCTTTCTATCTAGATTAATTAATTATTTATAATTAATTAATACCCTTTCTATCTAGATTAATTAATTATTCTTAATTAATTAATTCTCTCTTCTATTTAATCAATAAATCATCACTTATTTGATTAAATCCCTCTCATAGTCTAAATCATGCTAATTATTCCTCTAAAAAGATTTTATAATCTTACACACCTATTAATTAATCACTTTGGTTAATTAATAAAGCCCCTCAAACCCCATGGGTCACTAAAGGACAAAGCTAAACTCTCCTAAGGTTGACTCAACCTTTTCTAAACCTCCCTTATCCACAACTAACCCAACCTCTCCATTTATCCCACATGAAGAGGGATGTAGAGATTCCTCTATCCATTGGGCTATATAAGGATCCCTCCTCCTACCTTTCTATTTACACCTACTCCTTGATAAACAAAAGTGAGCATATAGTAATACACTATAGTCATTTTATCATCTTTGAGCATTTCTCCATTAGAGTGGAGCTAATCATCATCCTTTTGCATTCAAACAATCAAGTTAGTGTTGTGAAGAAAAATGGAGTTAATCAAGAAAGGCCTAATAAGCCATGGCTTGATGAACCTCCATCTTTGATCATCTTGGATCAAGCAATCACTATCTCTTTTTGATAGCTAAAAGATCTACATAGGTCTAGTTTATTGATTTAGCTTTCTAAAGAGTAGAGCAATAAATGTTAGTATGTTAGCTTGAGGTTTATTTTCAAGATTCTAATGCATAGTATTGATGTTTATTACTTGTTTAGCTCTTAGCATGATGATAGAGTTATTGTTCATCACGAAATATATGAAGCGTTAATTTTTCTTAGCTTTTCAATTTCCTAAGGCGAGGAAAAACTATGCTAAAGTGAGGCCAACATTTTTCAAGCCCAATTGATCTAATTCCTTCACTTTCTTTTGACACTTTTTTTTTATCAAAAGAAGAGTGACTACCTTTGCATTATTAATTGATTGTTTTTTCGCCACTTTTTTGTTCTGCATTACGCCCATCCATGTTTGCAATTTGGGTTGTTAAACGTCTAAAGTGTGTGGAGACATGTTTATATCATTAGTATCCTTTTTGATCTTTATACCCAAGTCAATATCATCATCATAGTTAGACTTGGTTCATCACTTTGATTCTCCTTTGAATGATTATCTTGATTATATCGCATCACTACAATTTTAGTATTTACGTCTTGTTTCTTGTAAAATTGACCTAAATATATATATATATATATATATTGTGTCGGTACCCAAATTTGTTCTCCTTTTCAGTCTGAGAAACATCAAAGATATGGCATGAAGCTTGAAGTCAGATAGATCATGATGTGTGTTGTTTTGTAGCCAGGGAGGTGATCTAACTGGCACTCAAATTTGTGGAGAGATGGATAGCACTTTGAAAGGATTTGATTTGACCCTCACTATTTTAGGTTGTGCCTTTTCAACCAAGGTAAGAGAACCTATATTGTAACCCCCAAATGGTGAAGGAGATGAAGATATCCCTCAATTTATGCAAATAGTATGAAAAGGCCTTGGGAAAATATGATCAACACTCCAAATCTGAATTTCACAAGTTGTCACTCCCAGATCATGGAGATATTTTCAATGCAAGGCAAAGGTTCATCAAGAAGACATCAGTATAATCCTTCGATTTGCCTTGTGCATTTTTGTAGATGGGTTAGATCCTTTTGTTGACACACAATGCAATGCAGGGGTAGTATGGGTAGGATTAGTTTGTTTGAATGAATTTTTGGTGGGGTGTTGACAAGACAAACTGGGATATATCATATCTTTGACAACCTCTACAATACTTGAACAACTATCAAATAAAATGCTTCAAATAATCAAGATATTATTTCAACCAGAAGAGGCATAAATGGAAGCCCAGGTTGCACTCTTCACACAATATTTGAGAATTCACCAAAAATCTTGAAGTAAAGAAATCAATTAAACACAAAAATCCTTGATCAAACCATGCCTAAGGTAATTTCAAAGGCTTACAAACAATCTCTACAATCGAGGAAGGTAAAGTGATTTTAAATTTGTTTATCTCTTTATCAGATGAAGGATCTTCTGAACATGAGATTGCAAATGCCACTAAACTATAAACAAGAAATGGAGATTATGTGTGATTTCTAAAGACTTTCAATGCAAGATTGCAACAAGAACAATGAAAACTATTTGTAGGCATTTAAAAAATGATAACAAACATCATATTGCCCAGAAAAACATAGATTAACTCAAGAGCTTGTTAGATTCATCAGCAAGGGAGAGTTTCATGAACAATCTCAGAGCTATGTGATGGCTATACACTTGTAACCAACTCACATACATGAAGATCCAACATAGAAGAAATTATTCTGGTTCTTTGGTGGGTTTTTCAAAAAAATGAGCTTTCTCTCAGAATTTGCTCGTGATTTTCAACTTCCCAACCCTCTGCATTTCTCAAAAATACATTATATATCTCTTGCCACATTTGATCCTTCTTTCCCAAGAAAAGAATATGCCAAGGGATCAATTCTGTTACAACAATTCTTCATGATTCACTGAAAATGACATTTAACAAATTTGCAACGAGAGTTGCCAGGTGTTTCTAAAATGGCGAATCATTGCAAATATTCGGATCATTATCCTTCCTGGAGGCACGTTTTTCATCATTAAGGCATGCAAACACCTTTTCACTCATCATTTCACCTTTTCACCCTTTAAAATTACCTCTGCAACTTTTAATTTGACATTTCACGTGTTTTCTTGGGCTGAGGGCAAAAATTACTTCAAAAACATCTCAAATCAAAATATTGAGTCATGAAACCGATTCCAATGTTCCTAGAAGGCAAAAACGACCTGAATTCACCAAAAATTTGATGAAAAAAGATGCAAAATTCACATCTCCAAGCTTCTGGAGCAAAAATGGTGGCCAAAAATGAAAGTGCACAATTTGCCCTTGATCTTGCTCTTTGTCCTTTAATCTGGGCCCTCCACGTGTCAAAAACAATTGGGACCGAAATTGGGATCATTTTTTACTTTTCCACATTTTTGGAAAAATGGAAAATTTTGACTTTTTTCTGCCCCTCTCGCCCTTGAAATTTGGAGCTGACACGTGGCACATGGTGGGTCCCATTGGGATCGCGCTTCAATTATGCATATTTTGACCTTTTTGGAAAATTGGAAAATTTTCACTTTTACCCGCGGCCCACACCTCCAATTTCTCCCTCACCACATGTCTCCTTGTGATTCATTGGTCATGGGTCAGCGCTCCAAATTTTGATTCTGAGTCTTTTTGTAAAAGGGAAAAAATTCCCCCCGCCTCCGCCTCGGCCCGCCTCCTCCTCCACGTGTCCATCTCTCTTTTTCCGAGGACCCGTGGGCTTAATCTTCATTTTTACTCCCTTTAAGCCAAGGGAAAATTCTCAACTTTGTCTCTGTGGCCCCGGCCTCCAATTTCTTCCCTACCATGTGTTGGTCGATGATTCGCTAGTGGGCCAACACTTAAAATTTTGATTTTAAGCCTTATTTGTAAAAGGGAAAAAAATTTCTCCTACCTCCACCGACCCGCCGACCCGCCTTGTCCGCTCTGCCCACCACGTTTCACTCATTGATTTGCTTTGGGCCTGCGGCTTAAAATTTTGCCTTAACTCCTTTTGCCAAAAGTGGAAAAATTCCCCATTTCCCTCCATGCGCCCGCACTTCCCTCTAACCATGTTGGACACGTGTGCACCTTTGTGATTGGCCACGGATTTCGGGAAAATTTTGACTTAGGAAATTTTGCAAAATAAAGCCAAAATTTTCAAAGGAGATCCGACTCCCTACCTCTCCTCAGCCAATAAGAACATGCCACGTAGGCAACTTTGAAAAAGGCGGAGCCGTGGAGCCAAATTTGCCACTTTGCCAAAAAAATAAAAAAATGACAAGTTAGAAACATTTCCCGCCACACCTCAGCCAATGAAAACCCGCCACGTTGCCAATACCTTTTGAGGATGAATTTGACGAGCAAATGACGCCCGTATGATCGTCAAAACATAAAAAAATTCAAAGGATGCCCTAGAATTCAATTTTTTCACCAAGGATGGCAAATTTTTCGATTTTAAATCAACTGAACCATGTTTTTTACAACATTCCCGATCTAGGATTTGGATTTTCAAATACAAACAAGTATGATTTGATCAATTTTGATTTTTCCATGATCTGACAAAGGGAAAAATGACATAGCCTGCAAAATTGGAAAAACTAGGGCATAGAAAAGGGAAAACTTGGATTATTCTTTCAAATTAGGGCAAAACAACAAGTTTGTGAGCATTTTAAAGCATTCAATTAGAGGGGAAGAATTTCAGACCATCAATTCAAAGGGTAAAACATTTTTGAGCACATACAGATTTGGAAAATTAGGGCAACATGGTGCAAGCTCAAAAATGGCACCAACATATTGTAAGGTTACGCTATATACATTTTAACAATTCCTAGGTATACTATCGCTTTATTTTGATTTCAATTATTACGCTCAATTGTGAAGAGTGTTAAGTGTTACCACTTGAGCGTGTTATATCAATATCATCTTGATATCAATACCTTAATTTCTTGTAAATTTTGGTTAACATATCTTGGTCAAATTTTTGTGTCACTCACAATCAGTAATCAAAACCTTTTAGAATATAGGTCTTGATTGATTTGGGCTTGCTTCTAGTATACTTTATTTGGACGTCGCATTAACTTCTTGTTATTACTTACGCCTCGTTCATATCTTTGAACTCAACATAAGTAGGGACATTTTCTTAATCATCATATGACACCAACTACCTTTCCAAAGAGAAATTTGGGAAGCACTTCATTTGATTATTTGGTTTAAAACTCAACATTGTGTGATTGAATCTTGCTTAACTCTGCTCATTTAAAAAAATCACCGTGTCACGCTGGTTCTTTGACATTCATAATATACCTTGATTTATTAACATTCATTTTTTTCACTTAGGTTTGATAGAAATATTTTAACACATTCACGTATACCTTAGAGAAACTATTACGTGTCATGGATCCTAAAACAAGATTAGGACTCAAAAAGTAGGCTTGGAAGGAAGAAAAACATAAACCTGGGAAGCCTCAACAAACAAGGGTCAAACCCTTTTATTGGCCATGATCTTGGGCCTTTATTCTCCATAGATAAAGAAGTAGAATACATGATAGATCATAGCGGTGACGAGTTGGATTCACCACATGCAGAGTTTTATTTCGACCCCACCTTGTTAGATGAATTCCTTTTTAGAAAAAGGATCAAGTGCTAGCATGAGTTGTGGAGTTGGGAGGCGTAATGCCTATCGAACAAGAGATAATCCCACCTAAAAATGATTTTAATGAAGAGGAGCAACCTCTTATTAACATGGACGATAAATTAACACATGTACATGCTTCTACCTCTAAAGTGGGAAATGATAATGTAGTGGGATATAGAATGCCTTTCCTCAAGGTACCACATAAAGTTAGAATAGAACACGAAAATGTTAAACAACCTCCACGTCCATGAAGAAAAGCAACCTCTCAAAGAAGAAGTCACTATTCAAAAAACAATTTGCAACCTTAGTCGATAATTAGATTTGTTAACATCTCATATACAAAAAGAAACAAACAAGAATGTAAAAAGACAAAACCTAAGGTCAAAATTAGTGAACTTCAAATGGACAATCAAGGAGGAGACAATATGAATAAAAGCATATATATATATCCCTACTTCTCTTACCAAAGAACAATTACTCACGAAAGAAATGTAATCTATGAAAGTGACACTTACAAGCCTCCAAGAGACTACCGTGTGGAATAACAGAAATATCAATGCAAAGATTTATGTCCCCATCCATTTGATAAAAATATGACACTTCAACCCTTCCCTAAAAATATTGACATGCCAAAATTTGACAAATATAGAGGGAAAGGTGACCCTTGAGACCATGGAAATTTTTTTACACGACATGTGAAGAAGTGGCCTACATCGACAATTACCTCATATGAATCTTTCCAAAGAGTCTAGGAGCTAAGCCTGAATGGTTCTCTCGCTTACCTCATGGGTCTATTTTCACATGGCTTGAATTGGTAGAAATATTTTTACGACACTTCTCGCATAAACATAGAAAATGACATAACCATGGTAGACTGTGGCACTAAACAACGTCCTAACAAGACATTCACTAGCTTCTTGCAAAGATGGAGAGGGATAACCACGCTTCCCTTGTGCATTCCCTAAAAATAACTAGTAAGCATCTTTGTACCTAATCTCAGCCTCAGACATTGCCTTTCATCTGCAAATGCATTGTGTTCGCACCTTTGAAAAGGTTATTGAAAGGGCATTGAAATAGAGAAATCCCTTATTGCCAAAGGAACCATTAAACCACACTCTAAGGATAACCAAAATGCAAAACCTATAGAAAATCTGAAAATATTTAACAAGAACAAGAACGTGGTGGGAGACAGAATCATAGATTCCAAACACGTACAAATGGTTCAAACTAGTCAACCTTTTAAACTAACCAAAGGACCTATTCAACCACCACCTAAACGTATAATGTTCACTCCTCTCAATGAGCCTTTGTCACCATATTGAAACAATTGGATGTAGCTCACATGGTGACTTATCCCATGACACAACCCTTTGATGACAATGCTCCAAAACCATCATGGTATAAAGAGCATGACTATTGTGAATTACATCATGTCAAGGGACACAAAATAGAAAAATGTCTACGAATTCGTCACTACATCCAAGATCTCATCGAAAATGGGGAGATAGAAGTGGATACCAATGTTGAGACAACAAGTGGATATCATGGGGAGACAACAAGGGTGTATATTCATTTAAGACCCAAATTCAAGAAAGTCACTTATGTTGAGGATGACATATCTATCCCAGAAGACCCCACCAGAGGAAGAAAGTGGTAATAAGAAAGAGGGAACAAGAGGAGACTCTAGCAGAAAAGGTGCTAAGTGTGAATATGGTTCATAATGTGGGGCGTAAGAATCTAGCGTGAGCACGAGAGCTAACACTCACAGAAGAAGTACATGGTGAAGGAGTCACTCGAGAAGGAAGGGACACAAGAAAGGGAAGAGTCCCCCAGTGTTAGAGGAGTCACCATGAAGAAGAAGAAAAAAGTGGTGCAAGGCTCGACTTTGAGAAGACAAAGAACATGAAGGGTGATGACTTTGAGGAAAAGGATGAAGAGCACAATGAAGGTAAGAGTCCTCCTATCCACAATATACCCAAGTCTCATGAATAAAGAGATGAAGAGAATAATGGGGATGGGGAGAGCACCCATAACAAAGGAGGGAGTTAGGAGGTAGACATGCATGCTCGTAAGACCCCAACCTTGACTAGGAACAAATAGATGACACAAGAGAGAAGGAAGGGGTGGGTATTATACAACAGCTTAATAGAGCATGAGGTGGAGCGCAGGCTTCCGAAAAAAGTGCTAAAGGAAGTATAAGAGAGCCCTAGTGTGGAAAAGGAGTATGGGAGCATGGTTGGAGACCCTAGCTTAGTAGTAAGTTTCCCAAGGAAATACACACAGTGGAAAGGAGGTAGTAGTAGTGCAGAAAAATCCATGAATTACATCAATGATCTAAGTAAGGTACTACACGCATGTTTCCAAAGCATTGAAGGCCTACACCAACTCCTCACTTGGTCTTATTTTGATGAAGAGGGTGTGTACCCGCACACAAGGAAAATGCTATCCTGGGATTTTGAGTCCCACGTTGATGAGCCCGAGTTTGAGGTTAATAGTGATGCATTGATGAAGACACCAGATGCCAAGGGAATAAACCTCTTGTGAATGCCTGTAAGATGTCGATAAGAAAGTTTTCAATGTGCTCAACAAAGTATCGGTAGAGGTGGAAGCAAGACTTTTTGGTAGGAATGATAGAATAAGAGTCTTGGAGGATGAGCTTGAGAAAAATAATGTGGAGATCATTGAGAGGGACATGGAGATAAAACAAAAGGAATTGATCAAGTGTAGTTAAGGCATGAGCTGAGGGATGAAAAGGTGAAGGTACGTGAAGTCTAAAAAAGATAGAGGTTATTTCAAATGCCATTATCTTAAAGCACTCAGACCTGGCCCCTCCTGAGTAGAAGTACGAGTCAAGCATGCACTGCTTAAAAGACTTGATGTGCATACTCACCATGGAGAGGAAACCACTTGTATTAGAGCCTGGAAGAAGAGGTGATGGAATGCCGAGACGAAAGAATAAAATTTGAAGATTGGGGAGACAATAAGAGGTGATGACCGCAACGCAAATGGCTGGAGTTGCATATGACAAATCGTGGTGATAGAGATAGAGTAGCAAACATATTGGTTACTACCCATGAGGTGGATATGAAGGAGTTTCAAGAGAAAACAAGGGCAATAGGGTGGAGCGAGATAAAATCTTGGTAGAAGTCAAGAAGAAGTCAAAGGTGATCAAACCTTGAGGGTTTCGATTAAAAATAAACTGAAGGAATTGTACCCCTAAGTCACTCATAGGATGGATGCACCGGGTGACCTTAGTAACAAGATGGAAAGAATTGTAGTGATGCTAAAGGTTAAGGGAGATGAGTTAGGTTTTGATGAAGTTAGCACATTGGTGGGTGATTTACTTCAACATGCATAGGGTGAGGTAGATGCTTGGGATAAAATTGAAGCATCCATGAAGAAAGACTTCCCACTCTTTAGGAAATGAGAGTAAGATCCCTCTATTCTTCCATTCTTTATTCAATTGTAGATTATTTCATCTCTTCCCTTCTTTATTCTTTGGTGAAAGAGTAGAGTGTTTCGGGGACAAATAAAACACGTAGTGTGGGGTAATGTTGGGCCCTAAATTGATTAAGTCCTAAGGCTGAAGGGCGCATGTACACAAGGTAATAAAGTAGGAATGCGCTCAGGGGAAGGTGCATGGGAGAAGAGATTGACGTGTAGAAGTAGAAGAGGGTTGGGGACTTAGCGACATTTTGAAGGTGGTATCACATGGAAAACACGTGAGGGATCGAGTAGGTGTGATGAATGGATAAGGTTCCACCCTAGAGCCTTGAGGTCAAGAAAAGAATATTCCACATAGGGAATATTCTTAGGAAATAATTATAGTTAGTGGAGGCCTTTACTGAGTTGACATAAGCACTTGATTGATCATGGAGGACCACACTTCCACTTAGCATGTGATCTGCTCATGTGTGAGACTATGACGGTGGATCCAAATTCTATTTAAAGGAGTGTTGGGGTCCGAAATAGGGAGAGTGAATAGTAAAGGGTGAAGAGAACGAGAGAGTCAACAAAGTGCTGCAAAAAGTTGTTACTAATCATAAATGTATGTGCCTAGGTTTGAACATGGGCTATAATGGGAAAGCATAGCTAGGATCTTTGTTCGAATAGTTTGTAGGGTTAGAATGTTATTACCCATGAGGTGGATATGAGGAGTTTCAAGAGAAAAACAAGGGCAATAGGGTGGAGCGAGATAAAATCTTGGTAGAAGTCAAGAAGTCAAAGGTGATCGAAACCTTGAGGGTTTCGATTAAAAATAAACTGAAGGAATTGTACCCCCAAGTCACTCATAGGATGGATGCGTTGGGTGACCTTAGTAACAAGATGGAAAGAATTGTAGTGATGCTAAAGGCTAAGGGAGATGAGCTAAGTTTTGATGAAGTTAGCACATTGGTGGGTGATTTACTTCAACATGCATAGGGTGAGGTAGATGCTTGGGATAAAATTGAAGCATCCATGAAGAAAGACTTCCCACTCCTTGTGTAATAGTAGTAAGATCCTCTATTCTTCCATTCTTTATTCAATTGCAGATTATTTCATCTCTCCCATTCTTTATTCTTTGGTGAAAGAGCAGAGTGTTTCTGGGGATGGATAACACACGTAGTGTGGGGTAATGTTGGGCCCTAAATTGATTACGTCCTAAGGTGAAGGGCACATGTGCATAAGGTAATAAAGTAGGAATGCCCTCGGGGAAGGTGCATGGGAGAAGAGATTGAAGTGTAGAAGTAGAAGAGGGTTTGGGGACTTAGCCACATTTTGAAGGTGGTATCACATGGAAAACACGTGAGGGCTCGAGTAGGTGTGATGAATGGATAAGGTTCCAGCCTAGAGCCTTGGAGGTCAAGAAAAGAATATTCCACATAGGGAATATTCCTAGGAGGATCATTATAGTTAGTGGAGGCCTTTACAAGCTGACATAAGCACTTGATTGATCATGGAGGACCACACTTCCACTTAGCATGTGATCTGCTCATGTGTGAGACTATGACGGTGGATCCAAATTCTATTTAAAGGAGTGTTGGGGTCCGAAATAGGAGAGTGAATAGTAAAGGGTGAAGAGAACGAGAGAGTTAACAAAGTGCTGCAAAAAAGTTGTTACTAATCATAAATGTATGTGCCTAGGTTTGAACATGGGCTATAATGGGAAAGCATAGCTAGGATCTTTGTTCGTAATAGTTTGTAGGGTTGGAATGTTATTTCATGATAGTTATGGTCCGAGATGACCCTGCTTGATGTAATATTACTACTATAAATGGATTTAATCAATATATGGAGCTCTATTTTGTATATGTGTGTCTATGGACTAAACCCTAGTTTTTTTCATGTTATTCATGGTTTAGATCTATCTCTATTACGTTGTTGTGATGCTTATGTTTGTCTCATAGAACATTTGTGCTTAGAACTAGATTCACTATTTTTGTATTAGATTAAATGCATGTATTCTTGTTTTGTAACCCTTTCCTCCATTAATGGAGGAACATTCTCATAAAGCTCACAAAAAGGAGGGGCTCAAGCACTCACGCGCACCTCGGGTGAGCACCCAACACTGGGTAATATGCCGAAGTGCTTGGGGTTAAGAGAAAGATTAGAGGATAGAGGTAAATGAGAATACAAAAATCAACAAAATGCACCAACAACATATAAAAACATCAAACACTCTTACTTCATCAAAAATATCAAAAACATAGATGAATTGCCAATGATTCATTTCAATCACCAATGATTTTGCTTAAAATCACCAACGATTACATCAACCACCATCGATTTTGGATAGGGCACCGTATGCCCCAAAAATGGCAGCCAAAACCTAAAACTACTCAAAATCACCCAAAAACAAAATAAAATCAACTTACCTCAGGTTGTTGGTGGTTTTGTTTGTCTACTTGGAGGATGTCATCACTTAGAACCACTCAAAATCACCTTAAAATATTCAAAATCTATTCGCCAAGCCATTTTTACCCCACGGTTAAAATAAAAATAACTATAGGGCTTGGGTATTTATATGCCCTAATTTTCACCATGATTCAATCACAGTGATTTAAACTAATCACATGCGATTCCCATAAAATTTAGTGATTCACCCTATTTTTAGCAACCATTGTCATTTGCACCCCTAAACATGATAAAACACTATTTGCACAAGTCTTTCACCTTTAAAGGAATCAAAAATTTATGTCAAATAAACAAAAACCAATTTTGGGACTCATCATACATCCATGGGATGCATGCCCTTTGGCCCCCCATCACTTGACTTTCCCATTAAACTAGCCGCTTTCGCGGATCACATGTCTATAGGCATAAACCCCTTGGTTTCCACCGCCAAGCTGATCCCTTAGTATCACACTTTGTTTTGGTACCCCCTTAGACTAGGGAAACCTTTGAAAAATGAAACACATGCAAGCAACTAGTGTTTCCTATATTACGCTACAACCTGAATCACCCATACAAACCAAACACTCTCTATCATTTTTGTCTAACGCCTTGCTAAGACGTTAGACAAAAAGGGGAAAATGTAGACACCAAAATATGCACACCTCGTTCCACACAAATAATCAAATAAATATACCCGTTTGCATACCATTTCATGACCTAAGTCATCCATTTAAATAAATTGATTAAAATTACCGTTGCATCATTTAAACGACATCCCTAAACCTAGGTCATTATCCCTACACCCCTTAAATTAATTAATTAATCACTTACATCACATTTCCTAAGTCAAATTTCCCTCCCATGGATAATTAGTTAATTAAATTGTTTAACTAGGAAACCTTCTAAATACCTATCCTAACCACCTCTATCCTCATCCCTATAACAAGCCCCTACTTCACACTAGTTATGACTAGTTTAACTAGGAAACCTACCAAAATAACCTAACTAACTTAATCCCTATCTTAACCTATAAAACTACACATTTTGAAATCCCTAAGTTGTCATACCATAATCCCTCGAAGTCCCAAAACACCAAAGTTCAAATTAGAAGATTTATCCCTTCGTATCTCTCCCAAACTCAAACTAAGCGAAAATGCCAGCAATTTCCTCAGTCACCAATGATTTATAAATACAAATTTTCCTACCTCTCTTTAGGAACATTCATGATCATTTAGAAAGATTCAAAAACATTATCAAACATTATCAAGTGTTATCAGGTTTCATCAGTGTCATTTTACATCTAGCCAAAAGCACATTCACATCCGTCAAGCATTTTGGGGTTGTTCAGAAGCTCGTTCATCATCCAACCACAATCTTTGTCAACCTATCATCTCCCGTTGTCCATCAAGGTTTGTCATTATCTTTTAATTCAATTTTTCATCTTAAACAAGCTTACCTAATCATTACTTGCTTCCCTTTTGCATTTAGAAGATCATAGCTTCTTGTCAAACAATCAAATCTTTTATTTTATCAGTCTGTCAAAGTTTGTTAGAATCACATGCGTTTCCTGGAATCACTGCGATTCCCGTAAACACCTGCATTTTCTATTTATTTAGCAGATCAGATTTCATTTAGAAGTTTTTATCAAACACTTTTGTCCTTTTGTGTTACTAATCTTTTTTCAAGCATGGATTTTAGATGGCCATAGGAGGACCTAACCACCCGATCAAAAACATCAATTCTCTACTAATCATTCAACATCCTCTTCATTGGGAACAATATGATCTACTGCACAACCTAGAGTTATGCACCATTCCCGTAGCTCATATTGAAATACTAGAGACCATTTTCGAATCCACTCGGAATATCTATGAGGCCACTAAAGAGTTTTGGGAAGCCTACTACGAAGTGAAACACATACAAACTAACCTATCTTGGTTTGAGTACTAACATGAAGTGGGATTCAACATCCCTAAAGACACAAATATCGAGCCCGAGTCAAAATTGGGAGTGAAGTTAACCTTGTATATTCCAATTTTGATTTTGCACATCAATACGACACCGAGGATTATAGAAAATTCTTCATAGAAGATTACATTGAGGAACCTAATTTGTATTTCTCTGAGGAGGATGACCTAGCCCATTCAAGTGGGCTCACAATTTCTTTGAGATTATTGATACTCTTGACATGGATTTTGACTTTAAGTTGTATACTTGTTTCTTTTCACATTATCATCACCAGCTAAATATTTGTAATAAACTAAATAAGTGATGGACATTTGATCACATATTTTCATATATCTTATATTGTATCCCATTTTCATAAATAAACTTAAGTGTTTTTAAAAAATGGGTTGACATCCATGTAAGGAAGTCCTTTGACTTCTAGGAACTGGCATTTTCTAGAAACCCACATATCCATATTACTAATCCTATCTTGTGTAGTGTTTGTGATTACAGATTTAGTCATAGGAAAGGAGCTTGATCCATTCTTCACGAGTAAAAAAACTAAACATCCATCAACATTATCTGCAGGTATCTTACAAACCCTATCATATTTGATGTTGATCCATTTTTACCTCATTTTACTATCAACCCAACTAAAGGTGAAATTTTTATCAACACAAGTAACATTTGTCTTACTTTTATGAGCTCCTTCTCTTTTCTAGATGGTCCTTGATGGAAATATCCAGCAATATGACCCTTCTTATGGAAAATTAAACATGTAATATCTCTTGGCTTATGTGAGTAACCATTCCTACCATTTATCCATGGAAATGAATCTTTGAATGACCTTCTACATTCCCTAGCTATATGTCCAAAAATATTGCAAGAAAAAAACACCATTGAACTTACTTGTGAAATTCATTGTATGGGCTATCTTATAATGTTCCTTTGAGTCCTCCAATCCTTCTTGGATCTAGTAGGTCCTTGGCCTTATCTAGCATGATCCAATCCTATCTGTAGCTTAGAAAATTCTTTCTCTTTGACTTCTAGGATAGCCATGGTATGCTTAACATGGTCTTTAAGTTGTTTTTTGATTTCTTAAAATTCCATGACTTCTTGTCTTAATTTCTCTTCAAGAAGGTAGACCTATTATTTGTAGTCCATGTTTAATGACATTAGATCCATATTATTCTTCCTTTGAAGCTTTAAATCCTCTAGGAATTTTTCAAATTCCTCTTTCAAAATAAATTTCTTCTCTTCCTTGTTTGAGTCGAGTCAGTTGCCTCATCTTGTTCATTTCCTTTTGAGCTTCTTGTAACATTACTTCCACTCTCACTAGAAGGATTTTTGTGTTCATATAGGTACTCCAAATTTTCCCATGGATCCCTAGCTGAATCACATTCCAAAACCATGTAACTTAAATACATTCCTCCAAAGTACCAAAAAGGATATCCTTGGAAATTTCTTCCATAGGGTGTGATGAGTCAAAGTATCCAACATCTATCTCATATACAAGATAACTTAGATAGATATTCATTCTGAATCTCCATAGATCATAGTTTTTCCATTGAACCTAGGTCCTTAATAGGACACAATCTCTTCTCCCATTTTGATCAAACAACCTGTGCTTCAAGAGGATATCCTTCAAGTTGTCAAAATTACTTCACAAGGACCACCTCTCGATGCCATTTTTGGAAGCACAATGGACAAGGAGGGGGTGAATAAATTCTAAAAAATTCCATTTCATTTTCCATAACATACATTCATCATTCAAACCATTCATCCAATCATCCATGAACCATGTGAGCTTATTATGTGTATATTAAACATTCACAAGTGCAAGAATCAAAAGAGAGAACACATGACACCATATATAAGTGGGAAACCTTAAAGGGAAGAAAACACATTGAAACCATTACTTATACTACAAAAATAAGGAATTGCAAGAATATTACACATCCTACAAGATTTTTTTAATGAGGCACCAACCCCACAAGGAAAACCAACCCCTAAACCTTTGTTGATATGAATCACAACAAAGGAATCCTATGAATATTACACATCATAAGAGATTTAATAAAAGAGTGATCACATATAATAGGCTACTCACACAACTGATTTTGATCCAAATTCAGCTCAAAAACACATCAAACCCTCTTCAAACTTCTCTCTCCTTCAACTTGCTCAAATATGTCCTCTCATGGCTGATTAGGTAAATTTCCTTTACCCATATGATTCTCTATCCTATTCAGGTATTAAAAACTCTCCTAGGCTTAGTCCATAACCCCTCTATACTCTTCCTTAACTTCCTTGAGGTTTTACTTTTCCTTTCTTTCACAACTTCAAAAAAACTAGTCACAAATGAATACAAACACTTGCTTATATACATGAAACTTGCTCATAACACCCATGGGTCGGCCATGAACAAGTAGGTAAGTCATACCAACTCTAAAAAATAATAATAAAATAATATAAAATAACTCAAATGACCCAAGTAGGTTGGAAGGGGTCAAGACAACACCAACAAACTCTAAGATGCACAAACAAGCTCAAAACAAGCTTCTCAAACACCAACGAATGGATCATGATATCCAAAGGCATAATACACATTTTTCAAGACTCAAAAATAACCACACATGTCATAAAAATGTCTTTAAAATCATCAATAATATCAAGAATCACCAAAACATCCATCTCCACCATGAAACACTCTAAGAAGCATGAAAAAAATCCACAAGGTTTTCAAAAACTAGAAATTCAATCCATAATAATGACCAACTTCACATAGAAAATATCATCATAATGACTCAAGTAATATACAAATGTAAAGGTATCTAAGTCTACTTTCCAAACAACTCACTTCATCTTCCGAATCATACTAAAATGCCTTGAATCAAGCCAATCTCTTAAAACTGCTCATTCGGAGTTTCTAGGACTCAAGAACCAGTCTTGAGAGAAACAAGCACATAATATTCCAAACCAACTTCCAAGCTCAAAAATGCTTGGGAAATATAAATTCTACTTGTAATAACATGTAAAAGCAATAAGAATCATATACCACAAGGAGAAATCTAACCCAACATACCTATTTTAGTAACCTTCTTTAGCAAGTTGAGGGGTGATTTGTAATCAAGTCAAGGGGTGATTCCCGAAGAAACTTGCCACCGACCGCCCCGAGCAAGGAACTCTTCCATTCGGAAAATCGGGAAAAAATCTTTAGCAAGCCAACTATGGCTTACTAGGCCATTAGGTCTTCAACTAAAAATCAATTCACCACATACAACCAAGAGCTTCAACACATCATATAAGGTCCCTACATGGTATTAATGAACAAAAAAAAGCACAAAAATATGCAAAATGATCAAACTCACTCCAAAGCACAAGACTAGCATTCTAGCCCTTAAGGCCAAAATCGGTAGGCTCACTTTGAGCACATGTATCTCAAAATTTCTTCACTTTGTACATGCCTCAAACTTTTAATGGCCATGTAGCATTTCTCTAAATGATTTTAGAATAGTTTGGTTTTCATCCAAAAGCTTCCATCTTAACCTAAAACTACAAAACCCACAAAATTAGGGTTTTTATCTCTCTTCCCAAAATAGCTAGAACACCAAACCACCACCAAAATGAGATATGAAGAATACTCTTCAAGTCAATTTGGAGACCATACAAAAAAAATATTTCAATTCACTCTTGAGGAGGGTTTTGCTAGGGTTTCAAACCAACTTATCTTCTTAACGATTGTTCATAAAAACTTGACAATCAAACCACTTCATTATTTTTTAAAACACTCTTAACTCAATAAAAAACACCCTCAAAACATATAGGTCCCATGAAAAGTGTGTGTGAGTGGGTGAGCATCTAAAGTTCACAATTCAAGCTGATTTCTCCTTCTCCAAAACTTGATTTTACAAAAATGACATAACTTGTAAAAATACCTTCACTTTTACTTGAAACTTGTCATTAGGAATCATGAAAACATCCTTTAACTGACCGAAATCACTACTTTTCTTAAATATACCTAAAAATCTTTTCGCCACAACAAATTACCTGTCCTTACTTAGCTTTTCTTCACTATTTTATTTCCCAAGGATCATGAAACATCATAAAACCTCTAATAACAGACTGAAACTCATCATACACCATATGTACAACATCGCCAAGCTCCTACCATGTTTGATCAAGACTTATCTACTCCATTTCTCTAGCCACCATGCCGGACCACAAGCTCTAGGTCTAGGAATATGCCTATAAAGACTTGACTCAACCATGAAAAACCATGAACTTACCATGATGACCACATGTAAACACTTGGACACATTTTACACTCTTCTAGGACCATGTATGACCTCATGAAAACATTTTCACTCATCCCATGACCATTCATGCTTACACCATGCTTGAAACCATGTCTAGACACTATAAAAACTTCTCCAAATCAAGGTACTACTAATCAAACTTCATGTTTGACCTTGTTTGAAACATCACCAGGAATCATATGACACATCAAAACCCTTTTCCATCAATGGAATTTGACATCAATGAAAAAACCTAGACACAATGGCCAACACGAGGCGATAACCTCCAAACAATACAATAAGATTCAAGTGCTCAATATAATGATGATATCATACTCTCTAGCTCCTATGTAGACCCTACTATACTACCTAGAGCCCCAAGGTTGACCTAATAAGCATATGAAAGAATACATAAATATGATATGACATGATAAGAAATTATGTAAGCCACATGCCGTATCTATATCCCGATATATGACCTAGGTTTAAGGCTATAACAATAATTTCTTGTGAACTTAGATGCTTTTACATATATATTGGGCAAGTTAAATTACCCATGAGCTCATGCACATTTATATTCTATGAATTATTTACTGAATTCATAGTTTAACAACTTCAAATGCATTAATTGATGTTGCCTCTTCATCTATATTTCTCTTCCACTTCAACAAATACTATATTATTTCCCTCTTGTCTTCTTGACAACCATTGAATTAATCACCTTCATGTATTCTTTTCTTACCTTATTAGGTAATGATTATACCCATCTATCATTGATTGTTTCAAACTCCGTGTATCTCCTCCACTCATTTTTCCCTCATAATAAGAGTACAAATCATCACTTATATGTGTTTATTGCAATTTTTCTTGAAAACCTTACTTGGTCCAATATTCCCTTCAATTTTTTCCTATATTCCCTTGGGAACATCTCCTTTGTCAAGTAAGACAAACTCAACTCTCTAATTTTGAATCATTGTTTACTTCTTTTGAGATCAACATGTTTGTATCATGATGTGCTCTTTTCTAAATTTTCCTTTACCTGTTGGCATACCTTGTACATGTATCCATTGGTGTACCTCATGCATTTATCCAACAAAATTCCTTTCTACAACACTTCTTCTACCCAAATAAGTTTGTACCTCTCAACCCATCCATGCTTCACCGAGTTGTATTTTGAATTCTTGACTTGTTGCTAAAAAAATATCAACAAGTTTTCAAGGCTTCTAATTACAACTTCCGTTTGTTCATTTAGTTGGGAAGGTAGGTTGAGTTGAAACTTAACCTAGTTCCCAAATTCCTTCAAAAGTTTGCAAAATCCCAAAGTTTGTGTCCTTATTTGTGTTAATGATTTTGGTAAACTGTATAATCTCTTCTCTTGATCTAACTTGATCACCATGGTTTCTTTCATCCTCCAACATTGAGTTTGAGAGATAAAACTCTTCTTCAACACTATAACTTGAGAGAGATGAAGTAGAAAGAAGAACCAAAGGTTCTTCTATAGCTTTCTTTTTGCTCAAAGCCTTTCAATCTGCACTTTTCTCCCCACACTGGAATGTGCTCCTCTTATTTTGGATTTGGAGCAGCTTCTCCTTCTTTTTCTATTTGAAGACAATCTTGCTCTTGATTAAAATCTACCTCTAGTATGAAGTTTGTCAAGTCAAAATCTTCAATCTGCTGCTCTAGAGGACAAGTTGGGGCTGCAAGATCTCTTTTAGAGCTTTCCTCTTCCATGGCTGATTGTGCAACTTCTATTGGATCAACATCTTCTTCCAGCAGAGTGCCAACATGGACACTACACTCTGAAAGCAACTTGATGACTGATCTTCTTGCTTCTCTGCTGCTATAAAATCAGCCTTGGCCACCACTTGTTCTTTAACCTTTACCTCCTCTGTAGGCTTAACCAACAAGGGGATCTTTGTAATCCCAAATTTGGCAGCCCAACTCTTCAAGTTTTCTGTTATTTCTTCTCTGTTGGGCTCCACTTCTTGTTGTCCTTGACTGGTATCTTGATTATCTTCCCAACATGGATTTGGGAATGCAAGAGGAGGGGTGGGTTGGAGTTCAATTGATTTTGCATTTTTTTGTGGTGGTGGAGGAGGTAGAAACTCTTGTTCCCTTAGAGTGGAAGGTATTTCTTTTAGCTCTTGTGGAGGGGATGACTATTTGGAAGGGAAAAGGATAGAAGAATTGAGATGGGGTGGAATACTAGGGGATGGAGAAATGGAATCAACACTTGGGGTAGCATGGGATGGATTTGGAATTTGGCATTCAAAATGAGATAGTCTTTGCTTGAGGAATGGAAAGATAAAAACCAAATGATGGTGTAGAACTTACCCATTGACAAGGTTGCTCAACACCAAGTTTATAGGCCTCTATCTCTAGTGTCCATTGTGAAAGTTGGAGAAGCATCTCAATCATGAAGTACAGCTTCTCTGAGGGATGTAATGTCTTAGAAAAGGGCCTCCCCATGGAAAGGGTGCTCAAACCAATATGAAATGCATTCATTAGTGCTTGATCCCTTGATTGGTCCATGTCAACCTCCATTTTTTGGATTTTCTCCAACAAATCAATATCTTCTCCTTGACTTCCCTCATCATATGCATATCCTTGTGCTTGATGTGCTTCATAGCCAAACTAATTTTGGCCTTGCTCATATGGATATGCATACGATTTTGAATTTGATCAAAATGCTGATCTGGAGGATTTGAGAAACATGTTGGAGGTGGAATATATTGCTGTTGTTGTGAATGCAAATTCCATGATGGAAATGAAGTCATGATTGCACAACTTCATGGAATGAAAGAAGATGGAAGAGATGGAAAGAAGAATGAATGGAAATGAATGGAAAATAGGTTTGCAACTCAAAGAATGAGTTGTTTACTAGATGGAGTCGCCAGATGTGCTTTTGAATATGCCTCCAAAGGCTGAATCTTTAACAGGAACACACCAACCTATCAAAAATAAAGTGGAAGACCTCTAAGGTCCCACCAGCATAAAAAAACCTATTAGTGCAAATTCACAAAGACCCCAAAATGACCTATGGATCTACTTTTCTAAGGTAATGTCATTTGGTGTGAATGCACAACATTGAGCTTTCCCAAAGTGTGGGACCTATGCAAATGAGGAACACTCTCCAAAGAAGGCCGGTTCCTCTTCTTAAACTACATGCCACAAGCTATTCCAGTGTAGGCAAGCTAATCTAATCCTAATCTAACTATGCCATGGAGACAGAGAGAGAAAAAAAATAGAGCCTACACTAAAACGGTGATACACCAGAGAAGGAAAATGTTGAACATCTATCAAAACTGCCATGGAACAAGAAGAGGTGAGCAATGGAAAGGATGGACAAGTGCATCACAAAACCAAGGATGGATTTCACACAAAAATATTCCAAAACTCCATGAACATAGCTCCAAAACCTACAATGAACATTCAAACATGCACAAATACCTGCAATGAAGAGAGGCAAGAAGAAAACAAGCAAAAATGAGCAAGGATGGACAAATGCATCACAAAACACGTTTTTATTGCTCCAGAAGTTTGCACAAAACATCATTTTACTAGTAAGAGGAAAAAAATTCCATTACAGAGTAGGGGAGGAGGTTCTAACTCCATTTTCAACCCTGGGGAAGAAAATAAGGGAGGCAAAACAGAAAGAATGAACAACTTTTTACAAATGAGCCAAAATTGGCTTTTAACCATCGAACAGAATGAAAGAAATGTGGAAAATGGGGAAAATCAATTTGAAACTCCAACCACCAAAAAATCCCTTCAATCTCACCTGCAAAGTGATGGGCTTCATGGAAAAACCCATACGCCAAAGTACATTTCTCTGTAGAGCAAAAAAGAGGCCCATACTTCATTAATTTTGGTGGTTGGGAACCATTTCTATGTTTTTGCATGCCAGAGATGTTTTCCAATTTTCTCTCAAAATCTCCATCAAAAATCAAAATTGAACCCTCCATCATGTAGAGGATTTCAACAGCTTTCCAATTATATAAAGAACGTGAAAATCTGAGTCTAGGATCGAAAGTTATGCCCCTTTGAAGATTTTGGGTAAAAATGGCAATTTTAGGGCAAAATTTGGGTCATGCGGGCGGAAACCTTAAAATTTTCCCTTTAGAAAATTTTCCCAAAACCTCCGCACCTCACTTGCTCTAAGACATATGTCGTTTCTTGATTTGTTGATGGAATCACGGGCTCAAACTTTGCCCTTTTCCTTTGCTTTCACATTGGGAAAATTTTCCAAATTTTCCCCGCGCTCCACTCTCCCAATGACACGTGTCACCTCCTCAGTCGTTTGGCGGGGCGCGCTTCTATTTTTTTCCTTTGTGCCTCTCGTTTGGTTTTGGTAAAAACCAAAACTTTCCCCACTGGTCCAAATCCTCTTCACCGCATTGGACATGTGGCGGCTTCAAAATGATCTGCGGGCCTTCGAGGCCGGGAATTTGATTTTGGGCATTTAACCCCCAAAGGGCTAAATGCCAAGTTTTCCTCCTCCGCTCCACTGCAAACCCATTTCTTTCCTTCGTCAGGCCTACGGGCCAAAATTTTCCCTTTTCACCCTTTTCCCACTTTGGCAAATTGTCCAACTTCACTCTACCGCCCGACCTCCATTGCCACGTGGCACCTTCTCATTGGCCACGGGCCTGTCTAGGGAAATTTTCCCCAAAAACTCCATCCGAGCCATAACTTGAAAATTACAAGGAGTTAGGAGGAAAATTTTACCTTTCTGGAAAGGTGAGAAAATTCTCTATCTAATGAAGCTATTTCTAGAAACCTTTGAGTGCCTAAAATGTGTGAAAATTGAATTTGAAGCACAAGGAAGGGAATAATGAAGGCAAGTTAGCCAAAATAAGAAGGGGCTCATTTTAATTTACGACATAGAGTCCAACATTAGACACCAAATTTGTGTCTTACGACACCCTGTGCCCCGCATCTCATTTCACAACCTAACCTCACCACCTAAACCTTGCACAATTATTTATTAATTACCTTATAATTAATAAATCCACATCTCCAAACCTGCCACCTCATTTCGCCACCTCATCATGATATAGCCCTAACCCTAAACTAACCTAATTAAGACCTATAACTTGGTCTACATCCACACCCATGACTAATTACTCCTCACCCACACCAAAACCAACCTAATAATGACTTGACCAAGCCCACAACTAATCCCTCGGGAGAAAAGGAGGGAAAGTTGGCTATTTTACTAAAAATAGCCCACTTTGACTTAACCGACATCGGTTCCTACTCGACCGCCATCGGTTACGTAACCACCATCGGTTCCCTGTAAATGACCTCCCCCAACCAAAAACAAAGGATCGGGAATTCATTTGAAGGATCTAAAATTCACTTGGCAGAGCAGAGACAAGTGAAGAAAAGAGAAGAGTTTGCAGAGAAGGAGATCGAGCCCAGGACTGCAACTGAGTAACCAGAGCCCAGTGACACTCATCCAAGCATTGGGAGAGAAGATAGCTCACTTTTGATTGTCGGATCATCCCACCTGAGCCCTGCCTTCGTCATCACAGTCCTTGGACCTGTATCTTCATCAGGAACTAGTAAGTAGTGTCTTGTACATTTTTAAATAACATTTCTTGAACTTCTGAATCATAGTAATTACAAGTTCACTCATAGATCTACTACTCGGTAGCCCCTGCATCTAACTATCATTCCTCTACCCTTACATTGCCCCAAGAATAATCCCCACACTCTCTGAGTCTTATCCATCACCCCATTTCCTATCCATAATCATTTTCCAGCCTTATAAACACCATAGCCACCTTATAGCCAACCTTTATTAAAAGCCCCTAAATCACTGCCCCTACCGATATCGGCTATCAACAACCGGTACCGTTATACAGTGACCGGCATCGGTCACTGTGACTCAAACCAAAACCAACCTTTCTTCTATTGCTTTTTAACAAGGTAATTAAAGTGTAATTTTGCAATAGCCCCTTTGCTATCATTTGTGTTAATTCGTATTTAAAAGGGGAACTGACCACCTTCGAAAGGAAGTCTAATATTTCCTGGGCCCAAGGTAGTTCCCTCATTTATTGTCTAACTAAAATCTGGTGGTCTTGTATTCTTACTTGCAGGTAGTCCTTCCTAGACAAAAAGGAGTTCTTCGCAATCGATCTGATCTCTCTCTACGGTACGCGCACACCCTCTCAACATTCAACAGGTATTCCTCCTAGCCCTAACCCTTATCTGTTTCTCAAGAGAATGAAAGGATAGAAGCAACTCTATTCTAGTAATGGAAACATTCTGTGTGAAACATTTTGGCACGCCCGGTGGGACCCTTTTTTGGGTTTCTTTCTTTCTTGCTTGCTTTCATATAGGGAGCATACTTGTTGTTTGTTTCTTCTAAAATATTCACAAGATATTTTGTTATTTTGGTAAAAGAATTTGTCTTGCTTTCACATCTTTGCATTAGTGAAAGTCATCTTCTTTGCTTCATCGAATATCATCTTCGATTTGGGTTTAAAACACGTGCATCACATTCTTGCTTGTTGTTTTCAATTCTAGTGAACGTAGATTAAGTAACAGGTCGTACACGTGGGGGTGATATCCATGGTATTGACAAGAAATTAATCTTACTTTCACTACACAACACATACCAAATCACATCATAATCAACACAACAGCTCAAACATTCCCCCTTTTTCCACGGTATTCCTCCACCCGATTGAGGTAACCTTATAAGCCAAAACAAACTTGACATCTCCCTTAGGTCTTTTGTTTAGGATTGACATCATCTTGCATCTAAGGCATAAGCCCACAATAATTAAAACTAATCCTAGGGTTAGTCTCTTGATTTTCCCTGCATCTTGCTTGTTTTTAGTTCTATTTCTCTCATACATTGTTTTAGTGATCACTTGAAGGTCGCGGTATACTAAGCATCGTTAACCCCAAATCAGCAACTTCTTACAACTTCTTACACCGGTCATATTCTACCGACATCGGTTAACTGACCGACGTCGGCTACTATCTGACCGACATCGGTTACCTGACCGATATCGGTTACTGTCTTTCATAGTTCCCGACAAACCAGCAACCTACCAATTCCAACATTTTGTGGCTGTTTCTATCCCTGATAGATTGAATCCCTGTTGTGTACTCTTGTCCATGGTTGTTATCACTTGGAAACAAGCTGCAGCCATGGTTTCACATGCCTGTTCCGTGCCTTTGCCTGAATCACCCCCTTCACATCCTATGGGGAATCCTACGGACACCAGTGAGGTTCCCAAAATCCCTGTAGGAGATAAGGAATTTGTGAAATTTTTGGATGCTAATCCTAGCGCAGTACAGTACTATTTGTCTCATACCCCTGACCATACACCCGATGGTCAACTCCTTGTTGGTATGCCTATTAGTATAGCTGCTCACTTAGCTCCTTCCCCACCTGATAACTCCCTTGCCTTCTTCATCCCTAGCCCCGTCTCCCAACTCAGCGGCTTCAGGGGTTCATACGGCACAGATTGGCTTTCCTTTGGTTAACCTGGGGCCCCATATATCATTACCGCCAACTGCTCCTACCTCGTCTCTCTCGCAGACTGCTCCTTTCATAACTTGCTCTCTACCACCTATCCACACAAGCTTTCCTTCTCAAGCTCCACCCACCTTTTCATTTCCACACACGTATCCGGTGGCTTCAACATCTTATATAGGACATCCCTATTCGAGCTACCTCAACATATTCATCATCAATACCTTATCAACATTTAACCCCACCATTGTCTAGTAGTGGCTCTTGGCCCAATCCGCCTCCGTTTACAACAACCGCACCATCATCTTACCCAACCACTGATTTAATCAAACAAATGATGGACAAGATGTAAAATCTGGAGGCTTCTGTTTCAGGAAGCCGTAGCACCCTGACATACGAGCAAGTTTGTCGGGAGCCTATTCATCCTTCTGTCCCCCTTCATTCATATCCTCCTCAATGGGAATTACCAAAATTTACTCATTTTAATAGTAAGGAGGATCCTCAACAACACTTGCGATCATTTAGACATGCCTACTATCTGATTGCTCATGATGATGCCTTACTACTCCGCACCTTTCCCATGTCCTTATCAGGACCCACCTTGGAGTGGTACAGTGCTTTAACCCAACACTCAATCTTCTCTTTTAACCAATTAGCCCAATCTTTCTTGGATCATTTCTCCATTAACATTGCCAAGAAAGTATCTATCACCGACCTCTATGCCATCCGACAATTTGAAGACGAATCTATCGCAGATTTCGTTGGACGATGGCGGGGCCTTATCAACCAACTTACTTATGCCTTGCCTCAGGCCAAACTTATCGAACTCTTTACGTGGGCCTGCACTAAGCACATTTCTCCTACCCTCCAAATTCAAACTTTCCACACCTTTGATGAGGCCTTTACTATGGCTCGAAAACTAGAGATTCGAGCCTTAGAGGAAGAGAAATTGCGGTTACGCAACAAAAACCCTAATTTCCAAACCCAAGACTCCACCAAAACCTACACCACCAATTCTCACGCATCGACTGCTTCAAAATCAAAAGGAGTTGTCCACGCGGTGATGGTCAAAACCCAAGCACCATCTAATACCCCGCCAAAACCACCTATAAGTATAAAGTCGAGCCCATCAATTACACTCCTTGGGAGAAACTTATGGTGTCATTTTGGAAAAATTGCTCAAAGCGGAGCTATCACCTTACCTCCCGTTAAACCTCACTCCGGGTTTGATTCCACCCATGCTATACCTTCTTGGTACAAAGAAAATGACTTACCAGAATTTCCACCGCGTGAAGGGACACGATCCACGAAAACTGCAAGATGTTGAAAAACATAGTGCAGGAAATGGTTGATTCAGGGGATATAACCCTCGATAATCCTAATGCCCCTGCTAACCAAAATTTGAAAATCTTCAACAAACCATTCCCAAACCACTCATCTAACAGTAACATAAACCAAGATATCTTAGCCGAGGAGAGTGTTCATGAAATCCATGCGGTCTTCGACTCCCAACCAAAAGCTTCTATCGAGGAAATTCTGAATCAAACCTCTTTACTAACGCAGGGATCCGAACCCTCTTCACCCCCATCAAGACAAAATGATAACCTTACCATTCCTTTACCCATAAAGGAATTAACCACCCAGAGTTCTCTTCTCACAGATGAGCCTTCTTACACCACATCCCTGCAAGACTGTGAGCGGATGTTATCTAACTTATCTATTTCCCAAACATCTCCTTCCGTCACTCTTGCTATAAAAGAAGAAGGCTCGCCACTGTTTCTGTCATCCTTAGACGAGAAACCCCTCGAACCAACATCACCAAATTCTTTAATCATGACGGATCCTCTCAAACATGCCCTCCTACCTATTAGTTCTTCATCGCCTAAATCTTTTCAGCGACCGGTTGACCTCTTAACGCCCATTGATACAGTGCCTCATTTACCCCCTGTATCACACCCACAGTGGACCGGAATCACAACCCACCTCTCTTCCATACAAAAGTTCCTATTCACACGTGAGGATTGTCACCCCTCAGAAGATAGACGAGTCCTATGGGAGCGTTTGAGTACACCATACTCTACTCAAATGCAGATGACCGATCCAGACATCTCTACCATATACCCGAGGTGTTTACAAAAGCTCAAAATGCCTATGTCCTCATCTTCACCCCCCTCATCTCTACCAAATACCTCATCCACCTCTATTAACCTAACCAAACCTTCCCCTACGCTTGGGACGTCACCAATACCCAGCTTGACACACCCACCTAAATGGTTAGATTTATCCAAAAATAAAGCCGTCAATCCACCTAGGAGACAGACCCAATCTCCTCAAGTCCAATCTATGCCTCTGTCACAACTAAAACCCTCGCCATCACACCTACCTTCTATATTGGGACCTCACCCCTCCACCTTGCCTCAATACATCATACCTCCTGTGTTTTCTTTAAAATGACTTGCGCCTTCTACACCCATACAGAGATCCATGGGTGTATCAACACCGTCACCCCAAGTATCTTGTCCACCTATCAACCCTAAACAAACTCCATCATCAAAGGATTTGTTTGTTGTCACTCCTCTTTCTCCGTGGTTGTTTTCTGCTACCACGTCATCTGACCAGCTAAACATAACTTCTACATGCTTGAAAAATCCAAGTTTAGTTAAATCCAATTATAAAAACCCCTTGTCCAAACCACCACCCATACGAATCAACCATACCCAATCATTACCAAAACCCACCCAGTCAATAGCCTCATCTTCCTCTGACTTTGACCCGCTCAAAGGATCTTACGCCAAAATCCTTGATATGTTGGTGGAGAATGCGACCATTTCCCTACCCCCACTTAGACCCTATGATCCATCTAAGCCTCGACCTATAGGTTATGATGAGTCTAAAATCTGCGCTTACCACCGCACACCAGGACATGATATAGAGGGATGCAAAGCTTTGAAAGCCATCCTTCGTCAGTCACCTCTCTCGGATAGACAGGTTAAGAAAGACAACTTACGAAGGGAGAAACCTTTAGCTTCAATCCCCTCTCCTATACCACCTGTCCCCACCTCACCAAGAAATATCATTATTGCAACCCCACCTCTCGAAGACAATGACTTATCCCTACCATCTTCCTCCTCTCGTGTTCACGAGATCAACATGATTAGTATTGCTACTCGAGGGCAGAAAAACAATGGGAAGGCTAAAGAAAGCACACCTGGCCTCTCTTTCTCCGTCTGCCATCCCGATCACACCACCACCTAAAGTGGTTATTCGTGGACCTACCTACCTGTCTCTGATGGAGTGGCCCACCGTACCATGATCAAATAGCTTCACCAATCACCTATAAAAATGACATTGTATGATCTCATTCAAACCTCTGAATCTCATCGACAAGCTCTCGTTGAAATCCTTCAAGGGATAGAGGTCCTACCTAATGAAACCTTGCCCGTTGCCTCCATTTTAACACCCAACCACGTTGCTTCTCTCACCAAACAAACTACCACTTCCGTCCTGTCGAAAGAAGTTGCTTTGTCGGTTTCTCAAAGACAAAATTGTCGACTTTGGTGCAGAAGATCCTGACCCCGCTCTTTTCATCTCGGCTTACGTCAGGACATCCGAGTACATCGTGTTATGATCGACGGGGGTGCTAGCTTAAACATCATCTCTTCCAAAGCCTTCCAACAAATGAATATCCCTTCTAGCTACATGTGTGCCAACCCCACCATGTTGCGTTCATTCAATGATGCTATTACTTCTACCTTAGGCACCGTGATCCTTAACATTCATGTAGGGCCACGTACTTTACCTAAACTCTTCTATGTCCTTGAGGGAGAATTCCAATACAACATGTTGTTAGGCCGCCCTTGGATCCGGGCTATGGGATGTGTTCCCTCCACCTTACATAGATGCATAAAATTTGAGTATGAGGGGAAGTCCTACACCGTAAAAGCTGACCCTCCCCCCTTCAAAACCTGTAATATGTTATATCACCCTAATGATGTGCTTGTACCAGTCAAGACACCCATTCATCCAACCCAACCATCTATTTTGACCACACCTCAACCATCCACCTCAACCGCACCTACACCTTCAACCAATGAAACCGCCGCCGCAAATACCGCTTCCTTCCCCGCAGACAACATCCCGACCTCAGATCCCTTAGTAGATGTTTTTCAACACCTTACGCTGGGGGAGTATCACCTATATAACGTTAGCTCTTTCCATACCCCATAGGAGTACGGATAGTTACATGCGCATCCTACCTACGACCGTCGTGTGGGGGAGGTAATCTCCTACGGACCACCTAATTGCCGCACCAACCTAACATATGGGGGTGTCGATACATCCTCTGTCACCCCAAACCTCCCCTTGGTGTGGTTCCCTTCCAATCTGATTTTCAATATCTAACTAATCGTCGCTTTGCCCTCACCTTCTTGACGCTACTGTGCTTGGAAGGGCTTTGGTTTCGGTCTTTATGAACAAGGCCGACATACGATCATTCTCTGTAACTACATGCAAACACAAAGATCATCGTGGTCTTGGATTCTCTAAACCACCTACACCAAAGACACCGCATATCCATTGTATCTAGGAAGATGACGAAGTCACTCCTTCCGAACCATCATCACCCATTTTGCCATCGTCACCCGAGTCGATAGACCCTGAATCCATCCCTCCTAACTTTTTTTTTTTCATAAACGCTATCTTCCTGGGTCCTCTCACTTATCAACGTGATAATGAAGACCCATCTTCTCTTCCCCTTCTGTATCCAGACATGATCAAAGAGGACTCACCTTCAATTAATGTTGTTGAGTGCCAGGATGACGACTCCATCCTCACTTACCTTGGTGTGGACGACTCTTATATTCAACGCGCCTTACCATCTGAAACTCAAACCATGTTGAATGAGTCGACTATAGAAATCAACATCCACATAGAGGATGATCCTCACATTGTGAAGATCGGACAATCTCTTAACGCATCAGAACAAACTACCTTTACTACCTTTCTCCATGCCCGCAACCAAGCTTTCGCTTGGTCCTACGCTGACATGCCAGGAATTGATCCTGACATTGCTGTCCATAACATTACCCTAAAACCCGATTCCAAACCAGTTAAATAGAAATTGAGAAAAATGCATCCACGCATTGCCCTCTTGGTCAAAGAAGAGCTTCAATGACTCCTTTATGTTTCCTTCATCTTACCTATTGACTATCCTCAATGGATTTCTAACATCGTACCTGTTACTAAAGCAACGGGGGGACTTCGGATATGTACGGATTTCGGGACCTTAACCTTGCTTGCCCAAAGGATGACTTCCCCCTACCAAGTATTGATCAACTTGTTGATCTCACTGCAGGCCATGAGATGCTTTCTCTCATGGATGGCTTCTCGGGATACAATCAAATTTTGGTAGCCCCGGCCGATCAACATAAAACCACCTTCATAACTCCTTGGGGAACCTTCTACTATCGTGTCATGCCATTCGGCCTTAAGAATGCTAGTGCGACCTATCAGTGGGCTATGACTTACATTTTTCATGACATTATGCACACTATCCTTGAGGATTATGTCGATGATCTTCTTAGAAAATCTAAACATCGCAGGTGAACATCTCGATGTTTTAACCATTATTTTCGATCACTATTACAATACTATGTGCATCTTCAACCAAAGAAATGTGTCTTTGGTGTCCTTTCAGAAAAAATTCCTTGGTTTTATTGTCTCTTTGCGTGGCATCGAGGTCGATCCAGCTAAAGTCAAAGCTATCCTAGAAATGCCCCCACCCACTAACCTCAAACAATTACGTAGTTTGTAGGGAAAACTCCAATCTATCCGGTGTTTCATCTCACAACTCTCGGATCGATGTCAACCTTTCCATCATCTCCTTAAAAAGGACATTGTCTTTCAATGGAGTGAAGAATGCCACCACGCCTTTGAGGCTCTTAAAACCTATCTCTTGCAGCCACCCATGCTTATCCCACCTCAGGATGATCACCCTTTCTACCTTTACCTTTCCACCACCGACCATGTTGTAGGAGCCATGCTCGCACATCATAACTCCGAGCATCGAGAACAAGCCGTTTATTACATAAGTCGTACTCTGGTGGATTACGAGACTAGGTATACACATGTAGAAAAGTTGTGCCTAGCCCTATCATTCGTGGCCACCAAACTCCGACACTACCTCCTGAATCACAAAACTTTTGTCATCACCAACGCGACCCCATCCATTATATGTATGCCAAACCTCATCTAAACCAACGCATCGCCCGATGGCTTATGCTCCTCGCTGACCTCAACCTTGAGTTTGTACACCAGAAATCAATCAAAGGACAAACTATCGCAGACCAACTCGCGGAAGCCCCTTTACCTGGGGAACAATTTACTAATTTTACTTTCCCTGACGAACTCATTGCCACTCTTTCACTCAGTGATGAGTCGTATCCAATGACCCTCTTCTTCGATGGATCCAAATGCCAGTGGGCGGAGGGCCGATGTTGTTCTCATTCCTCTAGATGCTGAACCTATGCCTCTTTCATTCCGGCTCGATTTCCCCTGTACTAATAATACAGTGGAATACGAGGCCCTTGTTTTGGGTCTCCAGGTTGCGTTACACTTAGGTGTAAAATCTATTAACATTTTTGGTGACTCTCAACTGGTCATCAATCAAGTTACGGGCATCTACCAATGTAAAAATGAGGAACTTCAAAAGTACAAACATTACGTGGATTCACTTTTGACCTTATTTACTCATTATTCTATCCAAACCATTCCCCGCTCAACTAATAAATTTACGGATACTATGGCTTGCTTAGCCTCACAAATTCCTACCTCACCAACTGACTCTGACATATTTGTCTTGGTCCAACAACTCTTTGCCCCATCTTACTCAGCCCCGGATGTTGGTATGATAAATAATGTCTCCGCTGATTCACAGGATACTTGGTATCACCAATTTCACAATTACCTTACAACCTCTGTTCTCCCATCTGACCTTACGAGTAACGAAAACGTGCTTTTCTTAAAAGTGTTTCTCGTTACATCGTCATGGGGGGACTCCTCTATAAACATGGCTTTGATGGCATCCTCCTTCGATGTCTAACCGGCGCGGAGGTTACCTATACCATCCAACAAGTCCATGATGGTATTTGTGGTGGACATTTTAGTGGCCTTGCCATGGCCAAATGGATCCTTCACCTAGGCTATTATTGGCCTACTCTTAATAATGACTGCTACGAATATGTTAAGCATTGTGTTATGTGTCAACAACATGCCAACCTTCAACATACTCCTAGCCATCCGCTACAGGTCGCACGAGATCTTTGGCCTTTCTCACAATGGGGTTTAGACCTTATTGGTGAGATTCACCCGCCCTCTTCGCAACGTCACCATTGGATAATCACAGCAACCGAATATTACACTAAATGGGTGGAGGCCATTCCACTCATTTCAACCAAAAAAGAAAAAATTGTAGAATTCATTAACCATCACATTATCTGTCGTTTTGGTGTTCCTCATCGCCTGATAACAGATAATGGAAAATCTTTCAAAAACAAGTTATTACAAGACCTTTGTGACAACTTTGGTATCAAACTTAGCTTCTCATCACCTTACTATCCACAAGCAAATGGTCAAGCCGAATCTTCTAACAAAACCCTGACCAAAATTCTCATGAAAGTCGTTAACGATTCTAGAAAAAATTGGCATGATCACATCCCCTTTGCCCTTTGGGCTTATCATACCAGCATTCGTACCTCCACTAATGCCACCCCATTTTCTTTGGTATATGGTACCGAGGCTGTCTTGCCTCTCGAAATACAAATACCCTCCCTAAGAATATCTCTTCAGGATATTCTCACAAATGATGATTTCCGCCAAGAGCGGTTAGCCCAATTGGAGCTTCTTGACGAGCGTCGTCTTACAACTCTTGACCACCTTCAAATCTATCAAAAGCGCATCAAGCGTGCTTATGATAAGCGACTTCATGAGTGTACCTTTAAGGTTGGTGATCTTGTCCTCAAAGAGAATCAACATGTAACCAAACTAGAAAAGAGCAAACGTGGAAAATTTGCTCCTAATTGGATTGGGCCTTACATTATCACTCACACTTACGGATCAGGCACTTACCATTTAGCTTCACTTAATGGTAAACTTGAGCCTAAACCCCTTAATGCCTTGCATCTTCGGCCATTCTACTGTTGAATTTAGTGTTATATCACTTCTTATCTACCTTGCACTCATCCCTTGAGCTCATTTACCACCTCATACACTTTGTTTCATGCATCTCAAAATAGAATCAAGCTCACGTGGTTTGGTCATCACCTCCTCTTAAAGATGCCTTCCCCTTTTAGTCTGGTCCATGACTTAAAAGTATCAAAATAACATGTTCTCAATTATACACTTATGGGATATTCTTGAGTCAAACTTCCTACAAAACTAGATGCTTCATGCCAAACGGACATCTAAGACCTCTAAGTTATAAATAGACTGCTCCCCCGAAGGACAACTATACACAAAAGCCGCATCTGCTACTATAAATAGACTGCTCCCTTGAAGGACAGCTATACAAAGTCAGCCTTTATCAGAAGCTTCTCGCATTGATCAGCTTCGTGAAGACCTCAAGAACAACAAAATACATATCCCATGTAGACTTCCCGCATCGATCAGTCTATATCCAGAAAAATAAAAGCAGTATTCAAAAGCACTTTTGAGTCATGGACTTGTCTATTTAGGTTTGGTTTTCTTTTGTCAGCATAATCACCTTATAACAAATTCTCTGCGCCCCAGCTCTACCAGCCACCTCACCTCACCATTCGTCAAAGCAACAAAACTCAAGGGACGTGACGTATATCCGATATATTGTGATTATACAACTCTTTTCACCTATCGACTTCTCGCATATGCAAGGTACCTAGGGATTCAAGCTCATCCTACATTAATATGTGGTTTGTTTAGCTCTTCTCAACTACGGGACACTTTTGCCTCTTTTACTCGAATCTAGGATTATGTGTTGACCTTAATCAGGACACGGTTCCCTACTACTTGGGTAAGTAAACTTTTACTTCACCTATACCTACACCAACAACGTCAATCCCTTACCAACACCAACAACATTACCCTACCAATATCAATATTTTTACCAACCGACAAATTGCCTAACCACAACCACATTGCCTGAATTCATCTCTCCCTGGTCCTAAGGGAGAACTACATCGGTCTGAGGCCCCTCCTTGCTTTGTGCAATGGGCTATGTAGGCAGCACTTAGGAGACATGGGGTCTCCCAAGGTTAGCTCGACCATCCCCTACCATAACCTATCATGTGTTGTAAATATAAATATTTTTGTGTATTTCTATTTGATAACATTCATCTTTATCCTTTTTTTCCAAACAAACATTCAAAACACAACCATTCTCATTATTATCATAACTCAAATCAACATACATATTCAGTTTTATTTAGATGTTAAACAAATACATCTTCTCTATCATCGATGACGCGCAGGTCGACATCCTTATTTATTCTTATACCTCTATGAAATTCATTTAAACCCTTGCGCCTCATCCCGAATCAGGTGGTGATCGTGATCATCGATGCCACTCACCTGGCCTCTCCATCCTCAAAGGTGCCACTGCTATTGGTTCCTCCCACTAATCTGCCAACATCTCCTGTAACATATGAATACGCCCTCTCGCGTGGAGGAATCTTACCTCTAGTCTCTCCATTCATAACTGCAAAACCTCTAACAATCCTGTTGTCTCATTCACCTGTGTTTGAAGCTGGTGAACCAAATCCTCTGCAGCGGTCTCTCTCTCTGCTGTAATCACAGCTATGTCAGGATGATCGGCCCTCTCACGTACACCTCGCAGCTCTGCTACCCACCATAATCTATAAGCCTCTGTCGCTCCCGCATCCATTACCCTGCGATCAGCTGCTATCTCTTCTGGCCCTTCTGGAGGTGTCAGCCGGGAGGTGAGAATGATGCCTCGGCGTCGATCCTCATGTATGGTCTATAAGCCATGGGTATATCCTGAACAAATCCAAATTGTTGCCGCACGTGATCTAGAGGAATCCTCTCGTACTCACCTGGCTTGTGCCCCACGATCCACCTCAATCGCTCTACACCCCTCAAATCCTCAGCTATGTTCTCTGTCACCATATAGTTCCCGTAAGGCCTCCAATGAATATCCGCAATCGTCACCATCTCCCACATCTACCTATAATACTCGATGTCATCTGTCATGGCCTGGGATCTCGCCTCTTGTTCTATTTGGACCCATCGTCTGAATCCCAACCTCTGCACTCCTGTCTCTCTTTCCTGGATTGGTCGGCCTATTGGTCACACACACACAATGTGCTCATAGGCCCAACAATGTAATAAGTATGCACAATCCAGTGTCATCCTGTGATTTCACCTGCAGGCCCATAAACCCTGTATATAGCTCCGCCAGATATGTGGGTGCCCATGCGAAAGTCACGCTCCTTTCTATCATTTCCCAAATAATACACATCAATGCTTTTGGAAATCTTCCCCCATCTACCCTCGGTAATGCATAATACCCCACCACTATCATTAATACCACTACTGCCAACCTTGTTGCCTCAGGGTGTGTTGCATACATTATACCATAAGTGAATGTCAAACCTCGCTGTGTCAAATCTCATGCAATTAACCAAATCTTGCTGTTATCGCTCCCCACGTCCACGGGCCCTTTGATACATTGGTCTTCCTGTAATTGGGAGCCTCAAAATTCTAAACACATCTTCCAACGTCACATCATCTCCCCTGTTGGCAGATAGAAGGTATTCTTTTCTAGATTCCATCTCTCAATCAACGCTGCAACATAGCATGATTGCATGCGATTCGTGAATAATAGTGATTCCACTTAACCCCACACGGTTTATCAATGCCCACTCAATTAGTGTTACATCCGCTCGGACCCATGAACAAAGCTGGCACCTGCTATCATTCATCCTCAACCCTGCCTCTGCCTGCATACATCAAATCAACAAACAAACCATTCAATAAATCAAATCCCCAGGTGTTTTTTTTTCTCACATTCTGGAATTTCATACGTATATCGTTTATAGATAATTGATCTAACCTAACCGATGATTATCTCTAAATCATCGGTCACTTGTCCAATCCTATACTGACTTTTACCAAACACAACCTATGGTAATTATTTGCTCGTTTACCCCTCTGTACCTACAAACATACCCGAAACCCCTACTTACCTACCCCATAACACTCACCCCATCCCAAATCATTGCCTATCACCTTTTCTTTTTCATCTCTACCCACTTACCTTCTCTCATCCTATTCATAAAACATGCAAGAATTGAATTACAACCAAAAATTTTACCTCTTGGGAGGCAGCAGCTTGCGGTGGAACCTGTCTTCCCTCTCGTCTCTACTGCTTGGATGCTTCTCCTTGTTCAGCCATGTTCACCACCCTCTTGATATAACTTGCCTTTCTACCTTCTTAATCTCAGCCCATATCACTTTACTGTCTCTTTCCTCCTTATCACTCAATTCTCCCATGTAATTACCTTATCGGTATCGTCAAACAACGTGTGCATTCTCGTATTTAACTTGTTGCATGCCTCTAAAAATAAGAACTTAAGTTGCCGCCCAAGCTTTTCTATTTTTAGAAAAGCTCATTTTAGCATAACCGATATCGGTTACCTAACCGGTATCGGTCATATTATCTACCGACGTCGGTTAGCTAACCGATATCGGTCATATGTCTCCTTTTGCTTAAACCTAGGATTTTCTTTATTTTTGCAAATTTTTGGTGGCGCTGCCTCTTTTCCTGCATAACGACATCGTCATCAATATTTGTCATCAGAATCCCATCAACGCATATACATATCATCAAAATTTCAACAACATCATCTATATACATTAAATTCCAAAACACATGAGACATTTGAATATATACATCAAACCAATTATTATACACACCATGTGGATCCAACTCATCATCTATATACATTAAATTTCAAAAACCATTGACAAAACACATGAGACATTTTAATATATACATCAACCCAATCATTATACACACCATGTGGATCAAAATCATCATCTATATATATCAATGTCAAAATATACAACTTGCCCTGCATGGGGCCTCTGTGATCTAAAAATACAAAGCGCACGTAGGCCGTCTCTCTCACAAAATCTTGACTCGACTTCGCGAGCCGGTAGGTCTCTCATATCAAAATATACTCGGCTCGCAGGCCAGTATATACAACAAAAATGAATAAATAAATCATATGTGGGCACGCAGGCCTCTATATACATACTCGGTCAGTAGACCGGTGTCTATATCCAATAAACAAAAGCCCATCTCAGCTCCCAGGCTGTATCAGCTCTCTCCACCACCCTCGGCCCCTCCCCCTGCTGGTCTCTATGCGTGGCTCTCGCCTCCTCCCTGTCACCGACCCACCGGCTGTGGCTGCGGCCCCCTGGGATCTCTGGCTCGGGATGTCTCGGCTCTGTGCGCGCATATGGCTGATAGTCAGCCCCGGTACCATCGAGCACATCCTGATAATACCGGGCCTCCGCTCTCACCTCCATATAGCGGGCCCGTGCCACCATGGCTCAGCTGGGCTGGTCCCAGACTCCTAATAGCGGGCCCCTACCTTGTTGCACACCCTCATGCTGTGCCTTTACGCTTGCGTGTGCGTGGCTGCTTGCTTTGGTGGTGCCTTATGCTTATCTTTGGCTACTGCTGGCTATGCAGCACATGCTGGGCTAAGCACCCCTGTAGCACCCCAATCATGCTGTGTAGTATGCAAGCTGCCCTTGTAATAAGCACACTTTTATCATCTAAGAGTCGGTCCCTCTCTCTTTATAATAGCCACCAAATCTGCATTGTGGCTGTGTGCTCTCTAGATGCTCTCTCCTGCCCACCCAAACCAAAAGGCCCTGTCACTCTGGCATCATCCATTGTATCGTCAATTGGTCTCTCTGCTTACCCGGTCGGGGTCAGCTGGCTGCGGTGCGGGCGGTGGGGCCTCTACATCATCCCTCCCAGATCTTGTGGGAAGGGAGGTGGCTCATCTGTCGTAGCCCAAGCCGCCATCATACCCTCTCTAGGGTATCCTCATACTCCCCGGCCTCATCCGGCTATCCAAAACTATCTCGGATCCAGGCACATCGTGCTCGGGCTCCCCTCAAGGGCTGATGGCCTCTGTAGGGCCTCCATATAATGTCCAGTGTGGTCAAGCCCTCTAACATATGACGGTAGTAGGCCACATCCCATCCTACGAGCACCGCTCATGGCTGGCCCACGACCCCCAACCACCTCTGAAATCCATATCTATATACTATCTGTGGCCACAGCTGCTTTGGGCAGCCCTCTCTTGGTCGTATATAGGATGATGTGCTCTCGTATGCCCACAATGTAACAAAAATGTCGAAAAATACCGAATCGCCTCATACGGCGATAACCCCACAGCTCTCTGTATAGCTGCACTAGATACACTGGTGCCCAGGCATAGCATGTATGCTCCTCTACCATCTCGTGTAAAACTCCCATCAAAGCCCATGTGGGAAGCGGCCTCCCTCACGAGTCGGGAGGCGAAGCAGGTGATACCTATCATCATCAACATGGCAAGCCATGTCTCCTGTCGGTGTGCGCGATACATATCGCCATAGGCAATGCTCACGCTGTGATAGGTCAACAATGGGGCTGCATCCCCGAATACATGTAGGATGTTGTCCATCACTTTTCTCGCATCCACCTGGAACACTACCTCACCTACGATCGGTAGTCTCAGGATGTGATACACATCCTCTAATGTAATCGTCATCTCTCCAGTAGGGAGATGGAAGACATTGGTTGCCGGATCCCATCTCTCGATGAGGGCAACCATCAGGTTGTGGTCCCTATCCACAGCCCTATACCACTGGACTCCACCGAGTCCAACCTCTCGCATGATGGCCCACTACACTGCGGACACATGTGGCCGCATCCACCTCAATAGAGGGGGCATCCGATCCCACATCGTGAGCTGCTGGCGTGCCTGCAAAAACAACCCACTTCATCAGGCCTACCCTTTACAATAACAACTACCTTAACTCTCTATACCCACTTACCCACCCAACCACAACCCGACTCTACAACACACATCTACACCCACCTATCTAACCCTATACATCTACGATATCCCCTTTACTTATCTCACACCCTACCAACCACCCCGATCTACTCTAGCCATCTAATTATACCCCCACCAATTTAGCACCTTCTACTTCATACCCAACACCTAATCTATCCTACCCAAACCAGCCCCCCAACAACCCCATTTCCCCCACCCCAATCATGTTTCCTATCAACTCTACCCTCTCCCCCTTCACCCCCAAACAAACAAACAAAACAACATGACAAAATTCTAACAACAAACAAAAACCACAACTCCTACTCATGCTGACCGGTACCGGTCACCCTCGACCACCATCGGTCCCCCAAGTAACTTATATGTGCCGACACCGTGACCTATGACCGTGATGCCGGTCTATACCCAAACAATGTATACAAACTATTTTCTGTGACCGATGTCGGTCGCCTAGTGACCGACATCGGTCACTGTCCAATTGCGGGGCCGAACCCAAAACGCCATGCAAAACACATTTTGACCTATTTCTACCTATTTACCCACAAGAAAACCCTAAAAACCTACCCACCCTGCCGTTTTGACCTAACTAGCCTACCTACCCACTCCATTTTACAAATTACTTCCATTCATTCATTATTTTATTAAAATTAAGATTCCTACCCAAAACCCACATCTAAGTTAAACTCATTAAATTCACATAGGTAGGAGTTCAGAGCCTACCGGTACGACTACACGTCATCGTGGTGGGATAGGTGGCGGTGGTCTAGCTGGTCCAGCACCTCCTGCTCCTCCTGGCTATGCCATGGCTCCAAATCTCCTCAGCTGGGTCCTCAACCAATCAAACTCTACCTCCTGCTCGCTGGGGTCTACCAATCACTCACTCCTCCACTTAACTGGTGCCAACTCAGCCCACAAACTCAACAAACTCACTTCACACCTCAGACAACTAAAATTGGGTGCTCAAATTCACAAAGTGACAATGACATACCGTATTTTTCTTTTTATAGGTTTTGACCTATAACCGATACCGGTTATTTCGCGCCCTAGAATACTGGTATCGGTCTTCTAACCGATATCGGTCACACATAACCGATATCGGTTACCAACTTCCTTCCCCTAACTCCTGCCCTTATCCACCAATCTCCACTTTTTCCCGCATCACCTACCCCTGGCTTTGCTGACTAGCCTTATTTTGACTTCAATCGGCCCGACCCACGGCCGCAACCAACCATTTGGCCCGACCCTGAGCGGCCGCAACCAACCACTCGGGCCATTTGGCACCCACGCATGACCAACCATTTGGCCCGACCCAAGGCCGCAACCACCACTTAGGCAACCGACCCACCCAGCCACTGACCAACCATTTGGCCCGACCCGAGGCGCGACCAACCATTAAGCCCGACCCGAGGCCCGGCCACTGACCACCCAACCCAGGCCGCGACCCAAGGCCATGACCCAACCAAATCAGGCCCGACCCAAGGCCCTCGCCAGACCAATTAGTCAGGCCCTCGACCCAGGCTGCCAGGCCGCACCATTAAGTACCTCACCCCAAAACCCACAAATTACAATTTTATCCACCCATCATGTAACTTTTTGTTCAATTGGCTCACCTATTCGTGTTTTAGCATGATTAGGATACTTGACTTGATCAGTCGACCAAATTTTCCTAGACCGAGACCGTGACGTTTATCTCAACCAAACCAACCATTTGAGTACTTGCCGAACATGCCTAAACATTCATGTACCTTACCTATTATATCCCCCCATGAGCTACTTCCTATGCCTTGGATACCGGGATTATATCAACCTTGTTTGGATAAACTATCGACCTTTGCCTATGTATTGCTTGTTTTCTCTTCAAATCGTGTACCCTGGTCACACTACTACATTTTAACGTGTGTCTGCCTCCTTGAACTTACCCCACCATCTTATCATCATCTCATCATCATTCACTCTTTATCAACCCTATCCCTGATTTCACGTCACCTCAATCTGTGATAGATTTGAGGGGGATTACCTATACCCTTAACTGGGGCAACCACTTCTTATTAATTGTCAGTGCAGCTTTACAAGACAAGCTACACGACAACAAGGGGCTAATGTAGACACCAAATTTGTGTCTTACGACACCTGTGCCGCATCTCATTTCATGACCTAACCTCACCACCTAAACCTTGCACAATTATTTATTAATTACCTTATAATTAATAAATCCACATCTCCAAACCTGCCACCTCATTTTGCCACCTCATCATGACCTAGCTCTAACCCTAAACTAACCTAATTAAGACCTATAACTTGGTCTACATCCACACCCATGACTAATTACTCCTCACACACACCAAAACCAACCTAATAATGACTTGACCAAGCCCACAACTAATCCCTCGGGAGAAAAGGAGGGAAAGTTGGCTATTTTACTAAAAATAGCCCACTTTGACTTAACCGACAGTTCTACTTGACCCGTCGTCGATTCGTAACCACCATCGGTTCCTGTAAATGACCTCCCCCGACCAAAAACAAAGAATGAGGAATTCATTTGAAGGATCTAAAATTCACTTGGCGGAAAGCGAGACAAGTGAAGAAAGAGAAGAGTTTACGAGAGAGGAGATCGAGCCCAGGATCGAGCTGACGAGTAACTTGAGCCCGGTGACACTCATCCAAGCATTGGGAGAGAAGATAGCTCACTTTTGATTGTTGGATCATCCCACTGAGCCCTACCTTCGTCATCACAGAGTCCTTGGACTTGTATCTTCATCGGGAACTAGTAAGTAGTGTCTTGTACATTTTTAAATAACATTTCTTGAACTTCTCGAATCACAAGTAATTACAAGTTCACTCATAGATCTACTACTACCGGTAGCCCTTGCATCTAACTATCATTCCTCTGCCCTTACATTGCCCCAAGAATAATCCCCACACTCTCTGAGTCTTATCCATCACCCCATTTCCTATCCATAATCATTTTGCCACCTTATAAACACCATAGCCTTTATAGCCAACCTTTATTAAAATCCCTAAATCACTTTGCCCTACCGATATCAAGCTATTTATCGACAGCCAGTACTAGGTTATATAGTGACGGCATCGGTCAACTTGTGGACTCAAACCAAAACCAGCCTTTCTTCTATTACTTTTTAACAAGGTAATTAAAGTGTAATTTTCAATAGCCCCTTTGCTTTATCATTTGTGTTAATTAAGTATTTAAAAGGGGAGTGACCACCTTCAAAAGGAAGTCTAATATTTCTTGGGCCCAAGTAGTTCCCTCATTTATTGTCTAACTAAAATCTGGTGGTCTTGTATTCTTACTTGCGAGTAGTCCTTATTAGACAAAAAGGAATTCTTCGTGATCGATCTGATCTCTCTCTACGGTGCGCTCACACCCTCTCAACATTCAACGGTATTCCTGCTAGCCCTAACCCTTATCTCTGCTTCTCAAGAGAATGAAAGGATAGAAGCAACTCTATTCTAGTAATGGCAAACATTCGTGTGAAACAACTACTCGCATTCTTGTTGATATGCATCCTCGACTCGATCTATATAACTTTTGTAGATGTATTATCTAAACACATAAGATTCATATAATCCTCCCATTGATGTTCACATTTTTATAATGACCCAACTTTGCATATCATGTGTTGTATTCGAATGTAGGTGTTAAATGCACTTTAATTGATCATGGATCGATCTCAAATCAACCGATGTTCCATGTCATTCCTTGAGAAGCTAGGTCTTTCTTCTCATGATATTATTCCATCTTGTCTTTCACTACGTACATATGATGGTTACGTTCATCCATGTGTTGGTCACATTACATTACCTATCACTGTAGGACCAAAAAATGTCAACATTTTGTTCTTTATTATTGACTTCCCAGTCTCTTACAATTGTTTGTTTGGTAGGCCATGGCTTCATGCCATGAAATTTATCGCTTCTATTGTCCATCATTATGTTAAATTCATCCATGAAGGCATCGAATATTCTATTTTTGTGATCACAATCCATTCCAATCACTATGATTAGCAGCTCCTAATACTAGTCTTCATATTCCTTGTATTGACACTACAGATGATCCTCAACCTATCGACGAATAACCTCATTTGCCACTACTTGAAGGTGTTATTTGTGTAATATATGTAGTCCCTTATACACCACTTACTACTACTATTTCTATGATTCTTTATTAGACACCTATCTAGTCTACATGGACACTAATCTTTCACCTACACCTTCACATGTACCACCTATGCTAGCACGCCCACCATTTACTTGCACACTTTTCATGAATGATTCATATTGGGAACATATTCCATTTGATCCTACTTGTGATGACACCATTTTCTCACATGATGGTCTAGCTCGACTCGAGTTTCACTTTTGAGGACCTCTATCCTCCTACACATGTTCCTCATCTATATTATGGATTCATCACTATTCTTTGTGACTTATGGCTTGTGTGTCTTCCATCTTACAGTCTATCTATCACACATTCCTCACTCTTCTCCACTCACATTAGGGAAATCATGGCTTGATTACATTAGGGGCACTCTAGATCCTAATCATATAGACATCTTTTCCCATGCCCTTTGGTTGTGTCTTTATTTGCAATAGTTCCTTTCTTGGCTATACACAAAATCTCACTCGATGGTATGCACATGGTTGTCCACTTCCTCCTTTCACTGATGAGGAATATGCCATGGGTATGTACAATTTACACCTCAATGGCTCATTAAGGGATCAACTAAACATTATTTCTTATCAAGTAACCAATGCTTATCCATTTGACTACTACCTCGAAAGTGATGACCTTCTTGATGACATTACATGATTGCATTATTTATCTCACAAGTTTAGGGGGAATAACATCCAACACATCCCCCCTCTCATATTAGCATCAACACATCGCTCATCTTTGCATTATCATTCATCAATCTCCTCGCATAGGCATATTCATCTACACTTTAGCATCATCATTACCCGATGACACACTCTTGTGCTTCGGTTCACACTTAACTGTTGAGGGCCATACTACACATGAACCCCACACATGCACAATAGATACTACACATTGCATCTCTTGACATATCTTATAGTACATGTCACATTTTGCATCTTACATCCCCAACTTACCTTACATCATTAGTGTTTCAACATTTACGTATCTATACATCATACTAGTATTCATCACATATGTTTCACACTCCTATTGTCTACAAGTCTAGCATCATATACTATTCATCCTACATACTACATTACATGCACTCGCACATTATTAGTCTATCTACACATCTTACATTGCACACTATACATTGCACATCTTGCACATCATATGGTTGTCTCTTATCATCACACATACTACATATTCTTCTACATGTTGCACTCACTACCCTATGACATACTCTAGTTCCTCGGTTCATACTTGACTGTCAAGGGTTTACCAATCAAATGGACCTTATCATATACACATGTTCATCACTCATCCTCTTATGCGACATTACTAGGTTAGTGACATATGTTATAGGCTAAATGGTCACCTATTCCTTCATCTGGTAGTGGTACATGCTTTAAGCTACATCATCACTCCCTTTATTTCATCTCATCATGATATACGCTTTAGGATACATCATCACGTGTTCATCTCTAGGTCACATATCATCAACACACTCATCATAACGCATTATACACCACACACTATTTGACCATTTCCTGATGACACACTCTCATTTTTGGTTCATTCTTGACTATTGAGGGGGAATACTAAATGAACCTCACTACATACACTTCCATTCACTTGGGGGCACGTGGCTCCTACCATCCATCTTGCATTCCATTCCATCCATCCACAAGATACATTCCATACTTGGTTGATTTTAATTTTTCTTAAATTTGTTTGTTCTGTGTTTGCTTATTACACATGTTAGATAGATCTCTTATATGTCGATATCTTTACTTTTATACACACGTGCATGTTTCACGTCCTTTTCTAGTTGTGATTGAAAATACAGTATCTCACACGTAGGCATGGATGCTCACCCCTACCACTCCTACAATTGTTATTGGGGGTATCCACATCCGTCTCTTACGGTGTGTTATTGTTTAATTTTGTGTACTTAGCAATCTACATTACTTGCTTATACATGTTTGTTGACATATGAGTTATCTTTCTAACTTGTTAATAGATGCTTCATGTTTATGAAAATACATAGTTATATAAATATATAATTATATATTTCTTGTAAGGTTTTGACCTTATTATGTAGTAAGTTTTATATTGTTAACCTATAATGAGCAAGGTGGCATCTCACTCGAGCTACCACCCTAGCCTAGAAATAAGACTCATGAGATGAGCCATTAATTATTACATTGTCACTTTGTCACGTCATATTAAATGCTTTGAAAGGGTAAAAGGTCCAAAGGAAACTTAGAGAGAAAATGGGGGTTTGAAATTGTTCTTTGACCATTAGATGGACTCCTCCTTGGAAGATATAACGATGGAGGATTTTTGCTAAACTTAATGGGAGTGAAAGTGAAGGCGGTGGAAAATGAGAGGAAAAATAGGTAGTTGAGTACCAATTTCATTAATTTTATTTAATACGAACCCTACGGGCTTTGGGAAAATCGAGTGGCTTCTCGGAAGTCACCACTAGAAATATGAGTTAATTGGGTTCATTGTTTTGTTTATTCTTTTTTTCTTTTTCGCCATAGTGAGCTCTACATAAATTTTGGCATTTTAATTTCATTCGAGCTAGTTTTAGATCTGCGTGTAAACACTATTTGTTACTTTTATATTTTTATGGGATTATTTATGGCTCTAGTTGAGTTTTTAATGGAGTTTGAGAAACGAAGTAAAGGATTTGTCTCAATCAAGCATGGAGGAAATCATAGGAGACACTCTGCAACTTCTCACATGCATGAAAATGTTATTCTCCCCATCTTTATTATTTATGGCATCAAGACATTTTTATGTTATTTTCTCCATGCAAATACGACTTTGGGTTAGTTATCATGGAAATAATATGGGTGTAAACTAAGGGAATACCTCGTTAAATGTTTTTAATTAACAAAACGTAGATGGGTTCTCTTTGATATACCTATGTGTGTATGATTGAAATAGGATATATCTTTGTTGTTAAGTGCAAACTCATTTCAGTTTTGATGATTTTTATAAGTTTTATTTATATGACTTCATGTCTCTTTGTGAAGAATGAGTGTCGAACTAGTAATGGGTAGTCAATGTATAATTTCATTATCTTTATAATAACCCATTTGGGTTTGGAGTCATAGTTGATAATTATGTTTACCTATGTATTATGAGTTTCCATAATTGTTGATGAGGCACTAAGACCTCTTTTGGTTTAAACTAAATTTATAAGTTTTTTAGGCGAAGTGACGACCATTATTATCTTGAATAATAATTTGTTATTTTTTTGATAAATGAAATACACATTTGGGTATATAATTATTATGTTGGATAATACATTATTCTCCGAATAAGAAAAACCTATCTGGGTATATGATTATTGGTGTTTTGTTATACTATTTTGGGCTTATGGGTTTGTTAGGAAATAAGGGATAAAATATGTGGAATAATCCCTCACATTAATCACAACATAGAAAACTAATATGCATAAAATTATTACTGGACCTCAAATAAAAGTGCGAATAAAATAACACAACACAAAGAGTATTTAATGTGGTTCACCCAATTTGGGCTACATCCACAAAGAATCCTCGACCACTTTCTCAATCAATACCGAGATCTTTTTGGAGCTATGCTCAACAAACTCTACAAAATTCACACCCAAATTCAAAGCACATCTGTAATGTTTTTCATCTTTCTATCATATATGCAAAACCATATAAATAGACAATTGCTTAAGCAAGTTTTACAAAACCATGGGTATCAAAACCATGGGCAAAAACTGTCCCATAAACCTATGGGTCAAAATCCCACCCATATGAGAAAATCACATTTCTCGATATATCGGGCACGTTTTAAGGCCCAATTTTTTTTTTTGGGCTGCCCCTCGAACTCCTGCTATCAGGGGCTTACCACCCACTCGGGGCCCGACTGAACCTCGACCCCCGGTAAGGATACATGAAAAGTGTACAAGTACTCTTAGTGTACAGTCTTCAACACTTTCACACATGAAAATAGGCTCCACAACCTAACAATCTCCCACTTGAGACTAGTTTTCCTCTGAGCAAGCTTCTCGACCCTTCATTAGTTTTACGTGAAGACCAACCAAAGCTAAACACGACTTTATTTTTCCCTTGTGACCACCTTGGTCATCATGTCTCGGGTGAGGATTAAGTGGTATGAATCTTCTCTAGCTTGACTTCTCTTCCTCTAAAGTTTTCCTGATGAAATGGTACCTTAACTATATATGCTTCATCCTAGAGTGGAAAGCGTAGAGTTCTTAGCTAGGTGTATAGCACTCGACTATCACTATGCTGACTTTCCTTCCTCCTACTTATGCCCATGACTCCTCAAGTATTTGTTGTAACCAAATCATTTCCTTGATTGCCTCTGTGGCAGCCAACATACTCGACCTCATGGTTGACAAAGCCACCAACTTTTGTAGTCGTGAAATCCAGCTTACTGTTGTTCCACCTACAGTGTAAACATAACCTGTTGTGCTCCTCCTGCTGTCTACATCTCCAGCCATATCTGAATCTACATAACCACACAAAGTGGTGTTTGATCCATTGTAGCAAAAATTGTCCCCATGGTCCCTCTCAAATACCAGAAGGATCCACTTTACTTGCTTGTCAGTGATCTCTACCTGGATCACTCATAAATCTACTCACCGCTCCCACTACATGGGCAATATCAGGCCTAGTGCACACCATGGCATACATCAAACTACCAACCAGCTTGATGAGTAAGGTACCTTGGACATCTGGTTTCTCTCTGCTTCTGTCTTATGACACTGTTCCTTTGATAACTTGAAATGGCCTACCAAAGAGTCCCAACCGGTTTAGCATCTGCATATTAAACCTCTCCAAGACCTTCTTAATGTACTCTTCCTGAGATAAAGTCAGCTTCCGTTCCTTCCTATCTTGAGATATCCTCATACCAAGGATTTGTTTGGTTGCCCCCAAATCCTTCATAGCAAAGGATTCACTTAGCTGCTTCTTGAGTACTTTTATTTCCTACATGTTTTTACCTGCAACCAACATGTCATCCACATACTGAACACAAGGATAATATAATTTCCATCCTCAAATTTCTTTATATACACATAATGGTCAGAATGACATCTAATATAACCTTGCTCCATCATGAAGCTATCAAATTTCTTATACCATTGACGTGGAGCTTGTTTCAAGCCATACAAGCTCTTCTTCAGTTTGCACACCATCTCCTCTTTACCTTTGACCTCATAGCCCTCTGGTTCTTCTGCATATATAGTTCCTCCTCCAAATCACCATGGAGAAATGTAGTCTTTACATCAAGCTATTCTAAGTGCAAGTCTTCTGCTGTAACTATTCCTAGAACAATTCTAATAGAAGTCATTTTTACTATAGGAGAAAAAATCTCATCAAAATCTATACCTTTTTTTGTGTAAACCCCTTGACCACCAACCGGCCTTGTATCTTTTCTTGCCTCCTTCCTCTTTTTGACTTTGAACACCCATTTGTTCTATAATGCTCTTTTCCTTTGGGTAGCTTTACCAAATCCCATGTCAGTTCTCCATGAGAGCTTTGATGCTCCTCATCCATGGCTTGCTCCCACTTCTTCCTAGCATCTACCTGCATTGCTTCATCAAGCTCTTTGGCTCTCACTATCAGTGAGTAATAAATAATAAAGAGAAGGAGAAAAACGTTTAGGTTCTCTTCTTACCCTAGAAGACCTCCTCAATATAGGAGTTTGGGGTTCCTGTTGAGGAGGTTCCTGAACTGATTCATGTGTCACTTTCCCATCTGGAAGATCCTCTACCGCTGCATATTCTTTCTTGGATTCTTCCTATTTTCTCTATAACTTTGCTTATACATGACTTTCTCATTAAAGACCACATCCCTAGATTGAATGATTTTCTTGTCCTTAATACTCCAACATTTATATCCAAATTCATCACCACCATAACCAATGAAAGTACATTTTTCTGATTTAGCCTCTAGCTTGGTCCTATCATCCTTGTCTATATGAACAAACACCTCACATCCAAAGACTCTAAGAAATGAATAATCAACTTTCTTACCATACCAAGCCTCCTCAGGTATGCCTCCATCCAAGGCACTTGAGGGTCCTCTGTTTATCAAGTACACAGTTGTGCTCACCTTATGCCCAAAAGAAAGAGCGATCCTGCATGTAACCTCATGCTCTAGCACGTTCCATTATTGTTTTGTTCATCCTTTACGACACCCCATTACTGCTTTGCGGAGTTCTGGAACCATATTTTGCTATGGATTCCATTCTTAGAATAGTAATCATCAAATTCATTGTTTCTGTAATACTCCCCTCCATTATCTAACCTGAGACATTTTAGCTTAAGACTTGTTTCATTCTCTACCAAGGCTTTCCATTTAACAAAAGTGTCAAATACATCAGATTTGTTTCTAATACAATAAACCCAAACTTTCCTTGTTGCATCATCAATAAAAGTAACATAATAACTTGAACCCCAAGAGATGATACATGAGCCGACCCCCACACATCAGAATGCACCAGCTCTAACTTACTCTCTTTCTTTGTAGGTCCAACCTTGAGAAACCTTACTTGCTTATGTTTCCCATATATGCAGTCCTCACATAACTCCAAACCTATTTCTATATATCCGGGAAAATCCTTCTTTATGATCTCCATGCCCTTATGGCTCATATGACCGAGCCTATAGTGCCACAATGTTGTATCTACTTTTGAAGCCACAAGATTACAAACATTAGTGCTATAAGTGGTTAAATACAAGGTTCCAACCTTCTTACCTCTTGCCACCACAAGAGCACCCTTGGTAACCTTCTAAGAGTTTGCATAAATATCATAGTACAACCATCACTTCCCAACTGCCCTGCCGATATCAAATTTCATCTTAATGTAGGCACATGTCTGACATCCTTCAATAGCCAAGTATTCCCATTCTGCATCTTAACCTGAAAAAACCTTTTCCAACTATGTTGCAAGGCTCATCATCACCAAGAAAAACATGCCCAAAATCTCCTTGAACATAATCAACAAAATAATGCCTATGTGGAGAAGCATGGAAAGAAGCCCCTGAATCTAAAACCCAAGATTCAGTAATATTGTGCAAAGAAAGAATCAAAGCATCCTGACATACATTACCCGTTGCCACATTTTCCTCCTTGTTTTCTTCTTGTTGTTTCTTCTTGTCTCGAAGCTCCCAACAGTCCTTCTTTGCATGCCCAGACTTTCCACAGTGCCAGCATACTATCTTGCTTTTGGATTTTGACCTTTCCGATCCTTTGATTTTCCACGGCTTCCTCTATTCTTCTGTCTCCCTCTAGTTTCCATTGTCAAATAATTCCCTTGAAGTAGAAGATTCACCAAAGCTTTTTCTTCACATTTCCTCACTTAGAATCACCCCTACAACATCCTCAAACTTCAACTTTGAGTTAGCTGGAACCAAGTTGCTTACCGCCATTACTTAAGCTATTCCACTCTCGGGTAAAGAGCACAAAACTAATAAAGCCCCTAACTTCTTCATCAAATTCTATTATAACTTGAAGCTAGCATATTTACAACCATATTAAAATCATTTAGATGATATAATCTTGAACCATTCTCGAGACATCTTCATATTAAACAACTTTTCATTAAAAATATCTTATTAGAGGTAGAGGGTTTTCATACTGACTTCCCTAATACATCCATCGAGTTCTTTTGTAGTCTTTTCCTTTGAAACATTAAATAATACCTTCAGAAGATGCTAGACACGGCACCGGATTGTCCCAAGTGCATTCCTATCCAAAAATCCCATTCCACATCTGTCATGCTCGAGGGTTTGTTCACCTTCTCAAACAGCAGAATATAAAGATCCTTCTGATAAAGGTAATCTTCCATCTGCATCTTCCAAAGACTAAAATTCTACCCGTTGAATTTATCAACCCTAGATCTTCCATCATCTGCCATAGCTCCCACTCAAGATAAAAAATTTCCTTGCAATTCAACACTTTAGCAAACCAACCAGAAACCTCTCAATACCAATTGTTAGGAAATAAGGGATAAAATATGCGAATAATCCCTCACAAAATCGCATGTGATGAAACTAATATGCGTAAAATATTACGATCTCAAATAAAAGTGCAGAATAAAATAACACAACATAAAGAGAAATGAGTATTTAATGTGGTTCACCCATTTGGGCTATACGTCCACAAAGAATCACTTGCTCAAATTTTATTACAAGCCACCACTCTCTCAATACAATACCTAGATCTGTTTGGAGCTATGCTCAACAAACTCTACAGAATTCACACCAAATTCAAAGCACATCTCTGCAATGTTTTCATATTCTATCATATGCATAAAACCATATAAATAGACAAGCTGCTTAAGCGATTTTACAAAAGCATTTTATCAAAACCATGGGCAAAAACCTATCAAAACCATGGGTCAAAAATCCCACCCATATGAGAAAATCATGTTTCTGATATATCGGGCACATTTTAAGGCCCAATATTTTTTTTTTTGGAGTGGTTGGCTGAACCCCTACTACTGGGGTTGCTCCCCCTGACCCCCGCTCTGGGGTCCGGCCTAACCCGAATCTGGCGGAGATATGAAAAGTGTACTGATGCTCTTAGTGTACAATATTCAACACTTTCACACATGAAAACAAGCTCCACAACCTAACATGGGTTTTACCCAGAATCTTATGTCTCATTAAACTTCTCTTCATTACCTATATACATATTTTAAGCTTGTCAGGAAAGGGTGGTATGTATCCTATAAGGATACGTAATGTAGTGATTATGGAGAACCTGTTTTCCTTAGACATATGGTTGACCTTATGTGGAAAATGTTTGACTTTAGTAGGAATTGAGGGGCTCTAAGTTTAATCCCTTAGTTTATATTCAAGGATCATTAGTGACTATATGGTTATGAAATATTTGTACCTATGGTTTGTGGTTCGAATTGTTTGAAGGATACTTTCAAAATATTTAAGGTAATTTGATTAGAACTCGCTTATGAATAAAGGATTTTTTTGATTCCACGAAAGGAGTCTTTAAACTTTTCTTTTGGTCTTTGAGTTAATAACAATGTATTTTATTATATAAAGAAAGGAAAGATTAATAGTGTAGATTATATTCACGATTGACTATGTAGAATTTATGATTGCATAATATTCTTTGATTAGTCTTGTAATGTAACATAATCTTTATACTTTAATGATTGAATATCGGTCACTCTAAGATTTATCATTTGTGAACCAATAAAATTATGAATAAGTTTGGTTGTATTCTGTGTTGGTATTCATTTATTAATGTATTGGTTGAGATACAATACCTTATTGTCTTTGTGTCTAGAAACATTAAAAAGGTATGAAATGATAACTCCTTCATTGTTTATCTTTCCATGATGATATCATTGATTATATCCTTGAATGAAGAAAGATCATATTGATGTTTTAATGTTATAAATATTAAAGATAAGGTGAATGATCTTTTCATGCCAGTTCTTCAACTGATCATTTTCTAACATTTTTCAGATGATGGAAAGTAAGTCTTTGTGGGTGGATGATTTTAAAGATCATGATGATTTTATTTGATTGATTATGTTATATCTGTTGAGAATATTACCTGGCATGTTGTATGAGTGAGCTTATGCTTCGTTGTTTTTTTGATGAAAGGCATCTTAGCCTTAAATAAATTTGTATTACTTTGAAAATAAAATAATGTTAAATTGGTTTTATTTATTGATTGTAAATCTATAAAGTGATTTCAAGTTGATCAAATATATAAATTTTTGTTTAGTTTTGAAAAGGATGTAAATTTAGTATTCAACCTCCTAGATATTTTTCAATACCTTTATCTCGATTGATCATATTATTATCAATGTATTTTGAAAGGATGCATAGTATAAACTATTCGTGACTTATACAATCTATTTGATAATATATGATATAGATTATGGAGCATTTAGGGAATGGAATACTTATGTGATTTATCTTTAAAAACATCAATAAGATATCGTTAAACACATAAGGGTTATTGAGTGATGAACTATTATAAGTAAAGGGTTGAATTTTATTATTTTATAGTTTCATACATTATGAATCCAAGTTTAATATGTTAAATAAAACAAGACAATTTATTATAAAGTCCTTTGCATGTAATAAGATAAATACTTCTAAGAATGATTGTGATCTATTTATTGATGAGTTCAAGTAAATATGTACCTAAGAAAATAAATGATTTGTGGTCAAAAATTAATAAATTACTCAAGATTGCATTAAAAATGTTATATGTTGTCCTAATTATATTATAATTGTAGTCACAAAATCATGCACTTTAGAAATTATTTAGTCTTGGTCTCATACTACTATTTAGAGGTTTTTAGTGAAGACCTTAGGTACTAATTAACCCATTGTCTTTTCGCCATCTTATTGTGTTTTATTTATCCATTTCAACCTCTCTGCAACCCGCATGCCTAGTCGAAACCTTTTACATCATTTATGTCATTTTTCCTCGACTAGGAACTCTAGGCCAAACAGGTGCCTGATGGGGCCCTCGGGGTCCCTGCCAAGGGCGCCCTAATCCTTTTTACCACTTTCCCACCACCTTTTGGGCACCATTATCTATTTTGAGCTTCTTATATTTTTTGGTGGTCAGCTTTTTGGGGTTAATTACAAAATTAAGATCAAAAGATCCATATAAATATAAATTTATGATACCATAATGAGGGAGAAAGAACTAGTTACTACTATCATCCACCTAGAGTTACATCCATTTGGAGATCATTTTGCATCATCATTTAGCTCCATCACAAGGATGAGGGCCGGTTCATCTCGCATCACACAAGCATAGGGGGATTCTATTCTATTCCATGCACACATTCTTGCATTTTTCTACATATAGTTATTATTCTCTACTTCAGAAGTGTGAATGGCACAAGAGAACCTAGGGAACATGACACACACACACACACAACAAACTACATTTGGGTTTGAAATCTAGTGCAACATTAGTTAGTAAGCCCATTATTGTGGCAAATGAATTTAGTTCAATCTAAACCATTCATTTTTATTCTTTTTTAGGGTTTGATGCTTCTTTTGGTATTTTTAGTGATATTTTATACATCTTGGATTATTAGTGATATCTAGAGAATGTAGCATCAAAGTTAATGTGATAGATAATGAGGGTATCGGACCACATGTCATACCTGTAACGAAACTTAGTTCCGGATCTTTTACACAAACCAAAGCACTCATTACGTATACTAGAGCATGCCAGGCTCATTGATCCCTCTCCAGGTGCTCCAGCCTGCTAGATAGTTTGACTCCATTCTTTTTGGACCTTTGCATAGTCGCTTCCTTCTTTTATCAGGTTATTCTATTCACTTTATGAACGATTTACCTCCCAAGGCATTTTAATAAATCGACTAAGTCTTTTCCCTTTCTTTGCATATTAGGGTTTCTTACATTTCATTAGATTAGTTGTTTGGGTCATTTTCCATAGTCATTTACTGCATTTACATGTCATTCTATATTAGATTAACTATTGCAATATCTTATATTTAGTTCATAATTTTGGTGAACCCGAAAGATTTCACGCTTAGGATCCTCATTTTTTCATCTATCATGGCTCTCACTGAAATTTCTTCAAGTCTCTTTATCTGATTTAGCAAGAGATATCCCCATTACCAATTTGTTTTGTAAAAAATAGCTAGACACCATGTATCTAAATGACTAATGTACCCCCGCACAAAATAAGTCCACATATTCGATTGTTTTTATTACCCTGACGACCTTAGTGATCCTCCATCTAATCAACCCCTCTTGCTGAATCAATCCATGCTCTACATGACTTTATTTCAAGATAAATTTAAAGCCATATAATCCATTATTATAACTCTCAAATCTGAAATTCAACATCTTAAGGATGCTCGTTTCCCAATCACATGTTTTTTTCTCATTCTAGTTAAACCTCGACGATATTCAATTGCATGAGCCTCTCACATTTTCGTAGCATAATACTACTCAAACATGGCAGCATTATTATTCAGCTCCTTCATCATCATTTGATCACAATCATACCACCTACTCATTACTATGTATTCTCCTTATTGGCTGCAAAGTAGTATAAAGGTCATCCATATCGCCATAATTATCCCCGAATCAGTGGACATAATGACAATGATTGTCACACTTTGCCATGAATAATCGTTGATCATATTGAGAATCAAGTCTTTATTCATTTTCTACCTTGACATTCTAATACATCCCCAATGATAACTCTCGTAGGGTTCCTAAATCTGATCTCATTTATATCTAATGAGTATCAGGAATAGCATTACTCAAGAAACTCCTAAGCAACAACCTCTCACACTTAGTTCACCATTTCCTCCTACTCAACCATCTACGACATCACCAAATCAATCACCTACCCAAATTAGTTCACAATCTCATACTAATACGTCATCTATCATATTACCAAGGCAACCTAAGTAACCTCCCATAAAATTTAGTGTAACTTTTCCTCCTCTGGCCAAGTATAAGTCTCAACTAAGATGGCACTTCTCATCAAAGTAATTAATCCTCTTACTAGTGGTCAGAGGATACATGTACCACTTTCATCACCATTTCAACCCTTCTTCTATTAATTTTGTCCAACATATGGTTCGAACCATGAAAAATTAGTCTTTGCGGTGAATCTTGTCACCCTACCCTCCTAACATAGACACATACTCATATCCTTATGGTTCTTATATGATACCATATTAAGGAAGTGCATTACGATAAATAACCTCATTCCATCTTACATTAATACTTATGATCTAATACATAACCAATCATACATACATACCTCTCAAGTCATCTTAGCTCATTATGCATACTATATGAGATCTCATTATTTATCCAACGATCATGGCAGAATTAATCTTGGGCAAAATCTATATTACTTCCTAACTTCACACATCATTTATCAAATAGTACACATTACCAAACAATTGGGAGGCATAGTATTTACACCCCACAATCCTATTTGTTTCAGTGCCTCTAATATCTTTGCATTATTATACATCTATCTCATTATCATACGTATACTCATCACACATTTTCATGTCATCATTACCTAATGTACACTCTTGTGCTTTTTAGTTCACACTTGACTGTTGAGGGCTTCTTTAGCAAGATGAACCCACTCACCTGATAGTTCTATCACACTACATTTATCCACACATCTTGTGTCTTACATCCTACATTTAGCATTTATATTCTTTACATACAGCCTCTTCATATCACATATATTCTACATACTATGCTAGTCTCCATCATATATGGACAGTCTATCATTACATCATTCTACATACTAAATTATTAGTCTATCTACCAATACCTCATTACATGTAACTCTATACATTACATCTTGCGTATGAGCTGCATTCTACACATCACGTATTTACATTATACTCATCATATGGTGGAAGTCTATCATCATGCATATTATATACTCTTATACGCTGCCATGCACTCACTACCCTATGGACGTAATTTAGTTCCTCCATCCATACTCAATTTTCAAATAAGGGTTTGGATAAATAAAGTGAATTTAAAATTCATCACGCATTCATCATTTTGACATTGGTATCATGCCACACTACTAGGTTAGTGTCATGCATCGCGATTAAATATTCACCTATCCCTACTATTCATCATGTAGTTATATACGTTTGGGATAAATCATCACTCATACATTCATTTTGTTGTGATATATGCTTAGGTTATAGGGTTTACACATCTCTTCTACATGTTTCCCTATCATCATCACTACACATACATGCTCATCACATATTTCTAGGCTAAATGACAGCAAACATTTCAACCATTTCTTCGATGATTCAATCTCAGGTTATAGTTCATTCTAACTAAGAGGAAAACCAAATGAATCTAACTGCATACATTCATTCATAAGCTTAGGGAGCCGCGTGGATCCCTTCACTCCTTTTTCATTCCATTCCATCCATCCACAACATATTGCATATTATGGTATTTATTTTTTCACTCTTGCTTACTCTTGATTGTTTATAGTCACTTTTGTATTACACATGTTTGTTAGATTACTTGTAGCACTTATGCGATTATCTATATATTCCACACATGCGAGTTCATACTATTTTTCTAGTTTTGATTACGGATCTGACTCTCTTATACACGTACCATGATTCTCGCCTTCTACCATTCCTACATGGTCATTAGGGGCATCCCATTCATCTCTCACACGAATGTGTTATAATTTCATTTCCAGTACTCACGTAGCTTTTATATCACTTGGTTATACATGATTTTTCAGCATAATTTTTTTATCTTTTAACATGCTTTAACAAGTGCTTCGTATATGTAACCATTTATTTATGTAGGATACTTTTCTTCCATACTTGTTTGTTATATTTCTTTTCTATTGTTTGCTCTGTTTATGGGCCTTGCCCTATGTTTTAGTATGCAAAATTTTCCTATTGTGTGCGGCCATGATGGCCTTTACATGTCTTGTGACATCATGAGTGATGTCCATAAGCTTCTGACCCACTTTGTGTGGCTTAAATTGTATTCTTGTGTGTTTATGTTACTTTCTTGTGATACCTTTTACACTATTTTCCTCGCATATGCATTTATTTTCTATATGCATGCTTATTAAGTATCATAACACTTGTCTTTTGGCTATCCTTCTTGTTTGGCCATGCCTTGGTCTCTACCAAATGGCATTTTTACACCGTAATGAAAAAGTTACAAATTTCATGTGGTTTTCCTCTTTAGGGAAGAATTATCCTATCGAGGTGAAATCACATGTGCCCCCAAGAGGGTGACATTGTTTGGGGTTTCACATATACTAACACGTTGCATTTACACCCAGATTCAGTTTAATGATTACTTTCTACCCTTAGGAATTTTGGAGTTACATACCAACGAGTGGGTTTAGACTAGTTCACAGACCTCAGTACACAATGGATTTTATAGGACATGGTGTCCTTAGAATTCTAGGAAGTAGTTATGAGTTCCAGATGTTAGAGTGGGTTTTCCTCCCTACTACTTCTACCATGCTTGTGTGGATCACCCAAAAACAAAAAGACATACGGAAGATTTCTTCACACATTTAGGGAAGATGTTAAAGAGTTTGAGGATACTGACAAAATTCTTCCCTATACTTCTTCTCCCAAGGGCATCTGAATCACCCAAAAGCCCTGTAGCAGGTACAAGATATCCTTCTTCTACTCTCTTCCTCTCAACATGATCAGCATGTGCACATGTTCCATACCACCTTTTATTTGTGTACTTTACATTTATATATGTTTACATAAGTCTTTTACATTGATTTTTACATACATACATATTCGACTATACTTAATTGTTTTCCTTATAGGTCCAACCTTGTAAGAAACAAGTGTACTCAAATTAGAACGGGGCAATAACACAAACAAAATGTCAACAACAACATTTTGTAAGTAGCACCCACCATACATTACATATATAGCCATGTGGTTACATTACACACATCAGCGACTTACACTCATTTCTTCCTAGGTTCACTCTAAATGCACTTTTTTGTGCTTTTACACCTTTATTTTCCACAATCCATAATCTTTTTGTCATTCCATACTTTGTCTATTCCTTTGTACATTTTCTGAAGTACAATCTTCATGGATCAAGATCACAACTCTATCTACTTTATCTTACCACTAAGCTTTCCAGGTGCAGATAGCATAAAGTGGGGGAAATGTGTAGTCATGAAATCCTGCGAATTTAGACATTATTTAGTCTTGGTCTCATACTTACTATTTAGAGGGTTTTGACTGAAGAAACTACTAACTAACCCCCCATCTTTTTGGCCATCTTATTGTGTTTTATTTTCATTCTCGACCTCCTGTCACACTCTACATGCCCAATCATATTTTGTCATTTAGCATTATTTTATCCTTTCTTTGGGGTGCCGGTGGGAACTGCACGGGTCCCAGCTGGGCACCCCATCCTTTTCCCATTTTCGCCACCTTTTTGGGAACCTCGATGGTCTACGAAGCATCATCCCCTTCTTGTAAATATGACATGGTGTCATCATGTTTTGTCTTGAAGTTGATTTTTTAGGTTCAATTAGTCAGCATGAGTCTATTAGGTGTGCCGGTTCAGTCTAAGTCCTTGAAATTTCAAATTAGACCATTTCACTGCCAAATGTCAGTTTGAACTCTTGGAGAGCAATTTTGAGTGTGTAATTAGAGTTAAAATGCATTCTTGGAGATATTAAACATTTGTATGGATGAAATGAAGAAAATTAAAGCGGGGGTTTTAGAACTCTCTTAGACTAGAGGTCAAATACTTAAGGATTAGTTTGAATCCATAAGTCTAAGTCACCTTGCCTCACAAGACCCCAAATTGTGATATTTTACATATGAACTATGAGTTAGAATTCTAGATTTAGTTAGAAGCTAAAATGAAGGTATAAAAATATATAAAAATGTAATGGATTTCTCATTCCATTCAAATGAGAATAAAATAGAAGAAGAGCCTGAGAAGAGTATTGGGAATAAAGTAGAGTTTTATGTAAGTTTCTTCAAATTGTGTTTATTTATTCGTGGTAGTTTTAATCTCATAAGTTGTGAAGGAATATTTTCTCAGTTTGAATAAATATATTTGGCATTCATGTGTTGATTCTTTAGAATACATTAGTTTCTCTTGTGTTTGCAGGGATGCTTATTCCATATAGACTCTTCATTAGTCAAGACAAGTGAATATGCATGATTCGAAGCTTGAGGCTTATTCGAAAAATGATTTCCAATATTGGTAAGATTATTAGATGACTAGATAAATGAGGATTACAGTTCCTTAGATGTCAGATTAATCCTTAAATCTTTTATGAAAGCTATCTTGAGACTGTAATAGTGTGATTGTTAGTATATAGTTAACTTGTCCCGATGCTTAGAGCTAGTTTGGAAGGAATTATATAGAGTGAATGATTGGAAAACGTTTCGGAGGAGTTTCTAAACCCTTTTGAGTTTTTAAGACTTCACAATCTAAGAAAAGTTAGGTTTCTTTATGGCGAAGGCACGAGAATCCCGTGTTATGAGACAAAGGAAGTGTTAAGAGTTGGATTGACTTTATCCAGTTTAAACTCATCTATAATCCTTAAAATTACATCCATGAGGGAGGAGGCTATTCAAGTTACTCCAGGTGATATTTTGAGAGGAGCCTCATCATCTGATAAGTATAACTTGGAAAATACTTTTCTTCAATTTGTCATATATTAAAACTATCCAAGTAAGAAATGCAAGTTATTGTTGATTTTAGGGGAAATATCATAACATGAGAAGATGTTGCAGTATGTTGATGGAGGATTGTATATATAACGTATAGGTAACCTTATTGAACCTTATAATATTGAAAGTGAGTCTGATCAATAGAACCTAACACTTAGAAGGGGGAGAAGATGCTTCACTGTATTTCTTCAAAACTATACAATGCATAGCTTCAGACCTTTCTCCTTGTTGGTTAGATTATAATTTAGAAAGTTACTCATAAGGATTTTTAGGTGAAGCGTATTAAACCGAGTTAAAATTATAAATTTCATACCCTAAAGAGCTAATTTATGAGTATTTGATTCTCCTTTTACGTATCGTGAGTTCTATGAAATTCCTTTGAGGGCTTGACCATGGTTTGTAAGCTAGGAGTCTTATGTTTGATTTTATATTTTTAAAAATATCATCTCAGTATGTCTCTCTATTATATTCAACAATAATTTTGATACTCTATTATAAGAATAAAGGGAGTTATAAATAATGGTTGGATAATCAAGAAAGATACCTAGTTATAGAGGAAATGCTAGTTACACTCATATATGGCTCTTGAATTTTTATACATACCATAAGGCAACACATTGTAGGGTACTCAAATTCTATTCTATTTTCTATTAGAATATTACAAAAGATCCAGTATGTGCTTGACGATTGATATAGAATGAAACCTAGTGATGATTTTGAACTAATTCGAAAAAAGGAGGAAATAGATGGAGTTGTGTAAGGAGTTAGAACTCCAAAATTTGAATAGACATTTAAAGTGATAAAATAATGCTAGTGGATTTCATGAAACCTCAGGATACACACTATATAAGTCTGTACCGCAACTGCCAGTCCCGAGATTGCATTGTTTGTTGACAGAAGATATTCTAGTGATAAGAGGGGTAGTAGAGGAAGTTTAAAGGAGTTTTAGAATGTATTTTTACATTAACCTAATAATGTATGTAGGTGTTGATATATGTAAAGAGATAAAGTTGCATCTAGAAGAAATAGACCCAGGTAGTGAGTCTTGAGTTGGAAATTTAAGGAAGGAGAGTAGGAGTAGTTTAAGTTATACTTATGAAAGGTAAGAAAATGCAATGATGATTCATTCAACTTCAGCCAGTTTACCCCTTATCTATGGTTTGTGGAGCGAATGCAAGGTTAAAAGGGGGTATAAAATTAACAAGAAAGCTAAAGAAAATTGTTTGATTAAATCAAGATTATAAAGACTACTAGTGGAGAATACAGAGGAAGTAAGGTATGGTAAATGACTAAGTGCCATGATCTTGGGAGATTTAAATCCTTTGAGTCAAAGTTACGGTGATATTTCCTAAAAATATGAAGAGTATGTTACCAATCTGAAAGGCCCATAAGAAGGCATTAGTCGGTGATCTAGCAATACGT